>CAOKZL010000986.1:600000-905138 GCA_948472985.1 Iguana delicatissima | reverse complement strand
GATTAGCGTTCAAACCCTCCCTCAGCTATGGAAACCCAGTGGCTGACCTTAGGTCACACTCTCTCAGCCTCAGAAAAAACCAAAGACAAACTCCCTCTGAAAAATCTTGCTGAGAAAAACCTGTGAAAGGTTCACCTAAGGGATGCCATAAGTCAGAAATGCCTTTACAACAACAAATTGTGTGCCCACTCAGGAATAAACTGAACAGTTCTTCTTCCTAGTCAAGCAAGTGTGTATAGGACTGAAGCCCACAAATTGCTCTGTTTGCTTCTGCAGTGAAAAAATTGAGTCTTATCTGGAAGAAACCTACTAGATAAGGAAAAGGCTGTTAATAACTTTGTGTTGTCTTTTATGAGTTGTTTCATTTTGTTGACACTGTACAGCTTATCACATCTAATTTTCCAGTACTGGTTTCTTTTATCCACACGTGACATCATCTATTATGACCTGTAGCCATGACAATAAATTACTTATCTTAGATTGAAGGCATGAAAGCATATGTGTGTGCAAGTTACACATCTACCCACTTATAACAAAATGACTCTTGGGGTCAAACTAGGTGAGATGCCTGTTCATATACGTAAATGGCATTTTAAAAGTAAACTGTAGACCTAAGGAGGGCTTTAACTTTTTGTCCTCTCCCTCCCCTTATTGGTGGTCCCAATTGGATGGGTCCCTGAGCTTTCAATTTATTTTTAAAAAGCCATTCATTCAATTGCTGAATGCATCACGTCTACACAGCTCTCATAGTTATGTACAACACAGTGCTGTGCGAGTTACGCCCACTTTTCACTGCTTTCAACACACCACATAGGAATAGCAACACGCACTTCACTGTCACACAGTTTTACACGTGGGTATTCTTCCAAAATGCAACAAAGCACACAGTGGTAGCAAAGTTTACCAACAGTCCTTTTCTGAATCCCTTTCAAATGCAAGGTTTAGCCCAGCAACATATTTTTAAAAAACTGTCTCTAGCCATGTACAGAGGGCCTCCCCCACAGCTGTACAAACCCTGAGCAAGCCTCAGATCACCTACCAGTGTAGTCTCAAAAACCTTGGGTGGATAGACCACCGTTCAAGTCCACTAGTTTAGTAATTTTTTTTAAAAAAGGGACAGTTAATAGATGTTATAGCATTGGGGTTCCAAGAGATACCATGGAGTAGGAGGGAACTGACCCATTACTGAGTTGCACCTGACCCCAAACATAAACGTAAGCCCCATCATATATTGTAAATTGATCAGCTTGCAGATCAAAAAGGTTAAAAGACTGGGATTCGCGTGACCAGGTATTATAAAAGGGTATGGACTCCTGTGATAAAAGGCAGTTAAGTCACAGCAACAAAACTAGCACCCTAAATTTCTTCCCTAATAGATGTTACAGCATTAATAAGTAATAGATGTTTAATTAATAGATAATTAATTAATAGATGTTACAGCAGTGGGTTTCTAAGGGATCCCACGGGGTGGGAGGGAGACTCATTGGTGAGTTGCACTTGGCCCCAAATGTAAAAATAAGCTGCATCCCTGGTGCCATTAATTCTTTCCATTTACATTTCTGACCAAAGAAAGAAAAAAGAACAATGTAGGTTATTGCTAGAGATACATAGATAGATCACACAGCGCAAAGGGATCTTCTGCGTGCAAATCGAAAAGGTCAAAAAGACTGGCAGTGGGATGGGCAGGTATTAAAAGGTGAAGGACTCTTGTGATAAAAGGCAGCTAAGGCCGTTTCCCCCCTATACCGTTATAGCGCTATTATTCCACTTTCAACACACTATGGAATCCTGGGGTTTGCAGTTCAGGGAGGGGCACTTAGAATTCTCAGTAATTCCACAGGATGTTGAAAGTGGGATAATAGCACTGTAACAGCGTAGTGCGGAAACGGCCTTAGACAATGACACGCGCACCCCAAGCCTCTTCACCTGTTTGGACCCCGTATCCTCGCTCCCCAGCCACAAACCCAAGAAAACGCCCCTTCCTCCTCACCTCCGAAGCCCAGACGGAGCGACGGCCGCGGAGTGACTCCGGTCAGAGGAAGCGAGTCACCTTGAGCGCCCGAGGACTGCGAGGGCAGGCGGGTGGGCATCTCCGTTCCCGCCCGCGCCCCCCTCGGCCACCGCGGCCCTCGAGGGCGCTGCCCCTCTCTGCCAGGGCGCCCACGCGGAGCGCCCGGCTGGCCGGCCCCTATTAATAGCCCGTGGCAGAAGCGGGTACAGTGCCATCCGGCGGCCGTGCCGCGCCGCAGTCACGGGCTAGAGTTACAGCACACGTGAGCCGAGGGGAGCCCGAGAGCGCGGGAGAGGTGCTGAAGGAGAGTCGCGGCGGGGAGAGATAAGGTCGCTGGACGCGATGCCGGCGCTGCTGGACTGCCGCCCCTCCCCGAGGGACCGGGCTTGCCTCCTTCCCCCGCGGGGGCAAGGGCCGCGGCCCCGCCCCGCCCCTGGCCGGCTGGGCTGGCTGCGCTCCCGCGCCCCCGATTAGCAGAAGCCCCGCGCGCAGCCAGGGAGGGGAAGCCATGCCCCTCCCGCCCGCTGAGGAGCCGGAGGTCTCTCCAGAGGCCGGAGCGGCTTCGCCCACCTGCTGAATTGATGAGGCACTACAGTGTTGTCGGGCTATTATCTCACTTTCAACCTCCCGTGGAATCCTGGGCTTTGCCCTTTAGGGAAGGGCCTTTAGCATTCTCAACCAGAGGGGTCGCCTTTGGCCTCAGTAAACTACAATCCCCAGAAAAATTCCACAGGGTGTTGGAAGTGGAATAATAGCACTGTACCGGGTTAGTGCAGAAATGGGCTAAGAGAACCCTCGTAGTATCCGCATTTTATCAGGTTTTAAGAGGGGAGGGGACTTTCTTAGGGCGCTGTTGGTTTTGCTACCACAGACCCACCCTGGTTACTAACTGGTATATTTCTGTGGGCTGGGCTGTTGTTTTAAGACAGAGGAGCGAGTGAAATATAAGGATGGTTTAAAAATTACTACTTTTTTTAAAAAAAAAAAATTATACCCTGCTTCTCTCCTATGTGAAACCCAAAGTGGCTTACATTGGCTTGTTAAAACGAAATGATAATAATAACAACAATAACTTGTTGAAGCAGTCAGAGGCCATTTCCGCACTACACTGTTGCAGTGCTATTATTCCACTCTCAACCTTCTGTGATTTGCAGTTTAGGGAGCGGCCTTCAGAATTCTCAGCCAGAGGGCTCTTGGGCCTCAGTCAACTGTGTCTGGCTTGAACAGGCCGGTTGTTATGGAAACAAGGCCTAGCAGCAAGGCAGAAGGCAGCATATTCCCTCAGGAACCCAACCTCTGTATGTTAATAACTCTAAATACAGATTGGATTGGGGAATATGGGGAAAAGTTACAGGTACTGGACAGGACAGTTTGGGGATTTAGAGACACCAGGATCTCAAATCTTTCTAACAAGTATTACCTATGAGAAAATAAAATCCCGGGAAACACTAGGTATATAGGGAAGTTATAAAATAAATCCTCTTTCTACGTCCATCTTTCCAATAGTTACACAATATACATATCTTCTCCCCAACCCTTAATTTTTGCATTTTCCCCAAATTATTCCCTCTATACATTTTATTAATTTCATCCTCTTTTTATGTAATTATCCACTTTAATCATGAAAGAAATAGAAAAAACTTTCCAGTTTGTTAAAAGAAAACCCTACCGAACAATTTGAGAGAGAATGGCAACCAGTGAGAAATTGGATTAAATGTAAGGAGAGAGAAATGATTAACAGGAGTAAGATAAACAGAAAGTGGGAGATAAATGGTTAAAATTGCAAAGAACAGATGTGTATATATGTGACTGTTAAAATTATTATGTACTACTTTGTAGAATAACTGTAATTTTATCAAGTTTTAAGGCAGGACGGGACTGTCTTAGGGCTCTAGTGTTGGTTTTGCTACCACAGACCCACCTTGGCTACTAGCTGGTATATTTCTGTGGGTTATTATTAAAGACACAGGAGCAGGTAAAATAAATAAAATGATTATTTATAAATTACTGGTCTTTTAAAAAACGTACTATTTATTTAATTAATTTATATCTTGCTTTTCTTCTATATGAGATCTAAAGTGGCTTAAGTTGGCTTGTTAAAACAAGATACCTCAAACGATCCAATATTAAACATTAAAATGTATTTTTTTAAATTCCAATTTAAAATGTTAAATTTTTAAGAGACCTATTCCAACACTCAAACCACTACACCACAGCCATTTCCACACTACAGTCTTATAGTGCCATTATTCCATTTTGAACATCCTATGGAATCCTGGGACTAGCAGTGTAGGGAAGGGCATTTAAAATTCTCAGCCAGAGAGCTCTTTGGACTTAGTAAACTCCAAACCCCAGAATTCCACAGGAGGTTGAAAGTGGAATAAGAGCACTATAACGGTGTAGGGCAGAAATAGCCGCTGTTACTTATTTATTTTATTTATAGCCTGCTTTGCTCCCATATGAAACCCAAACTGGCTTATGTTGCTTGTTAAAACAACAACAGCAACAACAATTTGTTGAAGTGAAGCAGTCAAGGTTTTCACCAGGGTTTAGACTGGAGAATGACTGGGAACTTCAAGTGGTCTGAAGTTCCACAGACAAGTATTATCAAGGTAATAATTCTCAGATAACTGGCACAAAAAGCGCAATAAGCCAACTTGGAGCTGAGTCAGACCTGCAACAAAATTTTGCGGTAGGAACTCCATGTACAACACCAAACTGACTGCTTGTAATTGGAAACCTATTCAAGTTTTACGTATCCCTCAAAATTATTTTTCAAGGCTTATTTATGCATTATTTTGAAGTTCTTCCTTTTGCTGCTGTTTTATGCTGTTTTGATAAATCTGATTACTCTGTTTTTAAAAATGCTTTTTATTTAAATTGCACTATGAAAGGTTAAGTATTTAAGGGAGATAGTCCAAGACTCAAATCACTATCCCACACTGTAGTATAAGACAAAGGAAGACACTGATTTGCATAAAACTGCAAATGCTGACTTATAGGTGAAAAATTATAAATGATTTGTATAAATTAAGGTCTGACTGATGAAAGTTGCTGGCTATGCACTGTGTGGAATTTATTAATGTTTGTGTTTTAATTATATATTTTAGCTTTAATTCTTATTTGACTATTTAATTTGTATTGCATGATTTTTAATTATGCATTTTTTAAATTACTGTAAACTGCTTTGAGTCCTTACCAGAAAAAAAACAGAGATAATAATAATAATAGTAATATTAGTAGTAACAATGAAAATTAAATCAAGTGACTAGTGTTCTTACTGAGTGTACTGTCCAGATACTACCTGCAGATGAGCAACTCCAAAATCCCAGATCCCTGGATAGCGAGGAGTTTAGGGCAATGCGGGTGATAATTACCTATCCAGAAGGGAAGAGACGAAGCAGTGTGGCTCTAAGAGTCCAAACGTAGTACAAGAACACAAATCAGAGCAGCAGAGTCCAGAGACCTGTGTCCAGATTTGTACTACAAGTTACAAGGCTCAGAGACAGGGTTTAAATACTCTTTTTGTACCCTGAAGGGGAAAGTGCTAATGGCTCTCCGGCAGAACAAACAATCGGGTGTGGAACTGACTAATGGTCTTAGCATTAGGTAGCAAAGGACTGATGGGAATCATAATGGTTCCTTAATGGCTGGACATGTGATAGCTGAAGCCCCCTGTCAGAGCTGATGATGACGAGCAGCAGCTGTTGGTCCCTGTTGCTCAAAGTGGAGATGACAAGCTGCAGCTGTGGGTCCCTGTGGCTCTGGCTGGAGATGGGTCCTGCAGCTCAGGAGCTCCCCGGCCTGCCATGGACCAAGCAGGCACGGACGTCCCCTCTGCCTGCTCCTTTAGAGCAACAGGGATCCAATTCTGTGCCTGCTCCTTTGGAGCAACAGGGATCCGATTCAGCTCTGGAGCCTGGTTCAATAAGCCCCCAATCAAGGTGGAGACTCAAGAGGGCTGTGCAAAGGGAGGCTTCCTTGGCTAAGTTTAAGAAGCGGTGACTGGATACACCTGTGCCTGGGGCTATATGACTGCCTGCCTGGAAGCTTCCCTTTGCTTGTGGCAAACTTCTTACAATCCCTCCTCTTACCAGTACCTTGTTCCTAGCACCTGGTTCCTGATACCTTGAATTGATCTCTGGACCCTTGACCGTTGGCTTTGGGACTCTGTCTATGGCTTTGACTGGCACTCTGGTAAATGAACTTCCTTGAGTAAGTGCTTGCTTGTCTCCTCCTGGCTGGACTTTGCTGGCTCTCCCACTCTCTTCTCCAGGCTGGCTCACCGCCCGGGTCTCTGACCTTGACAGGGCAGGTGAGAAAACAAAGGAGAAATTTTCCACAGAAATTCAATTTGAGGGGGATTGTTATTGTGCTGTGCACCCCCACTATCTGATATGGTACAATTGGTGTCATTTAATTGGGACAGAAAAAAAACAATACACTGTTGTGACTGCATAGCCATGCTGGCGAAGAGGACTGGCTGAACATGTGCAAAACTAGGTCAGATAGGACCTCAGGACGTGGCCAGGTCATAGTCAAGGAATCAGTTGGGAAGCTCTGGTGTTACTGAGCTTGCCAATATCTCCCCAACAATTCAACCTTCAGAAACAATAACACCCAAAACTACCTTCACAGAGCAACTGCTTGTCTTCTACCCTCTTCTCTTTCCTACTGAATTTCTATTTTGCTCCTCACCTGCCCAGCTATTAAGGAGCTATCACGATTCCCATCAGTCCATTGTCACCTAATACTAAACCCATTAATCTGTTATGGACCCCATTGTTCTGCCGGAGATCAATTAACATCTTCACCTTCAGGGCAGAAAAAGAGTATTTTAAACCCTGGCTCAAGATAATTTGCAGTATGTTGGTACACTGGTTGTAGGTCATCACTTTGCCATTCTGATTCTCATCGTGTACTGCCCTCGGACTCTTAGTCTGAGCCACATCGCTTTGTCTCTTCTCTTCTGGATAGGTAATTATCACCCACATTGCCCTAACTTCTCGCTTTCCAATTTTAACTCCCTTTCCTTCAGCTGGCTTTCTGTGATTGTGAGACAGATTGATTACTGTGTGTGTCCGATAATCTTCCCCAAATAAAACATTAAAAAAAACTATATTTCTCAATCTCCAACTGGTATTCCTGTATTAGTACCAATATACACAAGTGTAAAAATTCCTGCTAAGTTACCCCCCTCTCACAGGCCTCCCTTTGAGCTAATATTCCCCAACTTCTCACAGAGGCGTTGGCATTGCAGGTGGACCTCTGAGTCACCCATCTTTTGTGGTCAACACCTCCTCTAAAGAATCTTGCCAAGAAAACTCTAGGGTGGAACCACCATAAATGGAGTTGTCATGAAGGCATATAACACATCAACTAGTTATTGTTCCAAGTAATAAGGGCAGAATTGTCTCATCGAAAAAGTAATAGAATGAGTAAGAGCAAGTTTAGTGCAGCAGGCAATATTTCTAGTTGTTTTAAAAGGGCAATTTAATGTACCCTTTCACGAACATCTTTCATGTTTTATCCCATTCTTTTAACAATTCTAAGGGTTTTTTCCCCCTCTCAGGGGGGAAAAGGGAAATGATTGGAAAAATAATGATAGTACAACAAATCACACAAGTTAGAATCATAGAGTTGGAAGAGACCACAGGGGTCATCCAGTCCAACCTGCTCCTGTCATACAGGAATACACATCAAGGCACTCCCAACAGATGGTCATCCAGCCTCTGCTTAAAAACTTCAAAGAAGGAGACTCCACCACACTCCCAGGCAGCATATTCCACTGCCAGACAGCTCTGGCTGTCACAAAGTTCTTCCTGAGGTTCAAGTGGAATCTCCTTTCATGCAGCTTGAATCCATTGCTCCTTGTCCTAGTCTCTGGAGCAGCAGAAAACAAGCTTGCTCCCTCTTCAACATAACATCCCTTCAAATATTTAAACATGGCCATTATGTCCTCTCTTAACTTTCTCTTCTGCAGACTAAACATCCTCAGCTCCCTAAGCTGTTCCTCATAGGCATGGCTTCCAGACCCTTCACCAGTTTGGTCGCCCTCCTCTGGACACGTTCCAGTTTGTCGATATCCTTCTTGAATTGAGGTGCCCAGAACTAGACACAGTATTCCAGATGAGGTTTAACCAAAGCAGAATAGATGGTACCATTACCTCCCTTGATCTAGACACCATACTCCTATTGATGCAACCAGGAATCACATTGGCTTTCTTGGCTGCTGCATCACACTGCTGACTCATGTTCAGCTTATGGTCCACCAAGACTCCTAGAACCCTTTCACTCCTAGAACCCTTTCACATAGCCACATGTTCCCCCATCCTATATTTGTGCATTCCATTTTTTCTGCCTGAGTGTAAGACCTACATTTCTCTCTGTTGAAATTCATTTTGTTAGCTTTGGCCCAGCTCTCCAGTCTGTTAAGGTCATTTTGAATTTTGATCCTGTCCTTGAGCGTATTAGCAACCCCTTCCAATTTGGTGTCATCTGCAAATTTGATCAGCATGCCCTCTATTCCTTCATCCACGTCATTGATGAAGATGTTGAATAGCACTGGGCCCAGGACAGAACCCAAGTTGTTTGTTATGATCACTGTAATTAGTAATCGGTTACTTGTAAAACACTGTAAAAACTCACCCAATAAATTACTTTTTAAGAGCAACATTCCAAGAGCTGAAATCAGAGTTATGAGGGGCAGTTTTTCGAAGAGCAGCTGCTGTCAAAAAGAGGACCATCCTTTGATAGCCCTTCAAATAAGAGGACTGGCCTTGTAAATAAAGGGCATACGCTAGACAGCATGAAGAAAGGGATGGTGATTCCTCCCGGCTCCAGCCAGTCCCTTCAGTTAAAGGAAGGACAGAACAGTGTGTACCTCAAGAATTGCCTGGAACCTCCTAGATCAGCCAACTACCCTCAGGTTCTGTGGAACATGCTGTTAACACTGTGGAATTTAGCTGATCTCGCCCAAGACATTTTGCTGCCTGAGGCAGAATAGCACATGGTACCCTCCCATGCACACGAAGTGCCAAAGCCAACCAAGTTATTTTGGAACATGAGGCAGAAAATCTCATAAGTATCTCTCCAACTCCCTGGCCCAAAAAGAAAAATCACAACAAGAAGTAGTAATTTGCTGCCCTTTTATAATACTCAGCCTTTGCTGGCCTGAGGTAGCATCTCACTGCCTCATGGTAGGGCCAGCCCGGGAAGTAAGATTCACTGCCAGCCAAGTCAGCTTCTGTTCATGGGGAGCGAGATGTGCCATCTCATCCCTGGGGAGCGAGATGTGCCATCTCGTCCCTTGCTTAGACAGCATAATGCCTTGGACTGACCTCAATACAGCCTTAGAAGGGGCAGCAATGGAAGGAGCAGACCTAAGGATGGGGTGGCATGCATACATGTTTTATGACAAAGCAAAAGTAGATAAAGACTTCACAAATCACTATATTAGGAAATCACTTTTGAAAGTTTGGGAGGATTTTAAATCCAAAAATATTAGGCAGCTACCTTCCTGGGTCTCTCCGCAAGAAGCTTTCTTTGGCAGATGGATAGCAACAGAGAAATGGCTTCGATATGAGGACATGATTGAGAGGTCCGAGGCCAATGATATATGTTTTAAATCAAGAGACAAGTTAGAACAAGAGGGAATAGTTTTAAATTGGTTTCCATACAGGCAACTCAAGGAGAGATTTCAGATGGATTTGAAGACATTTGGAATTGAAGTCGAGAAAAAGACTGGATTGATTAAGAGTCTGTTTGATAATCCCTCGCATCTTTTAGCTCAAATTACTCAGGAGTTGTTGCAACAGGAGATGTATGAAGAAACAGTTAAAGCAGCTATGATTTCTTGGGCGCAAAATATAGGCCATACAATCCAGCTGGTTTCTTGGGAGCGGAGTTGGAAAATGATGAATAAATTTACTATGGCCCGCAACTTAAAGGAGAACTATTATAAGACATTTTATAGATGGTATTTAACACCAGATAGACTATAAAAGATGTACAAAACAGGTACTGGGCTTTGTTGGAAATGTTTGAAAGAAGTGGGTACAGTATATCATATGTGGTGGACTTGTTCAGAGGTAAAGAAATATTGGTCTGAAATACATAATAAGATATGTGAAATATTGAAATTGAGGATTCCTATGACTCCTGAAATGTACTTACTGAATATGATAGACATAGTTGATAGTACAATTATAAAGAAACATTGGAAGATAGTATTGTATATGATAACAACAGCTCGTATTGAATATGCAAAGACATGGAAATCGCAGAAGAAACCTGTAATTGAACAATGGCGGGGGACTTTTATGGAGAACAAAAATGCTGATATAGTATCACAAAGACTTAAAGGGAAAACAGATGATGAAATTCGGAAAGAATGGCAAATTGTCAAGTCGGGCAGGGAGGTGAGGTTAAGAAGTCAGTAATTCATGATATTATGTAGAAAGGTAAATGAAAGGAGTTATATTAATATCACGAAGCTTGATACAGAAAGTGAAATGCAAAGTGCCTACATAATAAATGATAATGCAGTTCTGTTCTAGATAACTATGTAAAATGATAATGAGGATGAAATTTGGATCAGTTTGGAAGAATCAAGAAACATTGCATGTGAATTAACAACAAGAAAATGTTTGTTTTATTCTTGGAAATTTTAATAAAATGATTTATAAAAAAAGAAAAAAAAAAGAAGGGGCAGCAATAAAAAAATATACCCCCAGTTGGCACTTGTTCAGCCACACTGATGAAAACTGAAAAGGGAGGGCAATTTAAAGGGGATAATGAGCTCATCTTTAGTAGCAAAGAAACAGGGAAGAAAGAAATCGAATACGCTGTATACCTTCCAGTCATTTCCGTGTACCTTCCAGTCATTTCCAGCTTATAGCAACCCTAAGGCAAACCTATCACAGGGTTTTTTTTTAGCAAGATTTGTTTGTGGGGAGATTTGTCATTACCTTCCTCTGAGGCCAAGAGGGCGCGACTTGTCCGAGGCCGTACAGTGGGCTTCCATGGCTGGGCAGGGATTCAAACCCTGATCTCCTACAGCCCTAGTTCAACACTCAAACCACTGTACCACACTGGCTGCCCATATCTAACACGTAAAAGTCAAGGTTTGTCTATGTCAGGCAAAGACCTCATATGATTGGCTGTGTCAGGCAAAGATCTCGTATGATTGGCTGTGTCAGGTGAAGACCACATCTGATTGGCTGCCTAAGAAGATTCTATGGAATCCTGGGGTTTGCAGTTTAGGGATGGACCTTTAGAATTCTCAGCCAGAGAGCTCTTGGGCCTCAGTCAACTGTGACTGTCTTGAATAGTCCTGGTTGCTATGAAGACGAGGCCTAGCGGCAAGGTGGAGGGCAGTGTATTCCCTCAGGAACCCAACCTCTGTATGTCAATAACTCTGCATACAGATTGGATTGGGGAATATGGAGAAAAGTTACAGGTACAGGACAAGACAGTTTGAGGAATTAGAGACACAGGATCTCAAATCTTTCTAACAAGTATTACCTATGAGAAAATAAAATCTCAGGCAACAACGGGTATATGTACTAGTAGGTTATATAACAGGGCAAGTATGGTGAAAGAGCCAGCTTGGTATAGTGATTTGAGTGCTGGATTATGACTCTATGAGACCAGAATTCGAATCCTCCCTCAGCCACGGAAATCACTGAGTGACCTTGGGCAAACAAGGTCTCTCAGCCTCAGAGGAAGGGAAAGGCAAATCTCCACTGAACAATTCTTGCCAACAAAACCCTATGACTGGATGGCCTTAGGGTCACCATAAGTCAAAATGTCTTGAAAGCACAACACAATGACTGTAGAGTGAAAGGTATCTTCATAGCATTCCAGTTAATGCAGAGTGACATTTTGCTGAGGATATGGGGACAACCAGAGGACTGATATTTGAAAAAACAAGCTAAAATGTGCTAACTTAAGTGATGGGGAAATCCTACTCACGCTCACCGCACTAGATGCTTATAGCGCTATGATTCCACTTTCAACATCCTATGGAATCCTGGGGTTTGCAGTTTTGGGACCCCAGGATTCCATGGGATGTTCAAAGTGGAATCATAGCGCTATAACAGTCTATTGCGGAAATGGCCTATGAAAGGAAAAGGTGTGGGAGCAGGGAAGGAGTGCCAAATCTCAACAATTGTTCAAGCTAAAAGTCTTGGTCTTCCTTGAAAGAACATAAGCCTATAGACTGTGAAAGTCAGGGTATTTTACTATCTCAGGCAGAGCAGCAAATGGTGCCCTCACCCACCCAAATCAAGGTGTAGAGTACCCACCCAAGGTATTATGGGATATGAAGCAGGAAATCCCACAGATGTTTCTCTGTTAGTATAAACACGGAGACAGCCAGCATGCCAGAGTAGTTTGGCTGTTGGATTAGGACTCTGGAGACCAGGACTGAAATCCATATTTGGCCATGGAAGGTCACTGAGTGACTTTGAGCAAGTCACATACTCCCAGCCTCAGAGGAAGGCAAAGGCAAACCCTTCTGAGCAAATTTTGCCAAGAAACCCCATGATAGATTCATGTGAGGCTCGCTATAAATCAGAGATGACTTGAAGGCGCACAACAACCACAAAAATGTGGTAGCACCATTTGCTGTTCTTTTCCAACACCCAAAATCTGTTGCCAAAGGCTGCTTTCTCCCTGCAGTGGGGAAAGACTATTGAGAAAATATATGAATCCAGAAGTATATGGCAACCTTAATAGATACACTTCATCTGCTCATTTGTAGTACAACTAACTCACAAGAGATAAATTGTAGCCCATCAGGGAAAAAAGTTCTTCCCTCTTAAGCTAAGTGGATTCTTGGCTCAAAACACAGAACTGAGTCATGGCAAGAGGTTGCCAAGTACCAAGAATGTTCTGCCAAGCTATCAGGAGCGGAGTGGGGAAAATAAACTGGAAGATGGCATCCCTGGGTTTTTCTGGAAGGAATCTGAGGGTACAGTAGGCCAAGAGATTATAATCCACCTTCGCTGGGCTGCTGAGGCAAGAGGGTTAGAGGGTACTTCACAAATAAAATAGGTGGGGCAAAAGAGTGCTGGGTTATTCAGCCAACTCATCTGTTATGTCTTTTATAGCATCGTGGTGTTGTCGTCGTCGTCGTCATGTGCCTTCAAACCCTTTCTGACTTACGGTGGGCGGTCTATCATGGTTTTTTTCTGGGATTGAGAGTATGTGATGTGCCCAAGGTCACCGAATGGGTTTCCATGGCTGAGAGAGGAACTGATCTCTGGTCTCCTGAGTCATAGTCCAACATTCAAACCACTTACACCACACTGGCTCTCTTTATAGCTCCTAGATCTGAGCAAATGGCATGGAAAACTTCACCTATTATAACTGTAGCAATACTACAGAGGAAGCCTGTAGACTTCAGAGTCTTTATGGATAAATCCAGGAGCTCTATTTTTACATCACCACCTTCCAATTCTGGTACTAAAAACGCTTTCAGTCATTTAAAGCAGTGTAGCTGGCACAGTGTGATTGTATTCAGAAACAGAGGAGAGGGATTATGCATCAAGACTTTTGTAGACTGGGAAAATTCCTGGGTGGATAAACCTATCATGTGCTCATCAGCAGAGGATGAGGAAAAGCACAACCTTTTTAGCAAACATTTGGGGTCACTGAAGTGAATTTCTAAATGCCTATGGTGGCTTTTCACCTCATGCCCAAGTATGACAGAGGTGGAAATCATGTGGTCCTCCAGATCTTCTTGGACTGCAAATGTCGACACCTTCCAGACTTCTTCAGGTCTACCTGAAATTTAAGTTCAGAAATTTCTGGAGCTGAAACTTGCACCACTTACTGGACAAAAAATCTTCTCCAGTGCCTCCAATTTTTTTCCCTAGTGATTTTATTGGGTGTTCCCCAGTTTTTCCTTCCTTCCTTCATTAAGACTACTATAATGCAACATTAGTACTTGGTGTGAATGTTGTCTTCCCACAAAATTCAGAAGGCAAATCTCTCTGCACAAAGACTCATAGTCACACACACTTTCCCCCTTACAGAATTGTCTTCTTGAAATTTTAAAGTTTAGCAATCCATCCAGCCAAAACAACAGCACATAATTTTGGGGGAACGGGAGGAGGCCCCTGAAGGCTGAATCTCTTATTGCTCACATTTTCAATAAAAATTAATTGATCAGACTTGTCAGTCTTTCCTTTACATCCCTTGTCATTCCACCCACTCTGCTGTTTGAAAACAGACAAATCAGGGACTCTTAGGGGCAGCAGAGGGCTCTGCCCCACCCCAATGAGTGAGTGTGCTGGTGCTGGATGATTGCTGGACTGGTGCAGTTTCAGTTTTGCATTGCAAGAGTCATGCTATTACAGCTCCCAAATAGTCTGGGTGACATCTGGCTTGACAGCTGTACATGTGAAAAAGGATGCTGAGGTCTTAGTACATCACGTTAAACACAACTGAACATTGTGATACAGAGGCAAAAACCCCAAGGCAACTCTAGGTTGCATCAACAGCAGTATAGTGTCTAGTCAAGGGAAGTAATAGCACTATTCCATTCTGCTTTGGTCAAAAATCCCCTGGAATACTGTGTTCACTTCTTGACACCACAGTTTAAGGAGGGTATCAACAACCTGATCTGTGTCCAGAGAAGAGCAAGCAAGATGGTAAACTTCTGGAAACCAAGCCCGACAAGGAATGGTTGAGGGAGTTGGCCATGTTTAGTCTAGAGAAGGCAGAGAGATAGGACAGACATTTTCCCATGAAACAGAGAGCAAGCTTGTTTTCTGCTACTTGTAATTTAAATTACAAGAAGATTCCAACTAATCGTGAAGAACTTCTTGTTAGTAAGAGCTGTTTGACTGTGGAACAGACTTCCCAAGGAGGTGGTGGACTCTCTTCGGTTGGAGACTTCTAAAAGGCAGGTGGCTATGTCTCAGGGATGTTTTAGCTTTCCATTCCTGCGCTGGCAGAGAATTAGAACAGATGACCCTTGCAATCCTTTCCAGCACAATTCTCTGACGCTGCCTAGAGATGATATTAAGGAGGGATCATAGCTCAGATTACAGAGACCATGTTTTGCATGTTGAATGCTCCAGGCTCAGTCCCCAGTGCCTTCTTCCCTTGACTAGGAAAGGCTTTTCCCTGAACTCACGGAGAGCTGCTGCCTGTAAGTGTTGACAATGCTGGGCTATACATCAGTATACTTGGGATATCAAGTTGCAAAATTACATAAGTGCAGCTTCCATTTACCCAGCTTTTAAAGACAAAGGGCAGGCCCTTTGTCCTGCTGATCATCTGATCAGTTTATTCCAAAATGCAAGCATGTACCCAGGCAAAGTTCAATGTGCTCCCATCTGCACTACTGAAGGGAGGATATAATAATTTACCATATTGTGATCGTTTATGTCCTTGCAAGGCAGAGAAAATAGAAACTGTGGGGCATTTTTATTGTACTGTTCCTTTTATTGTGATCTTAGATCACCTTTTATTGTGATCTCAGATGCTGCTTTATTATTCCAATTTTACAAAGTATACCAGAGAGATCTGATATGTTCTATAATGATTACCTTCTGGCAGATCAGTTCTCAGAAATTACAGCCAAGCTTTTATATAGCAACTATAACTTGTCAGCATAGGATGTTATCCTAGAATCATAGTGATTTTCATAATCTGCTGCTTTTTTATCTAGTTTTATCTGCTTGTAATGCAAGTATTTTATATTTCATATTTAAATATTTCATATATAACGTTCTTTTAAATGTTCTATTTAGAGATTTATTTTTAATGCATCTTAGGTTTTTATCATTTTGGTTTGCTCCGTTTGGTTATTTTGTCATGCTGGTCATTGACCGAAATATTATGTATGTATGTATGGCTAAATGGAGCAGAGCTCATTGCACTGTAAGGCTGGTTTCTACAAGGGATGGATGAGTAAGGTTTCTGGTGTTATGGGGAGGGGAGCAGGATTTTACTGACCTGTCTTGCTGCTTTTCCTTCCTTTGGAGCAGAAACAACATTGTTGTTATTGTGTGCCTTTTTTCCCCAACTTATGGGAACCCTATCACGGAGTTTTCTGGGGGCTGAGAGCATGTGCTGTACTGAAGGTCAGTCAGCGGGATGAAAAATACAACCTCTGACAAAGCGGCTCTATTACCATGTCTTTTCTTTCTCTTCTGTAACTTTTTGTAACTTTTAATGTATTTAACAAAAACTTCTTTATGGGAGCCCAGCCTATTATCCCGTTTTTTCTCTTCCGTATATCTTTGTGTTTTTTTTGGCAGCATTGGCATTGGGAAGATGGTGGAGGAGGGCCCGAGAAAGACAAACTTTCAGCATTGGGTCACAGCAGCATTTCTGCAGTAAACAATGCAATAAAGCTTGATCTGGGAAATAATCAGATTCTGCTTTAGGTGATCCTACTGTAGCTGTGGGTGCAGAGGTGTGACAGGCAAGGTAAATAGCTGCTTCCAGAATCTCTGACTGAGCATGTGTGAATAGAAAGAAAAGGGAAAGCAAATCAGCTCTGCCTCACCAGCTACCTAGACAAGTTAAAAAAGCACAGATGTATAAGTTTTGCCACCAAAATGGAAATCATAATTGGAGGCTGTTGAAAGAAAATACCATCTTGGGATACAATTTGGAAGAAGCTTTCAACTGGTCTCTAGAAGATCCAAAATGCACTTACTCATTTAAGGCTTACCTGACCTTGCTGTTTCATTTCACATGTGCCTGTTAGTTTAGAGTAAAAAGTTTACTGAAACATGTTGAACTGCTTTCTTCTCTGTGGTATAGACACCCATCCTATTCTTTCCATGTTATTTCTACCTGGTAATAATGAGGAGTAAAACCCAGGTAAAACCCAGGAACACATCTGTTTTGTTAGCTGAAGTATACTTATGTGCACATTACAAAAACTAATAAAATTCCTTGAATTTTCATAACTTAGAAAGCTTGGCATAAAAACATTTTAAAAATCCAGTTTCACCTCTTGAAATTAACTGGAAAGAAAAAATTTCTAGCATGAGATTTTGTGGACACAGTCAAGGTCATCATGTGGCAATAGAACAGTACAGCTCTCAGTGAAAGACAATGCCTCATGTAATCTTTAGAAAAGTACTGTGGCAAGTCTTGACAAATATTCAGGGTCAGATGATAGATTCTCTCACTTCTTATCTTTTTGGTTGCTCTCTTCTAGACACATTCCAGCTTGTCAATATCTTTCCTGAACTGTTGCCCAGAATGGGATGCAGTATTCTAGGTAGGGTCTGACCAAAGCAGAATAGAGTGGTATCATCACTTCTTCTCTTGACCTAGACACCATACTCCTATTGATGCAACCCAGAATCACATTGGCTTTTTTAGCTGCTGCATCACAGTACTGACTCATATTCAGCTTGTGATCCACTAAGTATCCTTGATCCCCCTTCAAACATGGAAATCATCCCCTGATGTTGCAACAAATGAATAATAAATACCCATGTGCCAATCAGCCTGCACAGCCCAAAGATTCCGCCCAAAGATTTCAATAGCTATCACCATCTTCTCCATTCTTTCACCCATCTATATATTGATGACAATTAGTCTTCTAAGTCAGCAAAATATTTTAATGTCTCTGAAGAAAATAGAACAAACCAAGACTAGTCAAACAGAAGTAACAGGTCCTCTCTTCTCAACTGAAAAGAATTTGCTTTAAAAGGTTCCTCTGCTCAGTGCAACCCTCAAGAGCAACATGTTCTAGCAGTCCCATGGATTCTCTTCTATCGATTTCAGATCATCTTCTTGAAGTTTTCAATGGCTTCTTCTGACTTCTGCAATTCAGTCTCACTTTGCTTCAGCTGAGAAAAGGGAAGGAAAATGTATTTATCAGTGGAGCACTATTACCCCCTCCATTCCTCTATCTGAATTCATCTGGGTTATCCCACTAGAACCACACAGCTGCTCCTGCCAAGAATCAATGACTTCCCTGCCTCTTAGGACAGGCTCAGGTACGGAGTTGTAATGATATTGTGTTTGCTACCTTGGCTGCATCTGCCTCCTGGACTTTGGCAGGCACTTTCGCAGCATAGTCTGGGCTCTCCATGCGCTCACGCAGTCGCAGGATTTGTTTCTGCAATTCTGTTTTTTTGCTGGTCAGTTTGGAGATCTCTTTTTCAGCATCAATCAAACCCTGGAATTGGGGCAGAAAGGTATAGAAAAGACCGCAGCGCACATTAACAGACAGGCACTATGTCCCCAGTAAATAGCTTGATATACTTTCCCACGCCCCTCTTTCCCCAAAAAGATCAACAGTCAACTCTGTGCATACCATGCTGAAGGTTATGCTTTCAAGTTTCACTATACAGGGTCTCAGTGTACAAAATCATAGCACTTTGATGCCACTTAACTGCCATGGCTGCATCCTATGGAATCCTGGGATTTGTTCATTCATGAGGTGTTCTCTGCAAGAGAGCCCTAGTGCCTCAACCAGGCTACCAGTCCCAGGATTCCACAGGATGCAGCCACAGCATCTAAAATTGTATCAAAGTGCTACAGTTCTGCAGTGTGGAAGAGATAAGGTCTCAATGGCTCTTTCACCTTCGTATAACTTCCTCTTAAGGAATATTAGATGGGCTGCCCTACCTGTTGTCCTTCCACCATTAGGCAAGACCCTTTTATTCATACAGACAATTAAGCTGGCTTACTACAGAAGGAGCTTTTTTAATTGATTAAAAGTTTTTAATTAACTTTTAATCTGGTTTCCTTTCAATTGTCTTTCTTTTATCTGATTATATCTTTAGCCATCGTGAGCACCACTCCTTGAGATGAAAGTGAGGCATACACCAAATAAATAAATGTGACTTAATACAGCATAACTTGTAACAGATGCGGAACAGATAATAAAATATGAGGTCTAGAGTCATCCTACACCTAAATAAGCTTTCATTACATGCCACCAGTCACCTTCCAAGCTCCTGCTCATGAATGTGAGGGCTAGAAACATGGGCTTCTTAAAGGACCTAATTCTGCGTCAGACTTCAGTTTTTCAATACTCTGTGACAGATCGGTCTTAGGGTCACCATAAGTCAGAAACAACCTGAAGGCACACACCACCACCACCACCACCACCAACAACAACAACTGTAGAAATGTTTCAGATGCATAACAATATGCAAGATGGGGGGGCAGGGTGACAATGATGAAACGGTAGGTTTTCCCAATTTATGGAAAAAGGAATTCTGCTCCATGGATGTACAGACCACAATACATCCGATCCGCTTGTCAACTTGCTACACATGTGCCTTCTGTTACCTTCAGCAATAGGTGGACTGTGCATTTACCAGAGGCAATAGCCACAGCACAGCCAGAAGGGGGTGCCTGCCCAGGCTCCAAAACCAACACCTGCTTAGAGGAAGAAAGAGTGCGGATGTATTCAGCGCACTGAGTAACAGCCTCCACAGTCTCAGAATCCAGACACTGCAAATAACCTGCGAAATGGAGGAAGAGAGGATCAGAGTCAAAGAAAACGCTGAACTGCCCATCCCCACTTTCAAGGGCTTTTGTTCGACCGAGCGGTGGGACTCGCGTGGTCCTCCAGCAGCTGTTGTTCGACTGCACCTCTCAGCAGGCTTACACTGCATAGACAATGGTGAGGAATGTTGCAAATCTGACAACACCAAAGGGACTGCATCATTCCCACTCCGGCTCTCCCCTTTGTAGACTGCCTTCTACAGTCCTTCTTTCCTTCCTAATGACTTCTAAGACCTATTGAAAGCACCACTGTAATCACTCCATCTCGCTGCCAAATTGTAATGGCAAGGGACTGAGGAAAAATCTCTCCCCGGTTACTAAGGAAACTGCTTCCCCGAAGGATCACTAAAGCCTGAGCCTTACTAAAGAAACTGCTTCCCCTGAAGGATCACTAAAGCCTGAGCCTTACTTGGAGCTGTTGCAAGGCACTATAGTTTGAGAATACACCTCATTCTCAGGTCTGAAAATGTACCATTTATACTGTCTCTCAAATTCTGATTTCATTTTCTACATACTGTATTTGCCGGTGTATTAAATGCACTAGTATATGAGAGACATCCTATTTTCCAAGGGGTATTTTTCAGCAAAAAAAAATTTCAATACCCCACTGAGACAAAATACATAAGAAAAGGGAGGGGGAGTGAAAGGAGTGCTCACCTGAGCATTCATTTTCGCTTCCCCTTTCCTTCCATTTTGCCTGAGTGGGGAGAACTCCCAGCTGAGGCAAAATGCATAGGAAAGGTGGGGAAGTGAAAGGAGTGCTTGCGCGAGGCTTCCCCATCCCCCCTTCCCTTCTGTTTTGCATTGGTATGAGTTCTCCACCCCGAGGCAAAATACACTGGAAAGGGAGGGAGTGGTATTTGCTGGCGTGTAAGACACACCTCATTTTTAAATGTTATATTTTGGGGAAAATGTGTCTGATATGCCAGCAAATACAGTAACTTTTACTTCCTGTAAAGCTCCACAAATTGTATTAGGTATATAATTCAGCATTACAAAGAACCGCATCTTTGAAAAGTTTTCTAGTCCTTAAGATTATGAAGACAAACAAGATTCCAAGTGATCAGGTGTGTGGGACACTAAGTGTTCAAGGAAAAGCTTGAGTGTTCTGTATTGCTCCTGTGCTATTTTCCATGATTAGCAGAACCCAAGTAAATAAGGGGGAAAAGGTCATATATATAAGAGCTTTTGCTCACATCATAAAAGCTGCAGAGTTCACTTTTTCTTGGTTAATTCTAGCAAAGAATTTTCATTTGCCTTTCCAGAGTATACAAATTCTTCTTCTTTTTAACCTGATAGGGCTCTACACAACCACTTACTACATACAACACAAATTAGCCTTTTGCCAACAGACTGACATGTAAGAAGAGAGTTGTGCACGTTTTCAATAGAGATCCAGCTTCAGAACCTGAAAGGAATGTGAGTAGGAGGCAAGGAGATGCTTTATCTGTTGCATTTTATCATAATACTTTCAGGGGTAACATTCTACTCCTTACAGCACTGCTGCTGTAATAGAAGAAAGTCTGCATGAAAAAAATCACATTTACAACTTCCTAAACCAAATGTTTAGAGCTAGATTCAAACTGAGATGCTCTTATAACCACAGGTTTTAGAAAAACCAATGTGCAACGCAATGTTGCCACAACTATTCAGTTGAGGTACATATAAAATTAGCTTAATTCCTTTATTAAGGTTTCTGGGTCTGGTAGTTCCAGTTTGCTTGTTAGGAGGAAAAACATGTCCTGCCCTGGTTGTTCAGACCAGTGCAATTGACACCTCATCCTTTCCTGGAGGTTATATTTTGGTGGTAGGAGGAGGTGCACCAGGAGAAAACAAAAGCCTTTTGTGAGCTCTTGAACCAAGTGCTTGCCAAAGCTTTGCTCCTAGTGAGAAGAGCAACCAGATACTTGTTCATTTCTAGCTTTAACATATTTTGTTTGGCAAGTTAATAATTAAAAGTATTAACCCTTTGCTTTGAATTTGAAATGCACAAGCCATTTTTAAACGTCTTCCAAAGCACGTGAAACCTTGAAAAAGCAGGGCACTGCAAGTGTCTCTTTTAATTAACCTCAGGTAAAATGTCAGCAGCCAGAGTGGTATACTGGTTTGAGCACTGGACTACAACTCTGGAGATCAGAGTTTGATTAACTGCTCAGCTATGGAAACCCACTAGGTGACCCTGGACACATCACACACTCTCAGCCCCCAGAAAACACTGTGACAGGTTCACCTTAGGGTCCCCATTAAGTTGGAAATGACCTGAAGGCACACAACAACAGCAGCAGCAAAATTTCATCAACATTCTCACCTTGGCTTCTTCCAACCTATTCACAAGGATCACAGAACAGCAAATATGGGGCACTGCTGAAGTGTAAACATGAGAGACCTGAGTTCAAGCCCTGACTTACCTATGAATCTTGCTCATTTCCCTTGGGACCAGTCATGCTTCTCTTAAGTCAGGATGCAAAGACCATCAAAAAGATCCAACTCCACTGAGGTTCAAGAAGTTACTTTTTGGGACTACATCCCCCAGAATGCACCAGCCACCATTGTTCTATTGAAACCAAACAGCATTTCACCCTCAGGAGTAGCCTCAGCTAATTATTGTTTCCAGTTTCTTCTTGGGCTAGTACTATTCCCTGCTGTCTCCTTCCAGCCTTTCCTCAGTGAAAAATCTTCCCATTTGCTACACTTGTTACTCACAGTCAGCTTTGGTCTTGGTGAGGTTGTAGTCTGCTCGAAGTGAACGCACAGCCTTGATAATGTTCAACACAAAGTCAATGGTACGGTCCAGGCCCTCATTTCTCCAGCAGTACTGAGGCAAGAAAGGAAAATATTAACAGATGTTTTGGTTTATGCTACATCTCAGTTTAAGACTGCTATCAAGAAATAAGAAGGATGCCTTGAGGTGATCATTGATTTTCCTACTTTGAAAACAAACTGTCAACAGTCAGCAATCAGGAGCTCTTTCCCTGAATTGGTGAGAAAGGAAGTACAGTTTCATTATTCAATTGATTAAGCAATCTGAATAAAAATAAAAAGTGGGGGTGGGAGACTGACTTCTTTTCCTTTTTGTTGCTTGTATTTTAAATTTGCTCTCAAAATCTGTTTCACATTCATTCAGGAGGAGACCCTTCACAGTGTGACTCTAGGACTCTACTGTGAAGAATCTGGCTGCAGAATTTACTGTGAAGAATCTGCATTTACCTCTTCTATGCTGGGGTAAGGAGTAACACAGATGCTGGGAGGGTCTGAGGAAGGGCACCGTCGTGGCAATCGCTGGAACAGCTCCTCTGTGACAAATGGCATAAATGGGCTGAGAAGACGAAGTCCAGCATCCAAGCAGGTGTAGAGAGTGTTCCGGGCTGTCTGGATGGCAGGTTCATCTTGACCAGCAAACACAGGTTTTAGGCACTCCTGAATGGTGAGTTTCAAAAGATGTAAGGATATGGAGTACTGTCTTAATGCAGCCTTGTAAAGAAACCTACAAAAGTCAGTACTATGCAGTGTGGGTCGATCTGCTACCTGCCTGCCTGCCTGTCTATCCCTTCTTCAATCCATCCATCCATCCATCCACCCACAGAAGAATATACGTGCACATATACAATTACACATATTAACACCCTATGTGGAGAGTAGCATTTACGTCTATGTTGTCCTAGGATGACAACAGTCCCTTCAGTTACTAGCCTCTTAGCAGGCTAGTGAAATCAGCTACGGCACTGCTTTTTGTGAAATGGGCAGGTGGAGTGGGTAAGGAATAATCACAGTTTGTTAATTTGTTTCTATGGAATTGTCCTTTTTGGTGAACAGAAGAGTTCTTCAATACAAAGCTGGTATTCATGGTACAATTTAAAATAAATTAACTAAGTGTGAATTTAATTGTGTTTATTTAAAGGTTTCTGTGTGTTAACAGGACATATTCATGCACCTCTTCCTCTGTGAAGTGCAGACAGGGTTTTCTTTTCTTTTTTCTTCAGGATAATTCTGTGAGGCAGATCAGGATGAAATAAGCTGACAATTGGGGTGGTGGGGTGCCAAAAGAGAGTCAGTGTACCACAGTGATTAAAATGCTGGAGCAAGACTTAGGAGACCCAAATTCTAGTCCCTAGTGAGATATGATACCCACTGGAAAATCTTGAGTTAGTCACTCTTTCTCAACCTGATCTATCTATCTCATGGGGCTGATGTGACCGTAAAGTGAGCAGGAGGAAGAGAAACACCACATACGCTGCCTTGAGCTCACTGGAAGAAAGACCAGATTTAAAGGTAAGCCCAGAGGAAACAAACAGAAACATCCTGTGATAAGATTCACTGCTGAGCATGGTTTTTGAAACTAGGACCGCCACATCCAAAATAAGACCAGCCGTGACACTAGCTGGCTTATATATGAGTGTATGTTTGAGGTTGTCTTCTTTCTTTAAAAAAAAAAATTTAAAAAATTAAGTGAGAGCAGATGTTCTGCATCCCAAAAGAGGCAGAGGAAACAAAAATGCTCTACAGATTCTACTCACCAGGTAAACATCACAGAGCTCATAGAGCCAGAAGTTATACACAGTTGTGGTGATGCTGGGGAAGTCGTATGCTTGGAATCCAATATCACACAACTCCACAGCGTGGCTCAGGCGACTCAAGATCCAAAGGTCAATGAGGCTCTCAGAACCACTGGGCTGAAAGAGACATGTTTCCTGTTAATGACGGAGTACTCCAACAAGATGTGACACAGGGGAGTGTGAGGAATCCTCCCTCCACAGGCCTCTGCTGAATTTCCTGTAGGGCTGTCAATACCTCACTGCAGAGTATTTGCAGAATCATCTTTTGGACTAGAATTCCCAGAATCCTCTGGTCAGCTTGGCCAATGGACTTGCTGGTTGGGAGATTTGGGCAGCTGTATTCCAAAAAAGGAACACTTCCAGGGTCTGAGGATTCAGGGAGAGAACCAAACAGGCAGTTCCTTGGACAGGCTTACCTCAGGGCTGGACTGTGGCTGGAATCCCTTCCCAAGGCCACGGATGGCAAATTTGGTTGCATTCCAGAGTTTGTTGCAGAAGTGCCGGTAGCCTAGAATCCGGTTCACATCCAAGTTTATGTCCCGACCTATAGGGAGTAGGGGAGAAGAGGGCAACCAAAAAGCAAGGAAAAGTCAGGTTTTGAATAAGCAGACAGAAGATGTGTAACTTTCTCAGACAGAGGTAGGAAAATTACCTTGAGATGTGTAAGCACAAAGAGCAAACCGGAGTGCATCTGTTCCACATTCTGGGATCCCAGTAGGGTAATCAGATTTCTGTGAAGCAGACAGAGGTATGTGTTACATTCACCCTTCCCAAGCAGTTTCATGCACTGTTCCTAATAGTCTCTTATCCCAGTTTTAAAGTATTCTTTCCACAAAACTCTGTAATAATACCAATTAAGATGCCAAAACTTTAAGAACTTAGTAGTTACATTAGATAAATTTTAGTTGCCCAAAAATTGTACATACACATATTGTATAATATAAAGAGAAAATACAGATGTTGTACTGCACGCACACACACATATGTGGGGCATGTGTTTATTATGCATACAATACATACATAAATATATGCCATATACCATAGATCACTTGTAATATATACCACATTTAGTCTTATAAGAATTATGGTATACAATTGTACATCTCTCTTTCTGTTCCACACAAATCTGACAGTTCTGTCTTCTGTACCACATCCAGCATTAGACAAACATTAGCAACAGGAAATAATCCATACCTGCCCTTGTTTTGCTCGCTCAATTTCAGCTGGGTCCAAATTGCTGTCTAGCAACTGAGCATGCAAGCCCTATAGAAACAGAGAGATTAAAAAATAAGGTGGTCTTTTGCAGGATGTAACAACCAGGATGTGCAACAGGAGGCATTTCAGCAAAGTAAAATTACAGAACCTCCAGCTTCCCCAGTCCCAAGACCCTCCAGTCTCAATTCCTCCCCTGCCCTTCAAGTAACCTGAAAGGGGAGAAAAGGTTACTTCCAAAGACCAGGACACAGGACTGTTTGCTTTCTTTGCAGCTCAGATACACAAATTCCCTTCCTGGATGAAATGGGAAGGGTCCAACTAAGTCTATACCAACCTTCCCCAATCTGGTACCCTCCAGGCATACTGGAGCCATTATGATGGGAGACCACATAGCAGATGGTCTACAAAAACAACATCAGAAAACATTTTCAGCTATGAGACATCATCCCATGTTGCTTAGGGGCCGATCACAACTCTTAGCAATGTTTTTCTTTTTTTCACTAACACCCAAAGTACGCTAATAGGGGCCAAGTGCACATTAATACACCCTGGGAGCATATGCGCAGCCACCTCCCACTCATCTGCATTACTAGAGATAGCACATAGCTCTCTGTATACTGTGCAGAGCTGAACACAAAACCTACTCAAAGATATACACGTAATACATGCATTTTATAGGTGAGGAATACTGAAGTCACAGGATGAGGAATTAAGCAGAAGACCAGACATGGAAGAGGGTTTGTTTGTTTGTTTGTTTGTTTCAAACTTTCTATTTTCCTTACTATTGTCAAGTTCTTAGGAATCTGATAACCTCAATGACCTACTGCAAATCCTTTGTACTGGTAGATCTGTCAAATGCTATTGAATGTGATAATTCATGATAATTCATATGCTTCTGGGGTCTCTATGATATTTTTCTGTTGATCTGTGGGCCATAAAAACCCAAACCAGAAAGGAAAGGGTAGCTGCAGGTAGCTAGCTAGCTCTCCGTGGTGTCCAACATTGGCCAGCTGTTGCTGGTCTCCACAACTGCTTTTCTTCACTCATTAAACACACTCTTCTTTTTTGTCATCTGCTCAAAAGCAAACACACACATCACAAACAAATGAACAAGCAAAAACCCCAGGAGTTCCAAGCCTCAAGGTAACTCTTTTTTAGTGCCAGATATGACATAAAAACAGTGTTCTTGCAAAAACAGGCACAACTTCTAAGAGGTGAAGACTGCATTGCAAATGTCCATGTGCTCCAGGAACATCGGCAGTGACTCATGACAGCACTGAAGTCTGTTGCAGCTCTGCCATATACACACTTGTCCTCGCTTGCTAAAAGCATAACAATAGGTCACCTCCAGTGTGATGCCAGTGATAACATCCAACGGATCAATCACATTTCCCAGTGATTTGCTCATTTTTCTGCCATGGGCATCCCGAACAACAGCATGAAGGTAAACCTTGAAAGGACCACAGAAAATAAGAGAATTGCTGGGAACAGGCAACTGTCTAATTAACACATCACAATACACTGAAACCCTGGTCTGTTGCTTTTAAGCCATTAAATGCATGGTACCTAATAAAACCACAGCTTATCTTTCTCATTTCTGGTTTGTTTCTCTCCTGCCTTTTTTTTTTTTTTTAGTCATCTCCTATTTCAGGTTACACACTGGGGGGACAACCGAGGGACAAGACATGGTTACAGGTCTGAAAGTCACAACAAGCACTTTAGATATGCCAAAATTTGTAAGCCAACAGCAAATTGTAACTTGCTGGCAGAGTCAAGTTCACATATGACAACAAGCCATATTTCAGGAAACCACAGCATGGTTTGTTGTGATGTGGAAAAACCAGCCCTAACTTCTGAACTTAGTCAGCAAGAAGATTGAGATTTGCCATTTTGAAGTTGACTGTATTTCAGATACAGGGCGCTTCCCTCGACACATAGGGTAAAACTCAAAAATGTGAAGCACCAATAACTTCACACATTTCTGCCTCATTGTGTGTACATGTGGTTGAGCACAATTCACCCTGGCTTCTGAGCATGTACATATACTACAAGAGGCAAATGTGAGGAGGCTAAAAACCAGAAACCCAGAGAGGCACAGTGTTGCTCTCAGGTCTCCAGGTGCAACATCAGCTTGTCCTTGCAGGGCTTCTGTTTACAAACAAAACCAACAATGATAGCAACGTGAGGTTTTAAGACAGTATTCCCCAATCTGGTGCCCTCCTTGCTAGCAGGGGATGATGGGAGTTTTAATTCAGCACAGCAGGAGGACACCAAGTTGGGGAAGGCTGTTTTAAGGTAGATGGGTTGATGCCTTGAATAATGTCAGAAATGTGGCCATTAGAACAAGAAAGAGTAACCATAGCAGAACTGCCACTTAACCCTCATGGTGACTTTCAGTGAAAGTTCAGAAAACAAACAAGCATCAAGGTGAAAATTTCAGCAAGTCTTTGGACAGGCACTTGACTAAGTGAGCATTCTGGAAAAATCTGCCTATCCCTCACATCAGATAGCTTGAGAAGTATTGTCTTAAAGATTTAAAGAGTCAGCTGTGTAGAACAATATACCTGAAAACTTTGACCACTTAAAATTTTACCCTGCAGGTTTTAAGCATTAATGGTTCCAAGTTTTTCCATGATGCTTCCATAAGGTCTAGTAATTTGAGTTTTTAACCATCAGAACAAAATCCTCAAACAGAAAATTCTACTGAAGATACTAGACTGTATGTTTATGCACTGAGCTTATGGGAGCATCCGATTTAGGCTTTGCTGACTAGCCACAACTATGACAGGTGGAGAAATGGTGGGGAAGAAATACTGTCACCAGTTCCAGGAAAGAAAATAATGAAGGCTCATTCTCACCTCTCTGAACGGCAACTTCTCTGTAAGCTTTAGGCCCAACATAACCATGCGGGCCACCCAGAAGAAAAGAATATCGTGTCCAGTCTCCAAAAGAGTCCCAGGGTAAAAAACCTGGAGGTCTTCACTCTTAGAAGAGAGTGAAAGAGAGAGAAAAGCAAGTCTGAAAAGGTGAACGAGATCTGGAGAAGAGTAATGGCTAATAAATACTCCTCCACCCACTCACAGCCCAGCTTTGCAATCAGACTTACAGGGTGCGGCCACCCAAAAATGGAGAAAGGAAACAGACCAGAGGAGAACCAGGTGTCCAGGACATCCTCATCTGGAAAAGAAGTACATGAAATACATAGAACCATTGATTAGAACAGAGAGAACATGACAAAAGTTGTACTCCAAAGCTCAAATCACTATACCACGTTACATACAATAGAGTAAATAAGTAGGAAGTCAGCGTGGTGTAGTAGTTTCAGCACTGGACTATGGCCTGGAGATCAAGGTTCAATTCCCACTCAGCCATGGAAATCCACTGAGTGACATTGGGGGACTCATGCATACAGCCCCAGAAAACGATGTGTTAGACTCACTTTAGAGTTGTCATTAAGTTGGAAACTATAGCGGCCCCTCCACTTTCACAAGGGTTTGGGACTCAGAACCCTCATGAAAATGGAAAAAAATGTGAATAACTCCCCCTGCTTCTCCTCTCATTCCCTTTCAGGGATTCCCTCTGGCCACCATAATCTTGTGTTTTGCCTTGGCACAAACACGCGCCAAAACAAAATGTATGGGAATGAGAGGAGGGGCTCAGAGGGGAAAAGGAAGGCTTGTGCAAACCTCCCCCACATTCCTTTGTATTTTTGCCTCAGCATGAGTTCATTGGACAAGGGCAAAATGCATGGGAATATGATGCGTGGGGGAGTTCTGGAATGGGAGGAGGAGAATGGGGAGAAGGGACACACCTTTGCGAATAATCATATCAAACAATCAAATTTGCAAAGGTCAAACCCACGAATGTGGAGGGAGGACTGTACTTGAAAGCATACAACAAAAGTAAGTAACCATAGTGTCACTTTACATATAAGTGTACAATTACACAAAGTACTAAGTTATATCCATGAGGTGACTGTAGCATGGACTCACTGTTTAGTGTGAGGACAGGTGGCAACTACTACAGCCTCACAAGCTCCTTGTTAATACCCCTCCTAAATCCCACTGGCCATACCTTGCCGGAGGGAGATTTTATCCGGGGTCACCTTGAAGACTTTAGCAGCTTTCTCTTTCGCTTCCTGCTCACTTCGGTCACTTACCCAGTATTTGCCGTCTGTATCCTGAGAAGAAGTCCACAGGTGATATTAAAACAGCTTATGTGATGCATCCAGAAGTAAGTTCCAACTATACACTCATTTGTGTTATTGACCAACTTAAAATGACTTAGGAGATTAATGCCTGACAGCTTGATCATCAACAAATTACAATTATTTAAAATTAAAATTTTAACTTTTAATTTTAAAAAATTAAACTATCCAAATTTGCCTATAATCACAACTCCGGCAGTTTCCTTACACAATGTTTCACTAGTATAAGCCACTATATGCTGGCCGTGTGCAATCAATTACATCTTGTCTTAATTCTGAGTTCTGAATGAGATTTGATTATGGAGGGTTAGAAGGTTTTTTTTCTTTAATTGCTCTTTAAGCATAAGCATCTTGGCCACGCAGACAATCCCCCTGATCCTCTCTTTCCACTAGTCTGCAATCCATGATGTCTTCAATATGATTTTCTATTTTTCTTCAATGAGGCACTAGAGTTAAAAGTGGGGAGGGATATGTGTGCAGCCTGTAGGCTGCACATGGCCCCCAATCTCCCCAAGCCCTAGAACATCCTTTACCCCCTTTTAAAACAATCAAATGAAAACTAAAACACTGATGCACCACACCACAGCACAGCAGTTTGGGTCATTATGCGCACTCACTCCCAATTAAGAAAACAGCTAAAATTTGGCTTAATATCAAACTAGAAGTGATATAATATGACTGCTAGGTTGCTATAAAATGCAGTGCTGCAGTTCACATTGCCCATTCTTGGTTAAGTGTCTTTCATTCCAGACAGGGCCCAGGTCAGTAACAAAGAAATGGGCAAGGAAAAGGTGAAGTGCATACCAAGGTGGACATTTTCCCACCAAGCATATCCAGCACTACTCAATTCCAAGCATGTTTGCTCAGGAGTGACCCTCGGTGCAACAGCTGGCTGGACTGCAAGCTTGGTTCCATACAGCAGCCTTCTCTGCTTCGAACAGCCTCTTATTTCCAATCACCGACCAAAGATGAGAGCAGAAACAGCTCATGAGCTTGATGGGGATCCCCTCTCGGAAAGAAGGAGTAAGCAACTATACTATTGTCTGACACCAGATTAATTTTGCATTATTTTATGGTTAACCTTAGCTTCTAGAATCTCATTTAGAAATCTGAAACAAGAAGAGGATTCCAAATTATTGAAATATTTCCACCCTTCTGTATATAAAAAAGATCTCAGGGTGGCTTACAAACAACATTATAACAAAAGCCTGGGCAGTTTAACACAATAAAAATAATTTAAATAAGCTAAAAACATATGAAATATAACAATGCGTTAAACATTATGACTAAACATTATGACATTTCAATCTATGTTTAACCCATAATTATGTTTAACTCATAACTCATAGCTATGAGTTAAACATAGACTGAAAAGATCGGAATGTTTTTAAAACTACGTACACCAGTATTTGAGATGAATTAATGAGGCACAAAGGCCTTGGTGAACAGCCAAGTCTTCCCTTGGCACCTAAATGAAATGAAACAGTCAGGCCTCCGGGGGACGATGTTCCTCAGTTGAGGTGCCATGGCTAAGACGCCCTTCTACAGCGTATTGACTTCACTGCTGGGACAACTCCAGCACACCTCAAACTTCAAGCAGGAATATACCAAGTTCCCAAGCCATTTAGAGCTTTAAATGTCATCAGAAGCACCCTGAATTCAGACTTGAAGCACACTGTCTGTGAGTGCAATTCTTCTGCTACCATCCCATCTTGGGCCTCATGTTCAGCAAGCACATGGTGCCAGCTGAGTATCTGTCTCTGTATCCCAAATAGCTTTTGTGTTTCATTTTCCTGGCCGTCTGGCCTTCCCACCACCACCAACACACAGTGGGCCACTGATCCTACCTCTCCAGGTGGCACAGAGGGGTCATTCACAGTCACAAAGTAGGCTGGGATACGATGGCCCCACCACAGTTGCCGAGAGATGCACCAATCCCTAGAGAGGAAGTGGGAGGGAAAAAGAAGTCATAAAGACCTGCTCTTAAGGATTGTAAAATTTCTGGTAAATCAGAGTGTGGGAACATGCATGCACACACAGACACAAGAGAAAGATCACACAGAAATCTGTCCCTTGGGTTGAGGGCAGCCAAAACAGGACAGACAGTTGCAGGCAGTAGGAGGGATTAACTGAAAAATTGTACTGAATGGTTGTTTAACAGTTACAGCAGGGGCGCAAATCATGCAGCCCCCCACTCTGCCTATGCCCAGAGGCAGATGAAAGATCTTCCCCCCAGCCTAACTGCAGCTGCCATGGTCTCAGAGGGAGGGAAGAAGAGGCAGGCACAGCTCCATCCTGCCTGTGCCCAGAAGCAGATGAAAGGCTCTTCTTCCATCCTAACTGCCAGTGCCCTGGCCTTGGAGGGAGAGAAAGAAGAAGCAGGCACAACTCCATCGTGCTAGGCTTAGAGGCAGATGAACGGCCCTCCCTTCATCCCAACTGCCACTGCCATGGTCTCAGAGGGAGGGAAGGAGAGGCAGTATCCACTGGACTTAAACTCTTCTTCTACTGCCATCCCCTTTTCCTTTCGTGTCAAGTCTTAATTAGATTGTAAGCCTGAGGGCAGCAAATTGTTTTGTTCATTTTTTTATTTGTTAAGCACTAGGTCCAATGATGGTACTATATAAATAAATGATAACAACCACAACAATGTTAATGCACTGAAAGTCTCAACAGTTCTAGGTAACCTAGCCCAGTTCTAGGTAACCTAGTTCAGGAACACTGGGAGCTGCAGTCCAACAAAGTCTAAAAAGCCATGTGATTCACATCACTGTTAACTAGAGCATAGTATTCCAACTTATTTTAGCTCAGAAATGTATATCACAGAAGTATAGATTACTTAGCCTAACCAACACTCCTAAGGCTAAAGAAGTATGGTAAATCTAATGCACACGGTTATGAAAAGAGGAACACATACAACTCAAAACTGACTGACAACGAATATGTTCTTTAACTCAGTAATTAAAATAAGTGAGTACAATAAATTAGACAAGTAAACAAAACACAACACAGATTCTAAACACCATTTGGAACAAATATTATGCATTTCTAAGCCAGAACAATGTGGAGTGATATAATTGGAGTTCATATACACAGAGAAATACCCCTCAATTCTATCTTTTTTGTTGTTGTTGTTTCATCACAAAGGAGAAATCTAAATGAATTCTGCATCTCAGTGTGTTAACAGTGTTATCTGAATGCCACTAGTTAAATAGCAATCTGTTCTTATCATTAAATATTCCTTTCAGTTTAACAGTCCTAATAGTGCAAGCAGGTGCTAAGTACTAATATCTGTCTAGCCAAAATAGCTCCACTAGGATCTAAAAGGGGATATCAGGAAGCACAGAAAAAAATCCAAGTTTGCAAAAAAGTGTTAAAAAATGAGAGCAGGGACTGAGTAGGCAGACAGTGCATTAAAACTATGAACAGTGGTCAAGTCAGACAATGGGGTATTAGGAAGAAAGTATAGCTAGCTAGCACTCTGAACTGGGCATAGTCCACACTGCAACATTTTACTGCAGTCTCTCTTGTCTGTTTCAGTTGCCTGCACTGACCACCCTTTGGCTCTCTGAGGTCTTGTATTGGTCATTTCTTCTTCTCTTCTTCATCTCCTTTTCCTCCCTTGCTCCTTCCCACTCCAAATGTCAGTTTCGGTCCCCTTTCCTCTTCCCCTTCAACATATATTCTGCAACACTGCAGGGCACCCCCAAGAGAACCTCACCGGATATTGTCCATCCAATTGAACCAGGTTTTGAGGTGGAAGTCTGGCACAATGCGCAGGTCACCCCGGCGGACTGCCTCAGCTGCTCCCCGGGCCATTGTATCACAGCGCACATACCACTGGGGCTTCAGCAGTGGCTCCACCACATCTTTGGAGCGGCTGTAGTCATCAGGAAGGAAAACAGACAGAGGAATTAGTCTGGCCAGCTCATGAAAATGATCCCCTTTGGAATAAAGACCTTTAGAACTGTAACATCGCTTTCCCTCTTCCAGCTTAAGATATTCTTCCAACTGTTCATACAATCCCCTTTTTGTTAAGAAAGAACACCCTTGCCCACCAGGTCCGCTTCAGGAAGCCAATTCTCTATCTATAATACAGTCAGCCCTCCACATTTATGAGTTTCACTTTTGCGGATCTGATTATTCACAGATTATTTGCTGTCACCTCTACTACCACCCTATGGTATTTTTAAAAGGGACTGCAAGCCTTGTGAGACTGAGAAACTGCAAATGAGGCTTGTAAGCCCCTATTAAAAATGGTGTGGGGCAGCAGTGGAGGTGGCAGTCAGCCCCACCAGCCACCCACTTCTGCCTTATGAAGGAACTCTGATGCTTCAAAGGAAACCATGGTGGGTTGAATATGGTGATCATATTTTGTATGTGTGTATGGTTTGGGAGGGCCTAGAGTTACTCATATCTTTTTCACTTTCGTGGGGGTCCTCTGGCCTGAACCCTAGCAAATGTGGAAGGATGAATGTATTATTTTTCCCACTGTTGTCATATCTCCTCAGTTCTGGTTTCCAGATAATCCCTGCAAGCTGACAGCAACCCTAAGACCCTGGGATTCGTAGTGCGGAGGTACTCTCCATACTGCACAAAACTAAAAAGGTCAGGATTCCATAGGTTGAAGCCATGGCAGTTAAAGTAGTATCAGTTATAAACATGTGGTGTGAAAGCGATCTAAGTGCTGACTGACTAAGTTTCAACTGATGTCTACCACATCATCTTAATAACTGTGGTGCTTATCAGAAATCCGTCGTAGGCATGCCTGGTGGAGATGCAAGAAAGGATGTTTTCCTGGCTGCTCATCAGCTCAGGAACTCCTTTCCTTGGAAAGCTGGAACAATCCTATCTTTGCTGTCCTTCCATTGACTGGCAAAGACTTTTACATTCTGATAGGTTACATGGAACTGACTTTTTAAAGAATGGGCTTTCAGTAAGGTACTGTAAATTTTTAATTTTTAATGAACGTTTTATGTATACTTTATATTCTGACATTCTTTGCATGTTTTTAAATTTATTGTACCAGTTTTAAATTGAGTTCTGATTTTGGGAAAAACTTAAAGTGAGCAAACGAATGAATGAGCTAGCAAACTGGACTGAGACACTCATGATTTAACTGCACATTCAAACATTACAGCTCCATTCATGCATATGCTTTCCAGTATGCAAGCACTGAATCACTGCATAGCCCCTATAGCTAGCCAACACAGACTACAGGGTATGTAGCATCATTCTAAGCATGTTAATAAGATCTTCTCAGTCTCCTCACCTGCAGACTGGGACCACCATCGGGTTGTCCTTCACCTCCCTGAACAGCCCCTTTTCTTTCAAAGCTTCCAGCACAGCTTGCCGAGCATGAAATCGCTTCATTCCCTGGGTGGAAGAGGGGAAGGAAGAAGGAGAATTAGGTACACATATGGTCGGAAGACATAAACGGGTCACTTAAACTAGAGGTCTGAAACTTTTGATCCTCCCAAAGTTTTAGACTTCAGCTCCCAAGATGCCCCAACCATCATAGTCTGTGGTCAAGTGTTCTGGGAGTTGAAGTCCAAAATATTTGGATGACTAAATCCTAAGAACTACTGAACAACCCCATACCATTGCTGAAATATGCACCAGACATTCCTAGGTAAGGAAAATTCTATCTCAACCTATAAAGACAGAGAACAGACACCAAGAGATCCTCTATCACCACCCCCCAGATGCATCCCACTGATACCAAGAAAGGAGGGGGCACGTTGATGAGATAGCCATCCTCATCGAAAATGGTGATGAAGTTGAGACCATGGCGCAAGCCGACCTCGTAATCGTTCTGATCGTGGGCTGGTGTGATTTTCACTGCACCTGAAAGGGAAAAAAGAAGAGGGTCAGTTTAATCTAGGTTGCCTGCCAAGGGAGCAAAGAAGGGCATCTCTACTTTGGATCAGGTGTAAGATCTCTGGAGTTGTTCTCCAATTACCCTCTTTACCTCTACTACACAAATGAAGACACAATGCTGGCAAGAGGCTCCTCTCACTCTTCCACTGGAAGGCTCTTCTAAGTTAACACCACGTCTCTCCTTTCCTTAGAATCTTCTACTCTGTTACCAACAGACATCCATTCACCCATTCAGGCTCCCCTCATTTTATTACATTTCCAAAGTCTGATTGCTGACTACATGTCTCTTTCTCTTTTAAGCAGGAGTGTGTAGCACACAGTTTGTAGACCACAGGTGCTACCTGTGCATTCATTTGCTGTCACTACAGTGTTCCTGCTGAAACCAGCACCACCACTAAAGCTGTACCCACCAAAAGTTGATCCAACTGATCCAATAAGCCACTCACCCAAACTGCAAGGGCAACCAGAATACAGCTTCCTGGGGACCTTCAAAGGGTCCAATGCTACTCTCCACCAGGACACTGTCTAGCCCTGCTTTAAAAGGACACCCTTCAAGCTTTGGATTCACCCCAAATCTCACTTTTTTCAAGTAGGTCTCTTCCTACTTATTTTTTCCCTCATATAGCTATGCATATGTGTATACATACACACCCACATCCATGTGTGTGCAGTCATACCATACAAAGCTCTTCTCTGCTGAATCATCTCAAGGCAATCCTCCTAGCAGGTGGAAGCCATCCACACTCAAGTTGGAAAGTTTTAAAATAAAGATGTACACAGCTGTGTCTGCCAGCCAGTAACCCCAGACGTACCAGTTCCAAATTCCATGTCTACAAAGTCATCGCAAACAATAGGCAAGAGCCGTTCGGTGAAGGGGTGCAGGACGCTCCGACCGTGTAAGTGCTAGAAGAAGAAAAGGCTTATTGCAGTTTACCCAGACCATTCTGAGAAACAACAGTTTAAAAGGAGAATCTGTGTTCCAATCCAGTTTCCATGATTATACCCGCCTTCCACCTCTGTTCCATCTCAGACTGTCCTGTATTTTAACTTGTGTGCTGCTTTTATTCTGTCACCATTTCTCCTGCTATTTTGAGTCACCTATTTATTGTTCAGAGCAAAACAGGCTGTTTGTTTGCTGCACCATTCCAGGAAGGTGGCTTACATACCCATTCTTGGTCAAAGAGTCAGTCAGGGCCTAGTAACTGCATCTGAGAAGGCAGGAAAAGAATGCAGTCACTATTGAAAGAAAGCACTCCTGAGTCTAAGACTGACAATACCACTGAGGTTGGAGCTGGTCCTCTGTCTGCAAAATCTAGGACTGGGGACCCTGGGGGCCTCCAGATGTTACTGGCCTCTGATCACCAGTGGCTCTTGCCAAACTCAATCAATGGTAAACTGACGGTAGTTTCATCAATATCTGGAAGATGATGAAGAGACTTTGAAAAATTTTAGAAAGATAGGGGTTGGGGTTTTTTTTTTAAAAAAAAGTCTTTTTCTTTTCTAAAGCTAAAGGTACTGGGAGTATTTTTTCATGATTTGGAAGTGCAGCATGGATAATGAGTTATTTGAGTGACACCTAAAAATTTAAGTTGAAAAGAGTTTGGTTATGGTAGATGATGAAATAGTTAGAAGATTATTAAATCATATAGCATGAAATGAAGTAAAAAAAGATAGATAATATAAGGTTATTCTGTACTGGTGTTGGTAAGATATTAGAAGATAAGTGTATGGAGAAGTGTTTTCTTTTTTTAAATGAGTTTATAATATTTAGTAACCTTTATTTGTAAAGGGGAAAAGATACAGAACCTCATCCACTGGATTAATGGCAGACCAGATAAAATTTTTGGCTGAATAGGAAGAAAAAAAAGAATGAAGGCGATCTGATGCTGATAGGTTTTTAAATCTTAAATCTCCTATTTAAAATGTATATATTACATGAAAAGAGTTAAATGGGGATTAAATGATGTATTCTGTTTGTTATTTTAAAAGGTTATTTTCCATAAAGATTATTACTAATTTTTGATGGTTATTATTATCCTTTGATAATTGATTGATAATTGATTGATAAGTATATAAGTATATAATAAAGACTAATAAATAATATAATAAATGATTACTAGTGATTGTTATGTAAGTGATTATTAGTAATTAACCATGTTTGTAGGCAAACAACTATGATGATAAATGACTAGCAACAAGCAATCATTATGGCATAAAATGAATAGCTAGGTGTAACTGCTTAAGTAACACGGGCTGTTTGCCACAAGGGTAGGAACCAATTTTCAACTATTTGTAGTTTTTAGTTATTTTTTTGGCTTTGTTTAGTCTCGTTCTGTATTTTTAATTTTTGGATTTGCTTTCTATTATTATGCATTTCTAGTTCTTTTTGTAGTGTTTGTTAAAATGTATTTTCTTTTGTTGTATTTGTATGTCTTTGTTTAATAAAAAAGAAAAAAGAAAGAAAAAGAAAAAGAAAAAGATATCTGGAAGACCACAAGGTCCCCAGTGCAATTCGTAAGTGCACCAGTTGTATTTTTATTTATATGATTCCTGACCTTGTACCGGGGATCCTGAGGATGAACAGCAACTGCTGTGTCTCCCAGCATCGTCTCAATGCGGGTTGTAGCCACCACTACTTCTTCATCTAGGAAGAAAAACATGGGTGAAAGAGTCAAGGAGAAAGGTTCCAGATGACATGGGGGTCACTTACGGTCTTCCAGATGTTCTGAGACTGCAATGTCCAGCATTCTACATTAATGGGGAGGGTGGGCAGCAGTCTGATAACATCCGGAGGGCCAGAAGTGATCCACCCCTTGTGCAGACCATAATCTCTGCCAAAGTGTCAACCAGGTCTTCCTACTAACCTGAGCCCTCGATCTTGTATGCGAAGGAGACCAACACCCCAAATTCAACTTTCTCCTTGTAGCCAGGCACAGGCAAGAGAGTTCGGCCTGTTAACTCCTTCTTATCCACCTGAGAAAAGGAAAATGTCAGAACTCACTTGGACGTAACATGGGTGCAACAGACTGGATGCACCCTTTATATTCTCTCCCACCACAATCACCTCTATGTCAGAGATGGCCGAGTTCAGGGTGCATGACCAGTTGACAAGGCGTTTGCTGCGATAGATGACCCCTTCTTCATGCAATCGGATAAAAGCTTCTTCAACAGCATGAGAGAGTTTCTGTTGGCAAATCAAGAACAATGAGTAATGCCCATTTAGCCTTTTCTACCCCCCCCAACAGATGTCGCCATAATTCCATTTACTTCACTGGGACTTGATCTCCCATATTGTATGATTGGGACCACTGCCTTTGCACAGAAAAGTACAATAACATCTGATTCCTCTCCTTCCACCACAAAGACTAAAATCTGGAAACAAAATATTTCACTTTTACATTGCCTCCACTTTCAACACAGTAAGTTTGTCAGAGCATGCTCGTATAACTAGAGTAGAAAGCTGGGCAATCTAACAGTTATCAGTACGAACCACAAATCTCTGGTTCTGTTCTCAGTTCCAAAAAGGAAAATTGAAAAGGCGCCAATGCAGAAAGACGAGGAGCAGAAAAGCCAGTAGGTGCAGTAATTAAGCAGGCACATGGCATTTCTAAATAAAACTTTCCTCTGGTCTGCTCTTTAACACAACCAGTTTCAGTCTCATTTCCAGCATTTTTAAAGAATATTCTCCACTCAGCCATGACTTCCCGAGTGACCTGGGCCTGAATCTTCGTTTTCGTTCAACTACAGTAGATCCATTAATTTGATGGAATTTATCTACATTTTGATTTACTGTTCAACCACTGAGTCCATAGACCTAGGAACAGAATCAGGCCACAGTACTTGAACCTCTGCCACCGCAACCAAGTATTAAAATCGTAAAAACATTAACCTACCTCACAGGCTCATTGTAATGCAGTGTTGAGGAGCCTTTGGCCCTTCAGATGTTTAGGACTTCAGTATATAGAGTCCCCAGCCAGCATGACCAATTGTAAGGGACTGTAGGAATTATAGTGCAAAACAAATGGAAGGCCAAAGGATCCCCATCAAAGGATGTTTCGCAGAGAAGACAACTGCTATATCCCAATCATTCTCTGAACTACTCTGTGAAGGGCAAGAGGAGGGGTCTTGCTATCATCATCATCATCATCGTCGTCAAAACCACCACCTTTTCCCCTGCTCTGGACTCAAGGCAGTTCATACCAGATTAAAAAACACAGCTAAAAGTTCACAAAATACAAAGCTAAAAAGTGATTAAACTATTTTAAAAAACCAGTTAAAAATAAATGATAAACAGCACAACAGCACAGCAAAAATAGCAAGTAGAAAATCCAGCACATTGTACAAGGCCTGTCCCACCTAAACAATCAAATGCTTGTTGAAACCGAAAAGTCTTCACATGTTTACAGACAAGGAGTAGGGAGGGTGCAGTCTGACTTCTCTAGGAAGGGAGTTCCAGAGGCTGGGAGCAGCCACTGAGAAGGCCCTCTCCTGTCTTCCCAACAGATGTCCCTGGGAGGATGGTGGGACAAAGAGAAGAGCTCCTCACGTGCAAAAACACAAAGAGGTTTGCAAGGAAGAATACCGTCCTTCAAATAACCTAGACCTGAGCTGCTTTTATAGGTCAAAATCCGCACTTTGAATTGTACCTGGAAAAGGACCAGCAGTTAGTGGAGCTATTATCACAAGGGAGTTGTGTGCTCCCTGTAGCAAATTGAAGAGCAAGAAATACACACACCCACACACAGAAATATGCAGAGTCTCCCCTGCCACAGATCTTACAGGATCCATAGTAAAACAGGCTCTGTCCCAGTCCATTGAGGAACCCAGCTTCTTCAGCTGATGGTAAATGCGATCCCCTTTCCTGTAAGAAAAGCGACACAGAAAAAGCAGGATGAGCACAACATTTGATTATAAGAGGATTACGGAATATTCAGATCTTGCTGGACCTAACTGCCAAGACTCCCTCCTCACCACTGACTATGCTGGCTAAGATTGATCACCGCAGACCAGCAACATCTGGAGGGCTTCATAATTCCCACACTTGTATTAGAGGGATGATACAGCACGCAGACACATACAAGATACCCAGGTAGAAGGGTCAACATGATAACTCACTCATTTTTCCATTTCCAGACCTCCTCAATGAATCGCTCCCGTCCAAGGTCATGCCGCGTCTTCCCTTGTTCCTTCCAAAGTTTCTTCTCCACCACCACTTGGGTGGCGATGCCAGCATGGTCACAGCCTGGATTCCACAGGGTGGTCTCCCCCTTCATCCGGTGCCTATAAGATGGTGGGAGAGAACTTCCAGACTATCAATTGATAGTGAAATGGACAGTCAGCACTCCTTGTCCTATGATATTTCAATGTCATACTTTGAGGATAAGCTTCTGTTTTGGAGATGCTGAATTTTTCCAGCGATGGAACAACAGTAGCTTGTTGCTGGAAAAATGCATCTCTTTCCTAGCTCCTGGGCTCCTTCCAACTAAATAACCTGCCTGGAACAGGGTTACATGAGTGCAGGAGGCAGCTACTGGACAGCACCCATAACATCCCTGATGAAAAAAGGGAGGGCTCGTCAGTTAATGACAGAAACAGAGGACAAAGACAGTCCTGGGTTAAGTCTCCAGCACTCTGCTTAAAAGAAGAGTGGCTGCCAGTTTGAGTAAACAATATTGTGCCAGAGATTTGTGTTGGAAGCAAAGAGACATCAATGCTTGCATAAAGTGACTAATGAAAAGGAATTCCAGAGAGCATGCCTGCCCTTTTGGTTCACTGCTCTGCTTCTTTCTTTGATCTAGGTACTCAAGCCTTTTCTGCTTCCTTCCTGTCTGTAAAGGTCACTTCCCCTTTCTTCGAATAGTTAGTCTTTTTGTCTCCTTTCATCTGGATGAGGCTTCTGCCTCTGGATGCCTTACACTCACTCATGACAGCCAGCTTTTAGGGGCTCTTCTACCGTAATTTAGGCAAACTGCTTTTGGCTATCTCCTTTCCCATCCCATGAAGGATTTCATGAAACAATAAATGTAAAGTTTTCCTTTTTTTTTAATAACCTCACAAGATAATCCTGAGTCTTTTCTCCTTTTTTCTACCACAAGCTCAGATTGCACTGGCTAAGCCAGGGTTTTCCAAATAGTGTGTTGCAACATGTCAGTGTGTTGCCTGAAGTGTGTAGGTATGTTGCCTCCCTGGGCTGAGAAAGACCACCCCCCAAGCCTCTGCCACAGTAGGGGACCAAGATGAGGTGGAGGCTGCCTTTCCCGCTGCTGCCGCCCTCACCAGGCTCTTTCCTCAGTGATGGCAATAGAAGCGAGCCAAAATCAGGTGGGGGGGCTGCCTTTCGTGCTACTGCCACCCTCACTGGGGATTTTCCTTGGTGAGGGTGTCTTTCCTTGATGAGGCAACGGCAGCAAGCCACAATCAGGAAGGGAGGCTGCCTTTCCCACTACCGCTGCCCTCACTGGGGTCTTTCCTTAGCGAAGGTAACACCAACAGGTCACGATCAGGTGGGGGGGTGCCTTTCCTGCTGCTGCCACTCTCACTGAGATCTTTCTTTGGTGAGGGCAATGGCAGCAAGCCTGGATGAGGGGGGGCTGCCTTTCCCGCTTTTAACCTCTGTTTTGCTGGTAAAACTGAATTACTGTGTTGCAAAATGATGCATATTCAAAAAGTATGCCACCAACATGAAAAGTCTGGAAAGCTCTGTGCTAAGGTACACTCTGCTGATACAGGTGCCAAATATTGCAGCAGTTTAGACCAGTGGTTCTCAACCTGTGGGTCCCCAGATGTTCATGGACTCCAGCTCCCAGAAGCCCTGAGCATTGACCATAGTGGCTGGAATTTCTGGGAGCTGAAGTCCATGAACATCTGGGGACCCACAGGTTGAGAACCACTGGTTTAGACACTTCCACACTCATTGCTAAATGTGCATAACAAAGCCTCACCCTGTTCTTTTTTCTTTAACTTGGGAAGCAGCCTTAGGAGACTGTGATTCTGAACAGAAGGGTGTGGCTCTTCCTTTCCCCATTAGTTCATTTTCCCACCCTGACCTACCAATCTGCAGCTGCCTTTTGCCATGCATGACAGATCTGGAACCGGGTAGGGCCATGAGAGAGCTGGGACAATTTCTTAGTGAAATTAGCAGTGAGAAAGGGTTAAGCATCTCCCCCACCCCCATCCCAGTTCAGTATAGTAATAATCAAAAGCTGGTTTCTATTTAAATGATCTGGTATTAAGAACAGCTCTGTTCTGCAACCTCTATAAACTATAATGAAAATGAAACAAATAGATACTGCTATTTTCACACCTTATTTTAATTTGCTTATCCATGAAGATGGATAACAGAGGGGCCTCTATTTGAGCCTTCTTTCCATTACTATCTTTGTAGCTACAGGGATTATAAAATCATCTGAATAAACCTAGAGATTCTGAGGAATCTGAATTTGGTACGTAGTGTTGAACCTGGTTGGCTTTTTCTACTTGTAGTTTTCAGAATGGCTCTGTCATATATACACACCAGCCCTGTTTGGCTTGAAAACTGGGACTTTCCATACAAGACAGTTCAAAGGACAAAGCAAAGTGAGGGGCAGAAGGAAAGGTTCAAGAAATACCAGGGTGGCTCAGTGAGGTGGTGGAGGAAACAGTGGATACAGATAGAAGATGCCTCACCATCGAGTCAAGGAGTCCTGGATGGCATTGGTGAGTGCGTGGCCAAGATGGAGAGATCCTGTGACGTTGGGTGGTGGGATACACATCATGAAGAGGCCTTTGGGGTTTGGCTCAGAGATGCTGCGGCGCTGGCGAGGGGAGAAAACAGATTCTGTGAGAAGTGAGAACTCCATCTGTGGTTAGGGATGAGTGTTCCCCTGAGAGGTTTTCAGCTGCATCTTGTTTTAACCCATGTTATAAGAGAAATGTGGGTTAGAAAATAAAATAAAATAAAACAAAACAAAATAAAAGGAATTCAGAAGCATTTATCTAACAGTTCCAATTGAAAAATTTTTTTTGAAAGATTGGAAACCGTTTGAGGACTGTTTTGAGCAATAAGAAATTAAATGGTACAATAAATTTGTGGATATGTTTATTAATAGTTTGCTTAGGTAGATTCTGTAATAGAAAAATAATATATTTTTTAGTTATTTAGAATCTCTCTCTTATTACAATTTGGTCTGGATGAAAAACCCTTTCGTGTTTTAGTAAATGAGTTTAGTCAGTAAGTTAACACCTTTGTGAGTTAACGTTTTGTGTTTTTTTTGTTTCTTGTTTTAATATTGTTTTAATTTTAGTTAATGACTACGATAAAAATGTTAGTCAGTGCTTATTTATCAATTTTGTGTAAAAAACTGAAAATGTATCTATACATATAAATGATATAGATATAGAAAAGATATTCTAAAAAGAAGCATTTATCCAATAGTCAAAAGGAACCGGGTGAAAACAGCACAGCTCTTCTTTCACTCCTGCTGAAATACTACAAAAACAGGAATAACTTCAGGTTTGCTTCACAAGTCTCTCTGAAGAGTTATGAAAGCACCATGTGAAGTGCTTCAGTCCTATTTTTGTAATACCTCAAGGCAAACAGTATAATTTCAACTGAGGTTCAAGAGGAAAGCCTGAAGAAATTCAGATCCCTGATTCTGTGTTGTGACAGAAGTGAGCTGCCACTCCCCCGGCAAACTAACCTACTCACCATGTTAGCTAAGTAAGCAGCAGGAGATGTCAGCCTGCAGCAACTCAGGTGCTCACACTCACCCCATACTCTGGCTTGAAAAAGCCCTGGCTCTCCCACCAGGGGTACCAGGCAGCTTCAACATACTGAGGGCTGTAGGAGTCAGGCATTGAGCCAGCCACATCTGGAACGAAAGAGAAAGCAGAATGGATCTAGAACGTGGGGAAAAGGAAGGCCACTGCTCGCACAACGTGGACACCAACCAATCTGGAGGGGGGGAACCTGAAGGACTCTGCCCTCCCTCTGTACTTAGCACAGAAACACAGTGAGCTGCTACAGGAGGTATGGCGCAACTCAGTCCCTCTTTACCCACTCCCAACCACACTCAGGTTTTCTTTCTGTACCATGGTATACTAAAATGGCATCCTTTATCTAAACTGGCAAAATCAAACTTTGCTTTTTGGACTTTTTTAAAAATATTTTCAAACTGTGGTTGGTTGAATCTATGAATCAGAATGCACAGATATGGAGAACCAACTATATATTAAGTTGCCTCACTGAAAGCAGTAAAAGCAACGTTTGGATACTGAATTTTAGGAATATTTGTTGTCCTGTTCTTATTGTATCCTCAACAAAAATGTTGCACTATGGTCTGCTTCTGTTCAGGATTCCAGCCAAGCAACTATGCCCTCTTCCAGGATATTCCATTCCATTCACACTTCCTCAATGGTTATCCATATCCCAAAACATGCGCAGTTTTCATGGAGCTGTTTCAGGGTTCCTATAGGGTTTTTCTCTCTGCATACTATTTCTGCTTCTGCAAGCCTTGGAGTTCCCTGACTACTACAATACCTCCCTCTGTTGCATGGATGCTGCCATTTTGGCCATGTAAGGATCCACATTCTGAGAAATGAGTGTACTATTAGTATATTCAATAACCATATACACTATGGGAGGCAAAGGCTTCCAAGCCCCTCTCATCTTTATCTTCCCTCCACCACTGTCCACCATCACAGTACCTTTTTCTCCCCTGGCTTGGTTGGAACGTCATAAGTAATGACCCCGAGATCTTTCTTCTCCTTCTTCTCTGCTTTTGGCTTCTTCTGCAAAGAATTACAAGTGGTGCAGGCTTCAGTCCCTCCATACTATATGCCAACTTTCCATAACACACATTTTTTTTTTCTGGGATGAGTGTGCAACATCTTCCTTCACACAATCACACACCATTGGTTGAGTCCTACTTTCCATTTTGCTAGCATGTTTAAATCTGCTTTTGCTCTTAAATTCTTACTTCACTCTGCTGTTGCTGCTGGCTTTTTTCTTTCTTCTGTTGAAACTTTTCCAGCTTTTCTTTCTTCTTTGCTTCTTTCTTCAGCTGAGATGCACTTTTAGGAGGTGGTTCTGTTACATCCTTTTGATCTGGCAACTCAGCTTCAGAGCGTGCTGTTGATTCTTTGGGGGAAGGAAAACAAGCCAAATTAAGCTTATTCACCCTTGTTTAACTACCACCAGATATGGATGTTCATGGTTGTCCAGAAAAGTAATATGCTCTGTCCCCTAACTGGCCATGTTGGATAGGTGGGGGGATAGGAGTTGTAGTCCTACTCACCTGGAGGACATCAAGCAAGGGAAGATGGAATCAGCTAATAGATATAATTGTGCAGCCCAATTCCCTATCTGAGTTTCAATGTCCTTTCTGACAACTCATGAAAGTTTCAGCCTGAGCAACCATACTCTGTATCCCATGAGAAATGAGAATGTGGGAAGAGGGCCTTCTCCACTGAGGCACTTTCATTGAGGAATGCCTTCCCCTTGGATGCTCAATTGGTGTCAACTCTGGTTTCATTCTGGCGCCTACTTAAAACATGGCTTTTTATTAAAACCACTGAGGGTCAATGACTTTACCCAGATCTGCATACATACAGAATTTTAAACTATTTTAACTTTTTAAATTGTTCAGTTGCTTAGTATGCTTTCAGAATGTTTAAATTATTGTTACCGTTTTAAATTTGGAGTTGTTTAAGGTGATCTGAAGAGATGTCATATGGAACATGGAGCAAGCTTGTTTTCTGTTGCTACAGATACTACACCACAGAGAAGTGGTTTCAAACTACAGGAAAAGAGATTCCACCCAAACATTAGGAAGAACTTTCTAATGGTAAGAGCAGTGCCACAGTGGAATATGCTGCCTGGGCATGTGGAGTCTCCTTCTTTGGAAGTCTTTAAACAGAGGCTGGATGGCCATCTGTCAAGAATGCCTCAATTGTGTATTCCTACATGGAAGGGGGGGTTGGACTCGATGGCCCTTGTGGTCTCTTCCAGCTCTATGACTCTGTGATTCTGTGTTCTGATTGTAAGCTACTGTGGGATATACAGATTTCAATAAAATAAAATTAATTAATAAAAGCCTTACCTCTGAGATCCTGTTTTGGGGTATCCACTCCAAGTGCCTTTTCACACAGCTTCACTGGACCCAGAACAGCTTGGAATTCTGGCTGGTTGATGCAGGTGAGGAACCAACGGGTAACGTTGATGTAAGAAGAGCGAAGAGCTTGGTCTAGGACCTGGGAAACAAAGCAGGGGAATAGCACTAACATTTAAGGATGAGCAAAAGTGGTTACATAGCAAGATACCATTACAAATAAGATGAGCTGTGGGTACACTGGAAAACAATGGTCTGTGAAATATTTTTGTGACTATGAATAAAACTATTGAGAACATTTCATATAACATGGTTACTATTGCCACTGAATCCACGTACTTTTTATAACAGGTAAATAATACAAGTTTGCATTTAAAATGCATAGAAATTGGTCCACCGTTGGAAACACGCACAAGTAATAACCCTCTCAAGTGCTGGGCAGTGACATTTTAGTCCTCCAAAGTCAAGCTTTATTGCAAAAAACACACAGAGCTAGAACAAAAACATAGCCTTTCCTGAATAACTAGGCCAAATTTCAGCCATTTGCTATGTACATTTTTTTAAAAAAACATGAAATATCCAGGAAATGAAAAGCCTCAACATTCTACTGCTGTTTGTTACTTTTTTGTTCCAGCCAAAGTAACATATTAGAACAATGTCCCATGCCATTTTTGTGCGAAATACGATGCAGTGCAACAGAAGTAGCACAGTCTGGGCCCCATTCAGCAGTCCCTGGAATTCTCATGAGGGCCAGGAAATACAAGAAGTGTACATGTAAGACAACCTCGAGTCTTACTCTCTTCTCCAGTATACTAGAATTCTGTATACTAGATCAGAAAATACCCTACAACTGGCTCAACACAAACCCTGGTGCGTGGATGTGAACGAAACAAGATATTGGCTGGAGAGTAATACTACCAAAATATGCATTATTAGAAGGAGGGAGGGAGCAACAATGGGACTGAGGACGAGCAACACAGAGCACACAGGTACATCCTTTTCTAGAGTTTTGCTTTGTGGTAGCTGGACAAACCACTCTATGGGGGTATATTTGACTGTTCAACACATTTGACTGACTCTGTTCATCTCATCATGTTTTGCAGAAACCACTAGAGAATTCACCCTCTTCTAATTCGCATAATTCTACTGCAAGTTTTGTTTGGTCCAGCAAATGGAATGAGATTTTTCCAGGCCTAGAAATTTCTGTAGTTAAATTTCATATTTGCATGTATAGGCCTTAAGCAGCATGCAAAACTTAAAATGTAATATGATGTTTTATGTATGTATTATAATTATATGTTGTCCTTTTGATTTTTAATTTTCCATTTACAGTTGTGTTTGTCTTTTTATGGAGCCCCTGAAGAAGGCCACTGAAATATATATATACACACACTGAAACGCATTAGGCTTTTTCTAAAACAGAAAATAAAAACAATCATCCAGTGAGCACTTAGAGATATACTTCCTGTCTCCTGTAAAGAAAAAAATATGGAGCTTTTATGTTGGTGATGTGTTTTTGATGCTGGTGTCTGGTGCTGGCACAAAAGAAATTGGAACGCCACATGCAGTCTCTGACCTGCCTATTTCCCCCTCCATATATTGAAGCATGACAGGCAGCTGGGCAGTGGCTAGTTTTGCCAGTTATTCTTCTACAGAAAACCGATAGGAATAGCAATGTACAAAACCACAGACCACAACCATAACAGAAATGAATCGATCTAAAATGGAGGTGGACATCTTGCAGCTCTCCAGATATTTTCTTTTTTTTCAATTGCACCTTCCATCATCTGCCATCACTGGCTCTACTGGGTAAGGCAGCTAGTAGTTAAAATCCAACAACCCTGGGAGGACTCCAAGTAATCTATTCCAAACAAAAATCTTAAATACAATTTTTAAAGACAAACATTTGAACACAGAAAGAAATTGAGGTTAAAAGATCTATCAGTTGCACTGTGTTATTACTTTTGGCCAAAATGTCTACTTTTTTAGGCAGGTGAAGAACAGAGGAACAGTTCCATGTCAAATTGGGAATACTTCAGATTCCAAACCCCTCTGATCAAAGAAATGGCTTACAGCTGCTTTTTCAAAATTCTAAAATATTGGCTGTGGCTAGTTATGACTAAGTCTGTGATCCTGTACATTTTCACCTGGGATTAAGTCCCTGTGAATTTAGAGGGGCTTGCCTCAAGAGCTGAAACATGTGTAAACCTGGCTAACAGTAAATCTGTAAATCTTGTGTTATTTTTACATACTTGAAGTAGTGACATCACAAGCTTTTGATTAAAACCTTGAATATGCTAGCTTGGATCCAGACTGTACCTCCTATGAACAGGAGCTCTCCTCCTGTCTACGGACTGCAGACAGCCAGAATGCAGAAGGCATTTCTCATTGATTCCCCCTTCCTCCTACAGACATTTAAATGAACTGATAACTTGTGCCAGAAGATTGGGGGGATTCTCAGGAACACTGTGACAAATGGTGCTGGGAGCTGCGAAGAGGGTGGGGAGAGATCAGCACGACACCTTTTCTCTGCCTTTCCTCTTACAAAAATATTCTGAGTCAAACTCCACTGAAAGAATTACTCCACTGAGAAGCAAACTCTTGACATCGCCCATTAATTTCCTAATCCAGGGGAACGAACTACACAATCCTCTAGATTTTGAACTGCCAAGCCCAATATTCTTCACCATTAGCTATGTCTGCTACAGAAGCAGGAAACTACAGCTCACCAACACGGGAGGACTACACCATGCCCATCCCACCTCTGTGCTAACCTGTCTACGCAATTATTTTAGTGTAAAACTCGTATTATATTTTACACACACTTTGCCATGTTGGCTATTCCAAAATTCTTTTATATTATTGTTTGCAACATCATTTTTTATTATTATTTTGTAAAAAGCATAGTAAATTTTTAAATTCATTTGTCTTCGCCTTTGACCAACACAACAAACCCATTTAATTAGTACATAATTTCTGAGTCCTAAAAATATTATAAAATTCAGAATCATTACTGCAGTGGTAAAATATATATACTTGGATAATTTGGCTTTGTTTGCTGTTTTCAAAGTGTTTCAAATATAACTGCTGTGGCAAACGTTCGTACTGCCTCCATCCCTTTATTATATTTGTTGTATGATGCCTTCAAGTCAATTCCAACTTATGGTGACTTTAAGACAAACCTATCATAGAGTATTCTGGGGCTGAGAGTATATGATGCACCCAAGGTCACTCAGTGGGTTTCCATGGCCAAGAAGGGAATCAGACCCAGGTCTCCAGAGTTGCAGTCCAACGTTCAAGCCACTGCTAAACCATGCTTGCTTTCTTTATTATATTTACTGTCAGACAGTTTCTTTTATTTGCGAAGCACTTCCTAAGAAGACAGCCTGTTAAGAAACTACTTGAATACTCCCCACTGGAGTTACGATACAGCAGGGAGACTCACATATTTATACGGTAACAGCAGAGCGCAAGCAACTGTCACGTCAGCCAGCGTCACAGCCTCCCCAACCAGGTATGTTCGGAGCTTCAAGTGACCATCCAGCACTCCAAGGAGATTCTTGAGTTCTGCCACAGCACGATCCGTCACCTGGGCAGGAGGAGAAAGTGTGACAGGACTTACATATAGAACACAGCCTTCTCTGGTATAAATGCTTAAACACTGTTCCTCTACCCTAACCATTTATTTGTTTTACTAATTTGTTTATTTGCTGGATTCATTCTACCTTTTTCCCAATCCGCTTAAGGCAGCCTTCGTGGCTCTGTTCTTTCCCTCTTTTTGTGAAGCAGGTTAGTCTGAAAAGGAACACCTGGCTTAAGGTGAGTCAATGAGTTTCATGGCCTAGCAGGGACCAAAGTCTCACAGTCTCTTCCTGTAACCACTACACCACAGCATAGTGTGCATCTGACAAAGCTGACGTAGGCCATCTCTGCACTATACTCTTACAGCGCGATTATTGCCACCGGGCCCCCCCCCCGAAACTGCAGACCCCAGGATTCCATAGGATGTTGAAAGTGCAATAATCGCGCTATCAAAATGTAGTGTGGAAATGGCCCTAGCCTATGAGAGCTTTTGCTATCAACTTCTTTCTCTCAGTCTGAAAGATGCGACAAGATCTTTTTGATCCAGACTACCAAGAGTATGTCTTTGAATTATACCACAGTGGTTATTTCATAATACTTGTATCCCTTCCTTCTGTCAGGGAGTTCAACACGCACACACACACACACACACTCATTCATTTTCCCCCTTCCCACAGATGCATCTCATTATATACGAAACAAGCGGTCCAGTTGGGCTGAGAGATGGTGCCTGGCCTACTCACTGAATTTCACCATTGAATGGAGATCTGAATGTTAATCTCTCTCTAATCCACATTGAGCATTATACAGCCATCTGCCTCTTCCTTCCAAAATTCCACAGAATTCACAACCTACCACTTCTCTCACAAACATATAAAAGAAGAGATTCTACAAAGAGACCCCAGTATTTTATAAACCACTAATTTGTGCTATGATTTCAGGGAAGAATGCAAGCAAGAGACTTCTGTTCAGCACAGTACAATGCACGTCTACTCAAAACTAAGTCCCAGCAAGCTCAAGGAACTCACTCTCACAGGATCACCGTTTTCATGCACAAAATGCCCGCCTTTGTGAATATGACTTAGCATTTATCTGGCGCTGTTCAAGTGCACAAAGCCTTACCTTTACATCACCAGAGTAGCATAGAATGGGTAAAAGCAAAGCAGTTACAACTGGCCCTTCACATTCACTAGGGTTAGGGGCACAGGACCCTTGCAAATGTGGAAAAATCACAAATATCAAAGTCTGTGTGTATGTGTCTGTGGGAAGAGGGGGTGAGGGATGGTAGGGACAGCAGGCACCCTGGGCCCCAACTAGGTCAGGGAAAGGAGAAGAAAAGTGGGGTAGGTTGGCATGGTGGCCCTATATCTCCTCTCTCTCTCTCACCCATCTCATTCCTTGGGTATATGGGGGCGTTTGGAGAGGGTTTGTAGTGCTAAGAAACTGGGCTATGGGCAACTCTTAGCTGGTCAGGCAGCAGTGGATGGAGGAGGAGGAGGACCAGGGTGGGTTTTTAAAGGGCAGCGTGGCCTGATGGGAAGGTTCCCTTGGAAATGCGGAAGGCTGACTGTGTTACCATCCTACAAAATGCTGCAGTACTTCTACCTTCCTAACAAATGCTGCATATGGTCAAGGAGCCATGTCTTTATCTATAATTCTCCTTTCCCTCTCCATTCACTTTCCAGTTTTCTAACCTGATGCCTAACATTCTGCAGTTGCTGAGCAAGCTGACTGGACTGTTGCGTGTGCATGTGGGAGGGTGCACATTAAGATTTCTTTAAACATCAGCTTCTACAAATCTTCAGGTTCCCCCAAACATGCTAATACACTCTTCTTCCCCCACACTCCTTTTGCTACTTGCCATTTAAACTTGCTTTTAGAGGGACTGAATTAGGAGAAAGGGCTTGCCTAAAACTGCCGAGCAAATTTGCAGCTAAAGATCTGAGACAGAAAAAAAAAAATCTGAAGGAAACCTTGAAATGCACAAAATACTATTTGGCCCAACGCCACGCTAAACATTCAACTGCAAAAGAATATTTGGAGACAGCATTCCTTGTTTTTTTTTCTTTTTGAAGCTGGGAGCCCTGGCTCATAGCTCACATTGTTAACCAATGCATTACATGCCAGGTGCAGCACATTACATCAAGCCCACACCCTCTGCCTCTTACCTGTTTACTTTGCTTGGAGACCCCCAGCACAGAAAATGCTGCCGCACAGGCTGCAGGAGCAATTTCCAAGTCAGCAAAGCTGATCCACTGCCGGACCAGAGCACCTGCTTCTGGACCTTGCCCTCTCAAGGCATCTGAGGACAGGAGGTAAGACACAGCTGCAGGGCCAGACACACAGATGCTTCCCTGCATCTCCAGAGCTGGGAGCTTGGGCACAGAGAAGGAAGAGCTCTCCAGCTCCATGTTGGGGGGCAGACCAACCACTTTGGGCTCCTGATGGCCATAACGGGCTGCAACAAGCACTCGGAGATTCTGGAAGTTATCAGGATGTGGGGAAAGATACAGGGTGGGCATGGTGAAGAGACAGAGTGCCCTGAAAGCAAAGAAAAGGCAAAGAGTTAAGAGATGAGGGGCCAGCCCATGAGATACAGACACTGTATGGCACAACACTGGGAAACCTGTGGCCTTCCAGATGCTGTTTGAGTCCAAACTCTCAGCAGCCCCAACAAGCATGGCTAACAGTAAGGGGATGTTAGGAACTATAACCCACAAACATCTGGAAAGCCAAAGGTACCCCAACCTGGTACAGAGGCTGGTATGAAACTAATACACAGTTCAACTGATAACATTTTAACTCTTAAAACTCCAACTTACTGTGCCAAAATGCAACCACAAATTTCCCTAAATTACATCAATGCATGTTTATTTTAAGTCCAAATCTGCTGACAAAGTTATTAGTCCACCCTTCCGCAAAACACTACCCTACTGACCCTCAGATATCTATACTATTATTTTGTGGTTCACCACCAACCCCACACAAAAGGAGCCAACTGGCTTCCAGTATGCAATAGCTTCTGTGGTTGGCAACTTGGGAGCTACTCTGTTGATGAGAGGAGAACACACACTCCTTTATGTTACAATAAACCAGTTAAACTTTTCACACAACAAAGAACTCTTTTACTCCTCCAGACACATGAGGAGACCTATCAAGACAATACTACATGGGACTAAAGAATCTGCTGCCTGTTAGTTCATTCATCCTGGATTTGAGACCGTCATTTAGATGATGCAATACACAGCAAATCTTTCAGTGAAGCATCAGTTTCTTTTTAACAAGCTTCTTTCAGAAGAGAAACGGAGGCGTCCTGCCCTAAACACACACAGTTTGTCTGCAGAGAGTAAATATAGAAGCCCTTCACAGTGGTTATGTTGTGTTGGGAGAGGGGAGAGACTGGAATTACTTCATTACCAACATATGGGGAAAATAGTGTTTCAAGTGGTGGGAGAAGAAGAGTCCTGGTTTAACTCCAAATATTCTAATCCTATTCCTCTTCTAGAAAAGATATGAGTCCAGTCTTTCAGGAATTATTCTCCTATCCTAAATTTGCTCTAAAAAATTATTATTATTAGTCTTTAGTCTCTACTCAGAGTTCTGGGATCTTGGAATCTGCCTAATCTTAGATCGTCAGACATTAGGATGTAGGAAATCAGCTGGCACCAAGGACAGCAGGGTGAGGGAGGAATTATCTGAAGCATAAAAAAGCATTCCCAGCTTTTGTTTATTTTTCCCTTTAAATTACAATGTCTCAAATCACCTTCTGAGGATTCAGAAGGGCGAGGATTTTGAAAATAGCTCATTAATAAAACACTTTTTCCTCTGCTTTAACACACTTTTTCTGGTTAAAGGGATATTAAATTTACGTTCCCTGCTCCTCTTCCTCCTATAGGGATCACTGAACAACAGTAAGCTTAAACACCTAAAATACAGGTTCAATAAAAGACAACAAGAACTAACGACTGAAACTCACAAAACTCAGTAATTTAGTTTTGCGCGGGGGGATGAATGCAGTTTCTATTGGGTATAGAATTGGCGTAGTGATGCCCTAAATTAAAAAAATAATAATAAAACTGGATTTTCTTTGGAAAGAAACAGGGGCCATTTCCGCACTAGACTGTTATAGTGCTATTATTTCACTTTCGACATCCTATGGAATCCTGGGGTTTGCAGTTGCCCAAAGGCCCCCTCCCTAAACTGCATACCCCAGGATTCCATAGGATGTTGAAGGTGGGATAATGCACTATAACAGGCTAGTGCGGAAACGGCAGGAGTTGCAGCGAACTTGGGGGATACCAAACCCTCGTCTCCTGGATTCTCTGCAAGGTTGGAAGAGGGGGAACTGAAAACCACCGGAGGATCGCGATAAAAAAAAAGGGGGGGATACTTTGGGGTCCCAACCCGGATTTCTGGGTTCCAGGAAACGGAGGGGGCGGGGTGCCCGGCTTACCTGCACCGCCAGCCGGTCCCAGCTTCTCCCCCACGTGCAATTCTCCCTTTGCGGAAGGACCCCGCCTATAGCCGTCTCCGGCAATGCCTGAGTCGCGAAGCTGCAGGGAGCGGGAAGACGTTCGCCCGCCTCCCGCTCTCTGTGCTCTCTTCAACTGGAGGCTGTCGATGCGCCGAAAGAACGCGGGCGCCATTGTGAGGCCAGCCTCGCAGGCCGCGCCGCCTTCCTGTTCTGACTGAAGAAATGGCAAACCGGCCTTCCTTCATTGGCATTCGTTTGAAGGATTCCTTTTAAGCCCATTCCGCTTTCAGCAAAGCCCCACCGCTATGTGCCTGTTTATTGCGAGCTGTAAAAGAATGCGGACGAAATCACGGGGGCTTCCCCAGCTTTTCCCTGGCCTCCTCTGCAGGGCTGTTGGAGACTCAGCGCCCTGGACAGCTCAATTCACAGAGAGTATTGCCTGCTTAAACGTCCGAGCTCAAGGAACTCTCTGTCTCTGAATTTGCTTAACTTAGGCCATTTCTGCACTAGCCTGTTATAGCGCGATGATTCCACTTTCAACATCCTCTGGAATCCTGGGGTTTGCAGTTTCGGGAGGGGCCGGGCGGCCCCTCCCGAAACTGCAAACCCCAGGATTCCAGAGGATGTTGAAAGTGGAATCATCGCGCTATAACAGGCTAGTGCGGAAATGCAGTAAAGTTCCTGCAGTTTGAATTGTAGTCAGCTTTAAAGTCCACCAGCCAACTTAAAATCATGGTAGCGTTAACTGGCGAAATCAACGCCTAGGCTCCCAGCGCTCTCTGTGATAATAGCAATGTCTGCCCTACACTGTTATAGTGCTATGATTCCACTTTCAGCATCCTGTGGAATCCTGGGCTTTGTAGTTTCCTGAGGCCCAAGAGCGCTCTGCCTGAGAATTCTAAAGGCCCCTCCCTGAACTGCCTAGGAGGTTGAAAGTGGAATAATAGCACTACTGTTGCAGAACCGAGACAGAGACCCACGGGTTAAAGGAAATCGTTTATTTGTCTCAGTGGGCTCATTCCCAAAGACTGAGCCCCGCCTCTTCATATCCACAGCAATTTATACATTTCCAGTGCAAATCATCACATGCTCAAGAAAGAAAACAGATCTATTACACGGAAGTTCCCACCAGTGTCTGCAAATGTTGCAAATCTTCTGTAGCGCAGCCAAGGCCTAGCGCGTCAAGCCAAACCGATAACATTCCATTTTACAAAGTTGCATTGTCTTTCCTTCTGACGCAGAGGGACTTCAATTGCAGAGGAAATTAACTGCTTTTCCCTCACACTCAGAGCTCATCTAGACTGACCCGAAACTGTCTCCACCACACTACAACAGTGTAGTGTGGAAATGGCCAGTATTTCTTATACTTCGCTGCTGAGCGGATACCTGAGCGGATACGGGGTTAACTGTTGATTGTTAACCAGAAGTTACAGTCATCCCTCCACATTTTGCTAGGGTTAGGGGCACAGGACTCCTGTGAAACTGGAAAAACCATGAATAACTCTACGCCCTCTCAAACTGTATTTCACACACAAAAAAAGTATGATCACCACATTCAGCCCAGCGTGGATTGCTTTGAGGCAGCAGCGTTCCTTCAAGGAAGAAGTGGGGGGCTGGTGGGGCTGACTGCCACCTCCACAGCTGCCCCAAACCATTTTTAAGAGAGACTTACAAACTTCGTTTGCAGTTTCTCAATCTCATGAGGCTTGCAGTCAAATGGCCTAGGGAAGCAGCAGAGGTGACAGCAAATAATCTGTGAATTATCAAATCTGCAAAAATGAAACTTGCAAATATGGAGAGCTGACTGTACTTTATTATCAACTACATATCATAATTTTGGTCCTAGGAAAGCAAATATTCTTGCTCATGCACTGTATGCTTTATGAGACCATTGTTATCCCAAATCTATATAAACCTCTCCTTTTTTTACAATAAAGGTGCCTTCTCTTTGCTCAGGTAAGAAGCGGTTTTGCCTGCATTCTTCCTGAGAAGGGAGAAGTCCCTTGGGACAAAGTTGGGGACCTTTCAGATCGCAAAGACTACTCAGGTTAGTCTGTGTGGACCTAATGGTTTAGGTCTGGCCCCACATTGTTTTTAGGGTTTGGGAGTAACCCTAACGATGCCTAAAAGTTGTACTGCAACAGGGTGTCTGAGGAAGTGGGTTGTAATCCACAAAGTTTTCGACAAAAATAAAAGCGTTCCATCTTAATGTCACCGTAAAGCTACTCTTTTTAAACCTCAACCCAGCCACCCCGCTTCTTTCAATGTTCCCTGAATTTTTTCCTTATTAGCACTGAGTAAGTAACAGGTTGGCTTCTATTATCCTAGCTTTTATAACAAAAACAACAACAACAACAACAATTTTATTATTATTATTATTATTATTATTATTATTATTATTATTATTGATTACACTCCTCTCTCCAAGGCTCAAAGCGGGGCACAGAGATACATCAGTCTCCCCATTTTGAAACATAGGCTTTTCATTTTTACCACACATTTATTCCAAAGAGTTCAATATGTCATTCAGTATTCCATTCCTTAAACCCCATCCCATTTCTAACCTGCTATAAATTAATTCCCCAGGATTGCTTTAAGTTGATTGGCAACTTGAAGATATTTGTTCGATTCCTTTCCAAAAGCTCAGACTACAATCCTACCCACGATATATTATATTAGATATTAAACAGAAAATGTATTGCTCTCCAGTTGAAGTTAAACTGAGAAATGGTGAGGAAGAAAGGGCTCTCAATATCTATGTAAACTATTCCAAATATCAGATACAGAAAACTCCCACAACTCCAAAGGGGGGGGAAGGGTTCACTCATAAGGACAACGACCGTTTCTGCACTACCCAGTTATAGCGCTATTATTCCGCTTTCAACATCGTGGAATTCTGGGGTTTGTAGTTTCCTGAGGCCCAAGAGCTCTCTGGCTGAGAATTCTAAAGGCCCTTCCCTCAACTGCAAACCCCAGGATTCCACAGGATGTTGAAAATGGATTAATGGCACCATAACGGGGTAGGGCGGAAATGGCCAAAATTACAACCGGCTTGCATCATACACCGCAACTGAACAGCGAGATATTTTTATAAAGGCAGTTCCTTAGCCAGCCACGAGCGGGGACCTCGTTATAGGTCGGACGCCAGTCTAAATTAACCATAGATCAGACAGAGTGCATACAGATTATGAACTTCCGGTGAAAGTTTTAAAGTTACTCAGGTTCACTTTTGCCCGTGAGCGTTTAATGAGATGGGCAACTGTTAGAGGTCAGGAAAGGTCTTGGAGGGCCCGCCAAAATGACTCCCGAAATAAAACGCAAATTATTTTGCCCTCAGATTCCCCATGCTTGAACTCTTTCACCATTGACGTCTCTACACGGGGAGTTATTTTCCTCGCTCTATTAAGACCGGAAGTGTGCATAATCCGATGGTGTCGGATTGTATGGCTGAAGAAATGCTGTGTGGCCATAGAGATAAAATAATAGAGTGAGGAGAGCATGCCTTGCCTTCGTAAGGTTGAGCGTAGGCTGGGGAGAAAGCAGCTGAATCTTCTTTTTTTTCTTTTTTTTAAGAGTCCGTTCAGTGACCAACAGAAGCCCGACTCGCCGAAAAAATTCACAGGGAGGACAATAGCACCAAGTGCCAACTCGTGGTGGGAGGGACCCTTTGCTTGCTTACACCATGATCTAATATATAAAAGTCAAAGTTTGTGTGTTTGTCCGTGTTAGGCGAAGACCTCATATGATTGGCTGACTAAGATTCTATGGAATTCTGGGGATTCCAGTTTAAGAAGGGGCCTTTAGAATTCTCAGCAGGAGAGCTCTTGAGCCTGGCCAGTTGCTATGGAGATGAGGCCTAGCAGCAAGGAGGGCAGTGCGTACCCTCAGGAACCCAACCTCTTCATGTTAATAACTCTGAATAGGTTGCATTGGGGAATATGGGAAAAAGTTACAGGTACTGGACAATTTGGGGATCTCAAATCTTTCTAACAAGGATTACCTGTGAGAAAATAAAATCCTGGGCAATGCCGAGTATATACACTAGTACTTTATAAAAGCACTTATGGGGACATGTCCTTCCCCTAAATATTACTCGTCTGCAGTGGCCATTATTCTCCCTTAATAGCGATTCTGTTTAGGAATGTTAGGAATTGCTAACCAGCAGGTGAGAAGGGGCATGCAATTTCTACCATTTTCTCAGGGTTAAATTGGCAAGTCAACCATCCAAGGCAGCTTTCTTATGAGGAAGAGGGAGGAGACCCCTCAGGTCCAGGTTATTTGAAGGACCGTGTTCTCCCATAGGAAACTGCCCATGTTTTGAGATCTTCTAGGGAAGTCCTTCTCTCTGTCCCTTCACCCTCACAGGTACGGATGGTGGGAACAGCCTCTCAACTGTCTTTATCTCAGGGAGAACAGACTGGCACCCTCCTTACCATCTTTTTGCTAGCAGGTGAAGCTCTTTTTATTCCAGCAGGCCTTAGAGAACTGATTATTCAGGGGAAACAGGCCTTGTACAATGTGTTAGACTTTTGCATGTGCAAGTATTTAGTGGCTTATGTTTCTAACATTTTTAAAAGGTTTTAATTTTTTGACCGTTGAATTGCTTTTTAAATTTTCTTTGCTTTAACTATGTCTAACATGGAAACCCACTGGGTGACCTTCAGCGTGTCACACAGTCTCAGCCCCAGAAAACCCCACGATAGGTTCACCTCAGGGTTGCCCTAAGTCGTAAACAACAACGATCAGTCGGACTGAGGCAAGTCCCTCTCTTTAAAGTCCTCTCCCTGGGTATCACAGGGCTGCTGCAGCCCATTAGGCTCCTTTTTTAACTTTTTCCAATACAGTTCCTTCCTCAGAAAGCACATTAGGCCTCATCTGGATAGCACAAATGCCAGGCTTATCATGGACACCAATGCAAGATGCCAATATTTCAGGCAGTTTCGCTATTGAGTAAAGGACAGGACAGTGCACAATAAGTTTGCAGGCAGCTCTGGCAGCTTTGCTGTCAACAGCTGAAGCCAAAGGAACACACAGCGATAGGGAGAATGCTTCTTATAAATAAATAAACACTGAGCAGGCATGCAGTGGTTTGTCATGACTGCTTTGCACATCCATGACTAGAGAAATGGTGGGATGAGGTGCAGTACATGTTCTTATTGTGCATAATTTGTACAGAATTGTGCCTCTCCTTATTTTAATGTTTTAGAAGCACCAGCCTCTGCCCATAATCACCACCATCTTTCAAATTCAACATTTTATTTTTCCACAATTTAAATTTACATATCTCTTTCAAAAAGTCCTCTGTAGAAACAAAAAAACCCCCCCCCCAAACCCACACCCTCTCAATGGAAGACACTAGGGTAACAAAACATCAGAAAATACAAAGGCGGATTGTTTTGCTCTTCGCAGCAAGGAAACCAGCGAAGAAGCAAACTTCTTTTGCTTAAAAGGAAGTAGGCCTGGGCTGTAGTGCCCTCTAGTGGCCAAAACGACCAAACACTTGAATTTATAACAATTAGTAAGAGTCCAGATGGAAACTAAATAGATTACAGGACACAAATGAAATTGGAACCAAAGTCTCTGTGAGAGCCCCTTCTACATGTTCTGGAATATCAACAAAAAGTGTGATCTGTAGTAACACAATCTGTAATGATTTCAAATGCTTGCCACCTTTATTTTTGTTGTGCTAGGCAGGAGAAAACTAGAAAGAGCCTGTAGCTTTGGGCCATTGTCTGTGACCACTGTATAGAACAGTAAAGCTATGGTAGTCTCCTCCAAGAGCCATCCAGAAATGTTGTAGTACAATCCTCACCGCTCCCCAACTATCACACAGGGTGATGGAATTGTATTCCAACATATCTGGAGTGCTCCTGATTGTGGCAGGCTGCCCTATGGGAGTGTGTACACACACATTTCTTTTAGAGGTTAAATTAGAGAGCACACTTTTGCCAAAAAAAAAAAAAAAAAGAGAGAGATTCTCAGCAGTAAACGGTGCTATAGCAAAGAAATGCTGAATGGGATGGAGGGGAACTTGGTAGGAAAAGAAAACAGAATTACTGGCTCTAAGAATTTAGGAAACAGAAATCACTGCTTGTTATCCCAGCAATGAGTTTCATTTCTCTAGTGAAAACAGCACAATATTCACCCTCCTTAAAATAACAAGGAGGCAAGATGGTTGCTTCTATGAGGGACAAAGAAATGGAAATAACCAATATTCACACACATTTTCTCACTCAACAGTACACTTGGATGGATGGATACACACACATGCACGCACGCACACGCACAGCTGGTTCCCTCCAAAAAAGGAGCTGGTATAGCTTTCCCACATTCTCCAGCACTTCTGGGGAAGGATCAGGGTGGGAAGGAAAAAAGGAGGAAGGTATCATTGCTTCTGCTGAAGGGCCTCCTTGCGTGCAGCGTCCTGTAAAAGTTGGGTGTCGACTTCATCTGCTGGAAGCTGAACGTAGCGGACAACTGAGCCGCGGATGAAGCAGTTCTTGACAGACAGCTGGAGGGAAAGAGACAGCAGAATAGTAGAGAGTCAGAACTGTACTGGGGAAAGATATACTCTGATTGCTATTTTGTGATTTTTGTTTGCTATAACACTTGAAATGTCTTCACTTTATTTTTATGTCTTGCTCTGAAAGACAGCACAAAATATCTAAATGAATTAGTGTAGTGGTTTGAGTCCTGGATTAGGACTCTGGGAGATCACCATTCAAATCCCCACTAAGCCATGAAAGCCCAATAGGTTGGGCAAGTCACACTCAACCCAAGACGAAAGCAATGGCAAGCCTCCGAATAAATATTGCCCAAAAAAAGCCCTGTGATACAGGTTACCTTAAATCAGAGTCAACTTGATGGCACACAAGAACAACAAATTAAAAGGGAGAACATGTGCATGGGGCATGTGAATTTCAGTAAGACGTACTGAGCCCACCTCCCAACATTGACCTAACATGAATGCATTACTTATGGAGCCAGGAAATTCTACAGTAGCATTTATCTACACTTCACAAGCAACCACACCTCCCACCACCCTAGGGGTAGGACTCACCATATGAGGGTATTTCTCGGGATCTGTCACACTGATGTCTGTGAGCTTGATATTCAGGTACTGTGTATTGAGAGAAGAGAAGTGAATGTGGGGCCACAGTAAACTCCTCTCTGCAGTGCCTCATTCACACATGAAAGTCATCACTTGACACTCAACACAGATGTATACAGCCAAACTTGCCTCAAACATATATGTATCAGAACTGGAGATCATCTTCAGAGGCCCTCCTCTGGGCATCCCTACCAAGTGAGGAGCAGTGAGTGGGATTCCAGGGGGAGGATCTTTGCTGGGGTGGCATCTCAATTGCTGAATGCCCTCCTCAGAGCACTGCATTATTTGAGGACCATTCTGCACGTAGTGAAGACATAACACACCCAGGCTTCTTGAAATTTCTTAACTGGCAAGCCTTTACATGTTCCTGGACTACAACTCCCAGCATTCCTGGCCATTTCACTCTGCTGACTTGGCCTGATGTGATCTGCAAACCAGTAATATCTGGAAGGTCAAAGGTTGCCTACCTATCTTAAATCATTTCAGCTTTAATGTTTTAATCCTGCTTCTTCTTCCATAGTTGAGTGTTCTATTTTAATTCACTTATTGTTACTGTACTAGGCTAAGAAAACAAGGTTACGGAGCAAGCAAGTAAATATGGTATAACTCATTGGCAGAACTGTATGAAGTAGATGTAGAAAGGATGCACAAAGATTGGGAAATTATTGAGGAAAGGTTGGGAATTGAGAACGCAATACTGAGTACGCATAAGAGAAGCCAGTGCTCAGAATGGATCACAGTCAACAATCCAACTATTAAAACAATCCCTTTACATTCTTCCCTAACCTTGCTCTCGCCAGATGTATCACTCTAAACCTCCATGCTGCTTGTTGATGATGGGAGCTACAATCTAGCTGCTGCTGGGCAACAACTCCATGCAGTCATAGCCAGCATGAGGAATTCTGGGAGGTACAGTCCAACATCTGGAGGGCCACACTTTGTCCACTCTTTGTTAGAAGTTGTGTATATCCACTTCCCTCATGTAGCTAGCTGAAAATTCAAATAGCAAGACTCTTTCAGACAGTAATATAGGTTGAGTATCCCTTATCCAAAATGTTTGGGACCAGAAGTGTTTTGGATTTTGAAATACCTGTATTTGCATACACATTCATAATGAGATATCTTGAAAGGGACTCAAGTCTGAACACGAAATTCATTTATGTTTCATTTATACCTTATATGCATAACCTGAAGGTAATGTTATACAATATTTTTAATAATTTTGTGCATGAAACACAGGTTGTGTACACTGAATCATCAGAAAGCAAAGGTGTCACTATCTCAGCCACCCATGTGGACAATTTTGGAGGATTCTGGATTTCTGAATAAGGGATGCTCAACCTGTGCATGTATTTTTCCTGAAAGGTAGATTATACATGTCCCTACTCTGTACCCTGAAGAGAGGGCAGAATATAATCTTAGCAAATACGTTATTCAGAAGGAAAGAAGGGGAATTGGGGGTTAATCATACCTGATCAACGGAGTGCAGGGTTCCACATATGCTGTATTAAAAAAAGGAGGGAAAGAGACTATTGAACACTAGTCAGGACACATGGGTTCTTTAACAGTCTGGCCTAGTCCGGGCTGGTTCTGCCATTAGGCAAGGTAAGGCAACTGCCCACAGGTGGCACTTGCTTAAGGTAAAAAGAAGCAAAGGATTCTTCTTGAACAACCTGACCATTCCCCTCTCTTGAATGACTAAACTGTACATATACACAGCCTGTCCTGCACCCTCTAAACTAGACTGCTCCCCCCATGCGCAGTGGACCCTGCCCCGTAGCCCATGATGCTGCCATTCCAGTTTGCTTCTACACATAGAATTGTGATGGGGGTGCAGTCTTATCTCAGCTCACAAAATATCTTGAGATAGCCCAAATCTAGTTTGTTAGAGCAACAAGGGACAGGAGCTAGAGACTGTGGCTTCTTTGGGGATGGAGAAGGATTGCAGAGAATGAGAAGTGGGTTAGGAACTGACAGACAGGAGTCTTGAGTTCCCCTGCACCCACCACTAGAAAGTAAAAATTTATGTGCAGCTAATAGCACGAAATAAAGACATACCTCAAGTCATTCTTCAACTCAACTACTACGTCCTTCCCTACCAAGGACTTGAAGAAGGAGTAGAAGAGCTGTGGGGGGAGAGGGGAGAAGAGAGAGAATCAAGAAATCAAGAAAGATCGTGCACTCAGAAACAAAGCAAAGGCATATAAGTTTCCTTGCATAGCTCAGCAGGAAGCAATGTGTGTTGAACAAATCACAATATACACAGGGCTTGGAAAAGTGACTTTTTAAACTCCTTAGAATTCTCCAGCCCCATGTCACTGTTTCTGAGAGGTACAGTCCTCAGGTTGTCAGGTACTGCTTCTATTGTCTTCTGCCATCTCCCAACTAGAACAGAAAATAGCGCCATTGCAAATGTCGTACTTCAGTATCACCATCCTTTTAAAACAACCTATCTGAGTTAAGGGTGCTGCCGCTCCATTTGGACCACTAATGAAAATAATGCTTATCACTACTGTAACATTCCCCATGAGAGCTCCTGCTTGAAGGGCTCACTGTTTTGCATCAATAAGCAATAAGACCGAAACATTTTATTATGATTATGTATCATGTGCCTTTGTTAATAAATACATAATACCTAATACATACATACACTTCTGCAAATTTAGGACAGCATATCATGCACCTGATGAAATGAGGTTTGGCCCACAAAATCATATGTCATAATAATTTTAAGAAAACAGGAACAATACCTAACCATACTTAAGGTAAGCCCACTGAAACCAGTGAGCTTTTTTTGTTTTTTTTTAGCCCCATGACTACCTTCAATTGCAACTAGAACCTGGAAATAGTTACTTGGCTGGTGCAAGGGGGGAGATTCTGAGATCTATATCCATACCCAGTGGACCTGCTCTAAGTATGACTAAATCTGTGTCTCAACCATAAGGCAAAGAAGACTAATCTACTATGAGATCATTATTTATTTATATTTATTCCATTCAAGTATTTGTTTATTGTCTCTCAGCCTGCCAAAGTCTTTGAAGCAGCACATAGCAAATAAAAATAGATAAAACAAGTGAAAATAAGCTTAAAATGGCTTTGTAAAAACAGGGTTTTTAAAAAAAAAAAAATCCAAAAATCTAAAACAATGAGAGAAGCCATCTGAATTTTAAGGACCAAAGGCTGTACAAAAAGGCAGTCTTGGCTGCATGATGGAAGCTCAAGAGGAGTGGAGCCGGCCTGGCTTCTCACAGGAAAGCATTCTGCAGCTGAGATGTTGCTGCAGAGCAGTCCTGTCTTGTGTACTTGCCAACCTATCCTCCCAGAGCAGTGGAACACAAAGCAGGGCCTCTGCAGAGGACTTCAAATTCTCTGCAGGCTCCTATGGGAGGACATCGTCTTCTAAAGCATAGGCTTTATTCGCTTATTAGTTATATTTACATCCTGCCTTAACTGTACTTAAGGCATGTCCTCCCTCACCCCCTTCGTTCGCACAACAATCCTTCGAGGTAAGTCAGCCTGAGAGAGACAGACAATCTGCCCAAAGGTCATGTAATGAGTTTCATGACTCAGTGGGGACTAGAACCTAGAAGCAATATAAACTCGCATTAACTCTTAAGAGCCTTATCCTTTTTAAAACGCATGCAGCTACAGGACCTAACGGCACCAGATCCCATCTGATCCTGGAAACTAAGCAGGGTCAGCCCTGCTCAGTACTTGGATGGGAGACCGCCAAGGAGTATCAGGTGCTGTAGGCTGTATTTCAGAGGAGGGAACTGCTGGCAAAACTACCTGAGTGTTGGTCACCTAAGAAAACTCTATGAAGTTTAAGGGGTCGCCATAAATCGACAGGCGACTTTGAAGACACGTACACACACAGTGCCTGCCGACTTCCTTGGCCTGACTGGGACTCCTTATTCTCCACAATATTTTTAAAACAACACGAGTTCACGGATTCCCACGAACGCGTGTCACCAATGGAGACAGAGCCGCCTCCTGACTTCCAAACGACTTGCGGGACTACCAAGACCCTCGCCGTCCCCGACAAAAGAGCCAAATAACCCTCCAGCAGGGTAGTAATCCCATTTAATTCATACACTCTACTTTAAGGGGGCGAATGACAACTCGGTGCGGCATCACACACTCACCATAACAGCCGCGACCGACTACAGCAACGAGAACCCTCGCTGCCCAAAATCTTAGCGCCAGAAAGAACTTCCCGGGCTGCGCATGCGTAGTGAGGACACCCGCGAGCGTGAAAGAGGCAACATGGCGGAAACCCGATTTTCAGACGTACCCGGAAGGGAATCCGGCCATGTTCTTAAAGGAGACGCGGCCTCATTACTGCTTTTGTTGTTCTACGTCTTAAAGGGGCAGGCTGTTACAGTCTTAACAGCAAATATGCAAAGGGAAGCGCCTTCACATTTTCTCTGGACGGAGTTGGGTAGGGTTGCCAGAGTGACAGCTGGAGAGGGCGCCTGTATTTTAGTGGTTGGGTAGCAACAGGAATTTCAACAGGTATTGCTGGTTAAGTGATCGCATCATAAGCAACACTGGCTCAAATTCCTTCTGCTGCTCAACCAGTAAAGGTACAGGAGCCCTCTCTAGTGTCCAGTGTGGCAACCCTCGTTCCCAGGATTTCAGTGACTATATGCCTTTCGGCCACGGAGTAGTTAAGCAGAACCTCTATGGCCATTTCTGCACTACACTGTTGTAGTGCTAGTATTTCAACATCCTGTGGGATTCTGGAGTTTGTAGTTTCCTGAGGCCCAAGAGCTCTCTGGCTGAGAATTCTAAATGCCCCTCCCTAAACTGCAAAACCCAGGATTCCATAGGATGCTGGAAGTGGAATGATAGCAGTGTAACAGTGTAATGCGGCAATGACCTATGCATAGAGGGCTAATGTGCTGGAACCAGAGAAAACTCAGAAGGTTGTTTACAGTTGTGAACTTCTCCAGTCATCTGAGTATTGCATTGGATAGGAAATCTTTGCTGTTGTGTGCCTTCAAGTTGTTTCCAACTTATGGTGAGCCTAAGACGAACCTATCAGGGGGTTTTCTGGGGCTGAGAGTGTGTGACTTACCCAAGGTCGCCCAATGAGTTTCCATGGCCGAGTGGAGAACTGAGCCCTGGTCTCCAGGGTCGTAATCAAACATTCAAAACACTGTACCATGCTAGCTATCCACTTTCAACATCCTATAATTCCACTTTCAACAGCCAGGCGGCCCCTCCCGAAACTGCAAACCCCAGGATTCCATAGGATGTTGAAAGTGGAATCATAGCACTATAACAGTCTAGTGCGGAAATGGCCAAAGTCAACTGCAAGCCAAGAAGACGGGAGGCATGCAAGCGATTAGGGTCGGGAGCCTTACCACTGCTGATTAGATGAGTTAAGGACCTCTTGTGGAGGAGGCCGGTCATAAACTTAAGGTACGCTTGCAGAAAACACAGAATCCACACAATGTTTCCTGCAGAAGACAAACTTCTGTTGTAGGTTGCAAGCGGAGGGATTTGGGCTCCAGGCCAATAGATCTGCTGAAAATCCGGGCGGGCTTCTAGCTGTTGTTGAACGGCAACTCCTAGCATGCCTTACCATTCACTGTGCTCACTAAGGTACCTGGGAATCGTAGTTCGGAAAATGGCCATTTCCGCACTAAACTGTTATAGTCCTATTATTCCACTTTGAACATAACGGGGTTTGCAGTTTAGAGAGGAGCTTTTAGAATTCTTGGCCAGAGAGCTCTTTGGCCTCAGTAAAGGACAAACCCTAGAATTCCACAGGATGTTGAAAGTGGAATAATAGCACTATAACTGTGTAATGTAGAAATGGCTAACATCTGGAAAGCTGTATAATTCCCACCCCCTGTTCAAATAAATTAATCGGTTGGTGTCCAGAAGAAAAACCCAGGCTACCATCGTTATAGTGAAGCCAGGACTCACAACAGATACATATTTAGCCATCATGACCTTGTCAATTGTCTGTTCCTCTAGCTTTTCCCTGGTCTACTCTGCAGGGCTGCTGTTAAGAGATTCAGCACCCTGGAGAGTTCAGTTCACAGAAGGTGTTGCCTGCTTAAATGTGTAAACTGAAGAATCTCTCTCTCTCTTTCTCTGTCTTTTTGTACTGGCTTAACTAAAGTTCCTCCATTTTTAATTGCAATCAACTTTAAAGGTTGTTCCTGTTGTCAGCCCCTTGTCCTACTTAAAATTATGCTGACATTAATTGGCAAAGTCAATGCCGAGGTTCTCAGCATCAGTTCCCAGTTCTTTAAGTAATCATAGAATCATAGTATCATAGAAATGTAGAGTTGGAAGAGACCCCAGAGGCCATCCAGTCCAATCCCCTGCCATGCAGGAACACCCTCAAAGCACTCCCGACAGATGGCCATCCAGCCTCTCCTTAAAAACCTCCAAAGAAGGAGACTCCACTACACTCCGAGGCAGCATGTTCCACTGCCGGACAGCCCTGACTGTCAGGAAGTTCTTCCTGAGGTTCAGGTGGAATCTCCTTTCCTGCAGCTTGAATCCATTGCTCCTTGTCCTGGTCTCTGGAGCAGCAGAAAATGAGCCCTCTCCTTCCTCTACATAGCATCCCTTCAAATATTTAAACGTGGCTATCATGTCCCCTCTTAACCTTCTCTTCTGCAGACTAAACATTCCCAGCTCTCTAAGCCTATCCCCATAGGGCATGGCTTCCAGGCCCCTCACCATTTTGGTCACCCTCCTCTGGACTTGCTCCAGCTTGACCAGGTCCTTCTTGAATTGGGATGCCCAGAACTGGACACAGTATTCAAGATGAGGTCTAACCAAAGCAGAGTAAAGTGGTACCAGTACCTCCCTCGATCTAGACACCATACTCCTATTGATGCAGCCGAGAATTGCATTGGCTTTCTTGGCTGCTGCATCACACTGCTGACTCATGTTCAGCTTGTGGTCTATTAAGACTCCTAGATCCCTTTCGCACGCACTGCTATCCAGCCACGTGTCCCCCATCCTATACTTCTGTATTCCATTTTTTCTACCTAAGTGTAGGACCTTACACTTCTCTCTGTTGAATTTCATTTTGTTAGCCTTGGCCCAGCTCTCCAAACTGTCCAGGTCATTTTGAATTTTGATCCTGTCCTCTGGCGTATTAGCGACCCCTCCCAATTTGGTGTCATCTGCAAATTTGATGAACATGTCCTCTATTCCTTTATGCAAGCCGTTGATGAAGATATTGAACAGCACTAGGTCCAGGACAGAACCCTGTGGCACCCCGCTAGTCACTTCTCTCCAGGATGAAAAGCAGCCATTGGTGAGCACCCTTTGGGAACGGTCAGTCAGTATATAATAATATTTCTTATACTTCACTACTGACTGAATGCATGTGTGATACAGGGTTCATTCTTGATTGTTAACCAGAAGTTACTGTATTATCAACCATGTATCAGAATCTTAGTACTGCGAAAGCAAATATTCTTGCACATGCACTATATACTTTATGGGATCATTGTCATCCCGAATCTATATACCCCCCTTTTAAAAAATAAATAAATAAAGGGTCCTTCTCTTTGCTCATGTAAGAAGTGGTTTTAACTGCATTCTTGCTTGGTGGAAGTCCCTTTGGCCAAAGTTAGGGATCTTTCCAGGTTAATTCACAGCTTACCCACAATCGCATAGGCTACTCGGGATAGTCTGTGCAGATTTAATATTTTAGATCTGGCCCCACATGTTTTTCTAGGGTTTAGGGGCAACTGCCAATTGTGGGTTCAAGTCCCACTTGGCACCAACAATTTGGAGGGGGTTCAAGTCCCACCTCAGGGGTAATCGCCAACCGTGGGTTTGAGTCCAACTTGGTGCCAACAAGGTCACCCAGTGGGTTTCCATGGCCAAACAGGGAATTAAACCCTGGTCTCCAGGCTCATAGCCCAAATGCTATGCTCCTGTTGAAGATGGATACCACTGGAAATGGTTTGTTGATATGAATCAGCAACAAACATCCTATTTGTTGATATGAATCAGTGCCTACATTTTTTTAACTCTCCTGGAGGGCCTATGAGCTAAACATCTCACAGGAATAAATATTCCAGACCTGACAAGGATACTTAATAATAGGACCTCTTTGCTTGTATGTATACTTTCAAGTTGCCTGTTGATTTATGATGACCCCATGTATTTCACAGAAGTTTCTTAGGAAAGGAATATGCAGAGATAGTTCTGCCAGTTTATTCCTCTGAAATATAGCCTAAAGCACCTGGTATTCATTGGCAGGTTCCTATGCAAGTACTAACAAAAGCCTGCTTAGCTTCCAAGAATAGACAGGATTTGGTGCCTTTCTCTTATTCATAGGGTCACCATAAGTTGGATGTTGCCTTGGCAGCACATAACAAAAGCAACAGCCTGAGCTACCAAGCAACCATAGTCTTATTAGGGATCAAACAGATAGTCACAAAATTATGGTTGAGCTTTTGAGAACTCCAGAGCTCTTCAGCAACATCGAATATGCTGTCTTTGTTCAGCCAGCAAGATTAACTTGTCTTCTCTCCCTGGTGAAGGCTCTCTTTGGATCCAGGCACAGTGAATTAAGTGCCCTGCCATTCAAACAAGTCACCGAAGCAGTTTTCACTTCGTAAAAATAGTGGGAAAACAGTGGAAATATATATACATCACACTTGCTATAATATCCAAAACAGCAGTAAAAATAAATACACTTGGCCTTCCACATTCGCTAGGGTTAGGGGCACAGGACCCTTGCAAAAGTGAAAAATTTGCAAATAACAACATTTGTGTGTCTGTGGGAAGGGGGCTGAGGCACAGGTGGGGAGAGTGGGCATCCATGGTCTAAACCAGATCAGGGAAAGCAGGTGGATGGCATGGAGGTCCTGTACTTCCTCTCTCTTGCCCATCTCCTTCCTTGGGTGTGTATGGGGCATGGGTACAGGGTTTGCGGTGCTGAGAATTTGGGCAGAGAGCCATCCTTAGCTGGCCAGGCAGAGACTGGTAGAGGAAGAGGTGGGTTTTTAAAGGGCTATGCGACCTGATTGGAGCCCCCAAGAGGGAAGGTTTCCCCCAAAAAGAAGCACCTGAGGTGGGAGGGAAGTGTTGGAGAAATCTGCAAATAATCAAATCCGTGAATGTCAAACCTGCAAATGTGGAGGGCTTCAGGAACCTTCTCCTGCTAGGCAATGATATCAAACTCGTGATACTAGGAATTAATCTGGCAGTTTGGACCAAAGTTCACCAGGACCTTGACATGCTGAACAGGGCTGGATCTAGTCACCATTTTAATTTCTCACAATGACCCAACTTAGCATTGCCTTAGGGGCTAATGGAAAACATGAAGTATGGTGAGGGAATGCCTCACAGTTCTGCCACTGCAAACAGATGTGTGCACTGAAGCCCTCTGGCAGGGGAGGGAGCCTGCCAAAACCTCTCCAAAGGTGAATCCAGCTCTGATCCCTTGAATAGAATCACAGAGTTGGAAGAGACCACAAAGTCCATACATCATCACCACCATGATCTTTATTTGTATCCCTTTTTTTGCCCCAAATTCAGCCACCCCCTGCCATGCAGGAATACACAATCAAATCACTCTGGACAAATGGCCATCCTGCCTCTGTTTAAAACCCCCCAAAGGAGACTCCACCACACTCTGAGGCAATGTATTCCACTGTCGAACTGCTCTTGCCATCAGGAAGCTCTTCTTTGAGATGGAATCTTTTCTTGTTGCTTGAAGCCATTCCTCCATGTCCTGGTCTCTGGGGCAGCAAAAAACAAGCTTGCTCCATCTTCCATATGATATCTCTTCAAATGTTTAAACATTCCTATCGTATCCTTTCTTAACCTTACCCAGCTTCCTAAGCTGCTCCTCATAGGGCATGTTTTCCAGGCCTTTTAGCACTTTGGTTGCCCTCGCCTGGACATGAAGCTTGGAAGCTTTACAAGGCAGGGAGAACAAAGACTATCCGTGCCAGGAAGGATCCATTTGCTATACACAGCAAAAACAGTGCATGATTCTCATTAATTTCCTTTTACATGGCTCTATTACTCTTATTAAGCAGCTTATTACCTCCTCCTTCTTCTGTTGCCAGTCTCATCCACTTGACTTTGTTGGTTTCATCTGTAGCTGGATTGTGACAGTGCAATGACCAATAGGAGTCAGCATGGGTTTGTGAAGAACAAATCCTGCCACACAAATCTTATCTTTTTTGATCAGGTCACTAGCATAGTAGATGGTGGGAATGCTGTGGATGTAATTTATCTGGATTTCAGCAAAGTATTTGATAAGGTTCTCCCATAATATTTTGATTAGCTAACTGATTAAATGTTGACTAGATGGAAACACTGTCAGATAGGTCCATAATTGGTTGAAGAACTGTGCTCAAAGAGTTGTCATCAGTGGCTGTGCTTCAAACTGGAAGGAGGTCTCGAAATGAGTGATTCAGGGTTCTCTTCTCGAGCCATTACTCTTCAACATTTTTATCAATGACTCAGGCCATTTCCACACTACACTTTTATAGTGCTATTATTCCACTTTCAACTTCTTATGGAGTCCTGAAGTTTGCAGTTTAGGGAGGGGCGTTTAGAATTCTCAGCCAGAGAGCTTTTTGGCCTCAGTAAACTCCAAAATCCAGAATTCGACAGGATGTTGAAAGTGGAATAATTTGGTTGAGAGTTCTAAATGCTCCTCCCTAAACTAAAAACTCCAGGATTCCATAGGATATTGAAAGTGGAATAATAGCACTATAACAATGTAGTGCAGAAAGGCCCTAAGAGGTATGGAGAACGAAACGTGTGAGGAAAGGTTGAAGGAGCTGAGCTGAGGGATGCTACGATTGCACTCTGAAGGGACTGAGGGGGTGATGTGACGTGCACTCTTTAAACACCTCAAGGGCTGTCACAGAGAGGAGGGGGCAAGCCTGTTCTCTGCTGCCCCAGAGGGTAGGACTAGGCCTAATGGTTTAAAGTTACAGGGGAACAGATTTTAATTGAACATCAGAAGGAACTTCTTCACAGTAAGAGCAGTTTGGCAATGGAACCAACTGCCTAGAGGGGTGTGGTTGGGGGTCTCCTTCTCTGGATGTCTTCAGAAAGAGGCTGAAGAACTACCTGCTGCAGTTGCTTTAGCTGGAGATCCTACCTACACTGAGCAGGTAGTTGATCTCAATGGCCCAGGAGGCCCTTTCCAACTCAACCATTCTATGATTCTGTTACTTCCCTTTTAAGAGGGCTTTCAAAACAAACTGCTGTCTGGTACTAAATTGAAAAAGTTTTATGGCATTTACTGCTGTTAGATATTTTGAAGTTTTTCTTTCATTTGAACTAGCTTACTTTGAAACTTTCTAAATGTAAGATATTTTTGGATATGACACTTTCAGCATTTTACATACAGTTGGCCTTCCACTTTTGCGAAGGTTTGGGGTGCAGGATGCTTGCAAAAGGGGAGAAACTGTGAATGTCTCCCCCCTTCCCTCCCCAAGTGAGCAAATGAGGGAACGTACATGCGTGCTTTCATTCCTCATGCTCCCATCCTCTTGTGGACTGCCTGAGCAAGTGAGGGAATGCACATGTGGGGTCTCGCAAATAATCAAATTTGTGAAGGTCAAACTCGCAAATGTGAAAGGAGGACTCTGATGTACTCTCATCCCTCCCCATTCACTAGGGTTAGGGACACAGGACCCCCGTGAAAGTAGAAAAAGCGTGAATAACTCTAGGCCCTCCCAAAATACATTTGACAAACAAAAAAGTATGATCACCATAGTCAACCCACCATGAACTCCTTTGAGGCATCAGGGTCCCTTCACAAGGCAGAAGTGGGTTGCTGGTGGGGCTTACTGCCACCTCCACTGTTGCCCCATACCATTTTTAGTAGGGACTTAGAAGCCTCGTTCACAGTTTCTCAGTCTCACAGGGCTTGCAGTCTCTATTAAAAATGGCAGAGGGAGGCAGAAGAGGTGACAGCAAGTAATCCGTGAATAATCAAATCTGCAAAAGTGAAACCTGCAAATGTGGAGGGAGGACTGTACTGTATATATCAACAGCTGTTGAACTAAAAAAAAAGTTTTCATATCCTATCCTTCTGCCAGTTCCCGTTTTTCATTCTCACTCTGACCAATATTTCTCCCTTCTGCCCACAGGGCAAGAATAGTGCAGAGGCTGCCAAACACCACGGTCTGAAACATGTCGTCTTCAGTGGATTAGATCATGTGGAGAAACTGACAGATGGGCACTTGGAGGTACCAAGTTTTGACAGCAAAGGAGAAGCTGAGGCCCATTACCGGGAGTTTGGAGTGCCCTTCGCAAGTGTCTGGATTCCTTGCTACTTCAAAAACTTTCTGAACATTCTCCATCCACAGAAGGAACCAGGGAAAATTGCTTACACCATAGGTTTGGAGCTGAACTTATATGTATAAGATTTGCTACTTGGTCCTGTTCTTATTTAATGTTGGCCCAAGACATTTTGCTGCCTGAGGCAAAGACAAGATGGCACCCTTAATTTATGTCAACACTGGCAATGGAATAGCATTCCCCAGCTGTGTCTGATGACAGCATATTTGTTTGTGAGGTTCAACACAGGCTGTGTGAAACTAAAAAACCCGTCTCGCAATACCTCGCTACCCTCAGTATCTGCTGTGTGAAATAGCAACCTTGGCCTGCCCAATGGTAGAGACAACTCTGCTCCTATCTTTTACACCGATATGTCAGGCAGAAATTTAAACAGAAGTAGTTTCCCAACCACTTACCTGCGTGTCAAGACCACCTAAGTTTCTGCTAGTTCTAGCTTTGCTGAAGGGGCAAGAGAAAGGCCCAGGAAAGACCTTAAGGGCCTCATATTGCTGTCATCCTGGCACCACCCATTCACACTACAGATTTATAGCACTATCATTCCACTTTAACTGCCATATCACCCTCCTGTGGAGTTCTGCAACCTGCAGTTTAGGGAGAGGCATTTAGAATTTCACTCAAGAAAGCTTGAGTGCTTCTCCAAACTACAAACCACAGGATTCACTAGGATAGAATCACTGCAGTTAAAGTAACATAATAGTCTATTACAGTATTGTATACTGTGAATGTCCTCAAGTAAATGCGTGGTTGCTTGCTAAAGCCTTTGGGGATTAATTAGTTTTACACAAATCCACATGTGCATGATTTTAAGTCATTTGAAACTAATTTAATTAGTTTTTATGTGTCATCTTTTAATTTGTTAAGTAGCTTAACATGATTTTGGCCTTTGAAAAACGTATTATTGTTTAAGATCTTTTTAAAAAACATAAACACTGATTTTACCATTGGTGTTGTGTGCCTTCAAGTCATTTCCAACTTATGGCAAACCTAAGGTTTTTCTGGAGCTGAGTGTGTGTGATGCACCCAAGATCACCCAGTGAGTTTCCATGGCCAAGTGGGGACTCAAACTCTGGTCTCCAGGATTGTAGGCCAACGCTCAAACCACTACCCCAAGACTTTCAGAGCAAAGTTGGGATATAAATATTTAAATAAATTAATCAAAATTTATAGCTAACTTATTGTTTTTTGTGAGTAGATCCGTCAACAACCTTCAGTATTTTGGATGTACATCAAGTCCTACCATTTGGCAAACTGAGGCAGCCACCCCAGGTGGTAGAAGCTGGGCATGGACTAGCAGCTCCCCATCCTTTCCCCTCTGTCCCCTAAAATGTCTTCACTGGTCTTAGATGCTGGTTGAGGAAACTGTACCTTCACCAGGATTGAAATAACACTTAACTGCAATTCTAATGAATGTTGTACATAGAATGGGGTGGCATTGGTGTTGTGCGCACTTCAGTCCATGTACAGCAGCTCACAAAACTGGCTGTTTACTCTTATTTCAGTGCTGCCATTGGGATATCATTTTCTACCACACCAGAGGCTATTGTTGCCGTCCTACAGCATTTAATGGTAAAACTGGCCCAACGGGATTGCCATCGTGTCCTTTGCCTCAGGCAGCAAATTGTCTAGAAGAATACCAGGGGTGGGGAAAGCTTAGAGAACTTAATAGAATTGGGTGATGGCTTGTCCTCTTCTTTGTTTCTTTCCTCCCTCTCTCCTTATTCCTTTCTTTCTTTCTTTCTTTCTTTCTTTCTTTCTTTCTTATTCCACCATTGTCCCAAACATGCTAGCAATCCTTTGGCATGCTTGGGATTCATCCTGTAGAGAAATGACAAGTGAGATAACACTTCCTGGGCCCATCGTTGTTCAACATATTTATTAATGACTTGGAATAGAAGGCATACTTATTAAATTTGCAGGTGATACCAAATGCGGGGGGGGGGAGTTAATACCCTACAGCAGTGGCTCTTAACCTGAGGTCTGGGGACCCCCTGGGGGTCTGTGGACCCCTCACAGGGGATCCACGAAGCCCTGCTGCTGGACACAGGCAGTGGCAGCCACAGGGACACAGCATTGGGGGGGAGTCCCGAAACAGCTCCCTCATTTGCAAACAGAGGAGCAGTTTGGGCACATGCACTCACCTGCCATCAAGTCCCTTTTGTCAGGGATGCAACAGCAGGGGAGTGAGTGCCAAGGGACAGGTCAGCAGCCATGTGCGTGTGCCCAAACTGCTCCTTCATTTGGAGTTTTGGCACCCACACTGCCATATCCTTGATGAAAGGGACACAGTGGCAGGCTTGCCTGAGGTCACCCAATGGATTTCCATGGCTGAGTGGAGATTCAAACCCTGGTCTCCAGAATCATAGTTTGTGCACATGCACATGACTGCCACTGTGTCTCTTTCATCAGGGATGAAGTGAGGGTGTTCATGTGCCCCACAGTGTCAGGCACGTGCCTGTGCCCAAACTATAACTGTAGATATTGGGTTTGAATCCCCACTCGGCCATAGAAACCCACTGGGTGACCTCAGGCAAGTCACAATCTCTCAGCCTCAGAGAAAGGCAAAGGCAACAGATCTTGCCAAGAAAACCCCATGATAAAGTTCATTTTAAAGTTGCTATAAGTCAGTTTTTAAAGGGAAGAGACATTATGGCTAGAAAGAACCTCCTCCTGTCAGTAGCACTTTGTTCCTGTGTGCCTTCAAGTCACTTCTGATGTATGGCAGCCCTAAGATGAAGCTAACACATTTGTCTCAAGGGGGTTTGCCTTTGCCTTCCTCTGAGACTGAGAGAATGTAACTTGCCCAAGGTCACCCAGTGTCTGAGTGGGCATTTGAATCCCAGCCTCTAGAAAGCTTTAGTAAATAAATAAATAAATAAATATTTGAATAGTTAAATCTAAATTAAAATATTTAAATCTTGAGTTAAGTCTTGGGGGTCTCTGGCAACAAATTATAATTACAGGGGGTCCTTGGTAAAGACAAGGTTAAGAACCGCTGTCTCAGAGCTGAGGATCTAGGAGTCTTAATAGACCACAAGCTTATCATGAGTCAACAGTGCAATACAGCTGCCAAAAAGAACAATGTAATTCCAGGCTGCATCACAGGAGTATAGTGTCCAGATCAGGGGATGTAATGGTATCACTCTACTCAGCTTTGGCCAGACCTCACCTGAAGTATTGTGTCCAGCTCTAGGTACTGAAATTCAAAAAGGATATTCAGAAACTGGAACATGTTCAGAGGTGGGCAACCAAGATGGTAAAAGGCCGGGAGAGCAAGTCCTGTGAGGAATGGCTTAGGGAACTGGGAATGATTAGGCTGGAGAAGAAAAGAGTGAGTGAGAAGAAAAGAGTGAGAGTCATATGATATTTGAAGGGATGCCATATTGCAAAGGGAGCAAGCTTATTTTCAGTTGCTCTGGAGACTAGAACACAAGCAAATAGATTCAAATTGTAAGAAAAGAAATACCACTTAAATGTTAGGAAATATTTAGGCGATTTCCACACTAGCCTGTTATAGCGCTATGATTCCACTTTCAACATCCTATGGAATCCTGGGGTTTGCAGTTTCGGGACCCCAGGATTCCATAAGATGTTGAAAGTGGAATCATAGCGCTATAACAGGCTAGTGCGGAAATGGTCTTACTGACGGTAAGAGCAGTTCCATAGTGGAATATACTGCCTCAGCAGGTGGTGGATTCTCATTATTTGGAGATCTTCGAACAGAGATTGGATAACTATCTCTCAGGAGTACTTTGAGGCAGGAGGTTGCAGTGGATGGCACTTGTCATCCCTTCCAGCCCACAATTGTCTGCTAGCCAGAGTTAGAAGCTGGTTAATCAGAATAGAAGCAGAATGCTGAACTAGACAGGCCTTTGGTCTGATCCAGCGAAGCTCTTGTATGTTCTTGTATGGTGGAGATAAGTGGTGCACTTCTGAAGCTGACAGATGGTGAAGTGGTGGAAAAGGTTAAGAGGTGCCATGATAGCTATGTTTAAATATTTGAAGGGATATCATGTGGAAGATGGAGCAAGCTTGTTTTCTTTTGTTCCAGAGACTAAGGGCCTTTCTGCACTATATGTTATAGTGCTATTATTCCACTTTCAACATCCTGTGGAATCCTGGGGTTTGCAGTTGAGGAAGGGGCATTTAGGTTTGCAGGTGCAAACCCCAGGATTCCAATGGATGTTGAAAGTGGAATAATAGCACTGTAACAGGCTAGTGCGGAAACTACTTATGTCTCAGGTTTCAGTCCAGAAATCTGAGAGTCTGGGGCAATCCTGAACAGGTAACCCTAGGTAACAAACACACAAACACTGTATGTCTAGGTAGGGATGTTTAGACCTGTGTCAGCTGCAGCCTGCCAACAACAGTTTTGATCACTCATCAATGAATGACATGCGTATACTCAAGAATGAAGTAACTGATTAAACCTTTTGCTTGCAGATCTCTGTGGAAACCTGTGAACAACACGCTCCCAAGTCATTTGCTGACATGTTCTGTTACCTTCAACTGAAGACAAATTATGACAGAACTGTCACTTGCCAATTGAATCCAAGAGCCAAAAGTTTCCAACAGTGGGTGAAGGAGAATAAGTAGTCAAAGTTTGAGGATCTCTAGATTCACTGCTAAGTGCATATAGAGATGGATGACACTAAAAGGCCAAAGGAATGAACAGCCCTTCAAGCTGCCCACAGCGGGGAGAAGAGAGGAGGAGACAGAATCTTGCCCTTCCCAGTAGGCTCAGACAAAAGCAAACTGCTGCAACCTCTCTTAGCTTGTCTCTTTTTCCTTATTATTAAGCTTCACCATCTTGACTGTGCTCTGATGTTGCTTGTCTACACATGTCCTGGTTTTCGTCTGTGAAAGACTGGAGGGTATGTCACGATAGACAGCCACAGCAGTTGCCACTGAATTTCAACAGCAGTGGCAGGGAGCTTACGCAGCCACCAGCAAAAATTTCAGTAGTGGCAGCAGAATTGCAGCTGCTCATGGACTGTAAGAGTTTGCAGAGAACCGCTCCCCCCAAATTTAGAATTTGCCCACTCTCATTCTAGGTTACTCAGGCTAATGAGCCACCTACAAGGTGACCAAGGATGCCAGACTCCCTTTCATCATTTGCAGAAATTTTTATTATAGCTCTTATTAACATTTGAGCCAGGCAATATGGATACTTTACACAGTAAAGTCCAAGAGATTGTGATAACAGTAAAGAGACAAACACTGATGTTGGATGAAATGCAGTCTTTATTAAATGAGTCAGCATGAAGGGCAAGCTGTTCACTGAAAACTGAGGAGTGAATGAAAAAAAGGGAGTTTCTGCTCAGTTTCTAAATGGGGTGGGCAACTGCAACAAGTCCTGGGGCCACTTTTATGTGATAAGACCTTCTAAGGGCCACATAGACTATCAAAAAGAAAGAAAGAAAGAAAATTAAAATAAAGAGTTCAGAAGACCATAGATTCACTTGTCGTAGGAAGTGGTCAGGGTTGCCTGTTACATAAACCCCAGAGTTAGCTGCTGGCTCCCAGGTTACTGTGATAGTGAAATTGCTCCATCTTTGGGCCTGAACTTTGAATGAGTTTTCTTTGGGGAGCTCCTTTACAGGCAAAGTAAAACCTGGAGGAGATTTGACTGCTCCACTGACATGGGAACCATCTGCCATCAGACTGCCTAAGGATGGCAGGTGAAATCATAACCAAGAAGTGTTTTCAGTCCAGGTTCAAAGGTATCATTCTGCCTTCTTCCATACATTAGTACTAATATGGCAGCATTTTGAGAGATCTGGGCCATTTAATGATATATGTGCAGAGCCAGGAATGTTTGATATGAGTTTGGTTTGTTATACCCTGCTCACACAGACAATGAAGAGGCTTCGTGAAGCCAAGTCAGTTCAGCCAGTCTTTCCCATTCCTCTGAACTGATCCATGCTGGGAGTATGATAGCAGATTCCACAGGTGGAGAGCACAGGTAAACTACGATCATGTCCGCACTACACTGTTATAGCGCTATTATTCCACTTTCAACATCCTATGGAATCCTGGGGTTTTCAGTTTAGGGAGGGGCCTTTAGAAACCTCAGCCAGAGAGCTCTTGGGCCTCAGTAAACTACAAACCCCAGGATTCCACAGGACACTGAAAGTGAAACAATAGCACTATGACAGTGTAGTGCAGAAATGGCCTATGACTTGCAATTGGATTGTTTCCTTATTACCTAAATTACTGGATTGTAAAAGGGGTATCTCTACTTATTATTGGTTGATTGACCAACTGAGTGCAGTTTTTGAAGACTCTCAGACGAGCTCAGCTGGACATCAATGAAAAGAAGACAGTCTAAAAAGACATGGCACAAAAGGAAAGGGGATGGGGAGGGACAAAGGCCATTTCCACACTACACTGTTATAGTGCTATTATTCTACTTTCAACTTCCTGTGGAATTCTGGGATCTGCAGTTTACTGAGGCCAAAGATGTCCCCCCCCCGTTAAACTGCCAACTTCAGGATTCCATAGGATGTTGAAAGTGGAATAATAGCACTATAACAATGTAGTGTGGAAATGATGAAAGAAAAAAGCAAATTTAGGCACTGGCTCTTAACTAGTTCTTATGATAACCAACTGGAAGCACTTCAGAGAGAATAGGAGCCGGACGAAGCTGGACTTTCAGCACACATAATGAAAAAAACTTGCTTACTATCTTCTACCACACAGGGTGGAAAGGCTGCTGTGTTGTCATAGCTGAAAGAAGTGGCTGATGAAACTGTTCCTTCAGCCAGGTTGTTGCAATGGCCCTACTTCCAATCTTCGGCCCTTTTTGCATGGCATTCGACATGCGAAAGGGCCTCCGGAGCATCGCGTGATTGTGAGGAGTGTGTCAGACAACATCATCGTCCACGCGATGCTGCTGGGGTCAGTGGGTGCAGATTGTGCATCATATCATTTTTGGCTTTTAGCCAAAATGGTGCATGCACTTCGTTCCAGGGCCCCATGCGCACTTACCTTGCATGCATTGCTCCAGAGCTGCAGCCCTCGTGCTTCCTCCCCCAGCGCAGCCTGGGAAAATACCTGGCTGCAGTATGGAATGAAGAGGCAGAGCCCTTATACTGCCTGCCACTTGGCAGGCAGCTCCTGCGGAGCTGAAACAGCGGGGCCGCGAGACCTTCATGGAAGAGGCTGCTCGCGTGATCCCCGCGTGATCACACCGGACAGAGGTAAGGTGCAAAAAGGGCCTTCCTCTGCCACAGGCTGTAACGCATAAGAAAAGAAGAAAAGACGAAGAATTATGCATATGTGTAGTGAAAATTGACAGCAGATTTCCAGTGACAAGTTACTGTATTTCAAAATGGGAAAAGTCAGTGGGAGCAATACCGAGCCTTCTGCCTTCTCAACAGAGATGAAAAGTGAATACAAAGTAGGTCCAAAGCCCAGGGGAACTGCCATGATACTATTTTTATCCCCTGATTGGAATAAGTTGATAAGAAAATAACAAAACAAAGTAAAAACAAAAATAACCCTCTTGTAAAACTCGTTGTCTCCACTCGGGGGCAGCAAAGATTGAATCTCTTGCTTCCCTATGGAATTACAGTGCATACGTTGGGGAAAATTATCATTAAAATAATTAGTCCTAAACAAGTTGACACTCTCTCTGCATTTATCTCCTTGTTTCCTAGGCACATGCCATGCAATTTCTTCATCAGTTCCATCCCAGAGACCACTGTGACATGGCACACTAAGTCAGGGCACATGTTCGGGTTGCTGAACAGATGAAGTCCAAAATGGCTTCCCTGTGGTGATTCTTCTATGCACCAGACAAAATGCACAAAAATAAGAGCTGGGCTACAGCAAAATGTTTTGCTGTATGAGGCAAGGGGCAAGAAGATGCCACATCATTCCTTCTGCAGATGTTAGCTGGATTGGCACTTGAATTTTATTTTGACAGTGATGACAACACAACATCATCCATTGTACCTCCAGGTGTACAGAGCAGATTTGGTGGTACAACGCAGCCTGGCTGAAACATGCAGATCTACCTGTTCTTCTCTGTTGGGGAAGAATTCCCAAGCCACTGTTGCCACCACTGTCCTTTCCACACTACCTGGCACCTGCCCACAGAGACAACTGTCTCATTCTGCCTGATGGCAGGTCCAGCCCTGAACAACTACTAACCTACAGTGGGTGGATTGGTGCCATTAAATTGCGAATTCTTTCATTCCACATTCCTGGTGGCATCTAAAGAGGGAATGGAGAAGTAGCCATCTTGGTAGCCAATCTATGTGGAGAGTACCAAGGGATGAGCGGATATAGAGAGGATTTTAGGCCATTTCCACATTACACTGTTATAGTGCTCTTATTCCACTTTCAACGTTCTGTGGAATTCTGGGGTTTGTAGTTCACTAAGGCCAAAGAGCTCTCTAGCTGAGAATCCTAAATGCCCCTCCCTAAACTGGAAACCCCAGGATTCCACAAGATGTTGAAAGTGGAATAATAGCATTACAATGGTGTAGTGTGGAAATGGCCATAGTATCATCGCATAGTAGCAATAATAACGGCTTGGATCCAATTGCTAGTCCCAACAAGAGTTATTTATTTATGTAATATCCCTCTTCCATTGCCAGAGCAAAGGTGGCTTACAACATAAATTAAAACAATATAGTAAAAAGCTAGTAGGTTGTGGAAATAGAATGATAGCCAAGCAAGCAGACTGTTGCATATGTCTATATCATAAAAATTAGCAAAAATATTCAGATAAATGCACCAGTTACTTTTATTTTGTAGCAACACTCATGGATTGGCATTGGATCTCTCTCTTACACTCACAGTCTTTCCATTATGATAATTTGTACTTGTGGCCTCAAGACAAAGCAGAACTGTAGGACAACTGTCCAGGACTTCCCGCAGCAGAAGGCTTGTTATCCTACTTATGGAGACTCTAAGGAGAACATACTGGGGCTTCTTTGGCAAGCCGAAGGTCACTCAGTGGATTTTCATGGCTGAGTGAGGATTTGAACCCTGGTCTCACAGAGTCATAATCCAATGCTCAAAGTACTACACCACACTGACTCTCAGCAGGAGGTTTCCCAGACCTAAATTATCACTTTTAAGCAATTGAAGTAATGCATTTTAACACTGGAAGAATTGTTATACCTGTAAGTCTAGCATAGGGGTGAGAACTGTGTGGCCCTCCAGAGGTTGTTGAACTGCAACTCTTGTCAGCCTTAGCTTCCATACCCAATGGTGAGGAATGCTGGGAACTGACATTCTCTGAAGAACCACCCATGCCTTGTATCTGGTATAAACCACCCAAGTGTACCACTTTGATAACATGGGAATGAACATTCTTTTCTGCCCTTGTCAAGAAAGAAGAAAGGAACGCTTCCAGACATAGGCCATTTCCGCACTACACTGCTAGAGTGCTATTATTCCAGTTTCAACAGCCTGTGGAATTCTGGAGTGTATAGTTTCCTGAGGCCAAAGAGCTCTCTGGCTGGGAATTCTAAATGCCCCTCCCTCAACTGCAAACCCCAGGATTCCATAGGATGATGAAAGTGGAATAATAGCACTATAACAGTGTAGGGCAGAAATGGCCACAGAGGAAAGGCTAAAAATGTTAGCATTGCCTAAAGAGTCAAAACCGGAAGGGGCTTCTGTACCTTTAATGGTTGTATAGAAGAGAGAATTTCAGCAGGTACTACTGGCCATGCAACCAAGTAGCAAGCAACACCTGCTGAAATTCTGTCTTGTACACAACTGTTAGAAGCACAAAAGCTCGCTGTAGTTTATACACTGGCAACCTCATGTAAAACACACATTTTGTTATTCTCTTCCCTGAGTCTTTCAATGTAGCATGGAGAGAAAGCAAACAATCCTTTGAGCTCTGTACCACTTCAACTGGGGCTGCCTGAAGCTGAGCACAACTCCCCACACGCCTTTTCATAGTGTTGCAGTGCTCAGTTTTGAAAGTGGCAACACAGCATGGGTGGAAGAGTTTAAAGCAGCTTCCTCTACTATATGGACTGCTTAAGGAGGTGTGGGTTGTACTCATACCTCATGTCCTTCCCCAGTACCACTTCCTTACCCTGCAGCAATCACTTTAAAATGTTGCACAACTTAAGCAGAGAGAAGACACCAGCCTTAACTCCCTCTGCTTTGTCCCATATACACCCTTCATTCCAGCACAGCTATAGATCCCTGAGTGTGGAAGATTACATTCCATTATCAAGGTTAAGTATGAGCAATGGCAAAGCAGCAAGGAACGGTTGACATCAGCAGAGAGTAGGAAGATGATTGTATGGTTCATGCACACTGATAGATATGTCAGTATGCGTTGGTGGCCATCATTTTTTTTTTAATATATAGTTACCTGGAGCTGGAAATCTACAAAAAAGATTTCTATCTGCACTCAGATCTCCAGATGAGTGTTACTTTTTATTGAAGAAAACAAATTATAGTGGGCCTTCTGGCTCTGTGGGCAATTTCCAACAACTGTGGATTGTCATGTCTTATACATAAAATGATGGCAATGTGAACATGGACACGTTGAAGCATCCATGTGCGTGTCACTGCCATTTAGTAATATGGGATGCAGTCATTAGCTCTTTTTTTTTTTTTTGGCTTTCATGAGAGATCTTGGAACCAAAGACCTACTGATCTGGAGGACCCACTGTATTGCTTTCTCTTATCAGTTCTTGACTAGTTTCTCCTATGTCTCTTTAGAATAATTTATTTTTGAGGGAGATGGTGTGTTCCTTCTTCTTCTCTTGATGAGAAAAGATGTGCTTTTTGTGCTGTGTTTTCATACTTGTGCAGAACTGGACACTTAAGCCTAAAACACTTCTTGCCAGCCTTTGTACCTGAAGTTACTGATTTAAAATAGGCATAGCCAAGGACCACCTTAGGGCTACATGTGGCCCACAAGACTGTTGTGTGGCTCCCAATCCCTCCAGACCACCATTATCACCACCACTCTGTGACTTGTGACTCACCTCTCCTGGAAGCTGCCAGGATCTGCAACTAAAGTTCTAAACAGGTTGCAGTTCCCTCTTCCATCTGTCCTGTTTAACACCAAGGAGACAAACTGCTCCAAACTTTAGCTACGTTATCGTAAACTGGATTGCAATCATGTTAAGTTGAATTGTGCCATTGCACAACGTTCATATTTTCGAGCAGGGAGCAGAGACATAGCTGCCAGGGTCAATTATAGGGAGCATATAACTGCCCTGTTAAAACAGCTTCCCTGGTGACCGGTTGGTTTCCGAGCACAGTTCAAAGTGCTGGTCATAATTTATAAAGTCCTATAAAGCTTAGGTCCAGACTATCTGAAAAACTAGATCTTCCTCTAAGAATGTGCCAGAGTTTTCAGATCTGCAGGGGAAGGCTTTCTCTCAGTCCTGCTACCATCACAGGCTCCCTTGGAGAGGACACAAGACAGCTTCCTCAGTGGTTGTTCCCATCCTCTGGAACTGTCTTCTGAGGGAGGCTAGGTTGTGTTTGTCTTTAAAAAAAAAATACTTTTGTATGTTTTTAAAGGGTTTTATATTGTTGTAGATGAAAGAATATTTTTCTTTTCTGTACATAGAATTCAAATAGATGCATATTTTGTATCATATATTATATTGAATTGTATATAATGTGTAGTATCTATTTTATAAGAGACTAGTGTACATACGCAGTGTTGCTTGGGATTTTGAGATCCTGTGTATAATTCCCCAAAGTGTTTTGTCCAGTACCTGTAACTTTTTCCTATATTCCCCAATCCAATCTGTATTCAGAGTTATTAACATACAGAGGTTGGGTTCCTGAGGGAATACACTGTCCTCCTTCTTGCTGCTAGGCCTCATCTTCATAGCAACCGGCCAGGCCCAAGAGCTCTCTGGCTGAGAATTCTGAAGACCCCTCCCTAAACTGCAAACCCAAGGATTCCATAGAATCTTCATAGCCAGCCAATCATATGAGGTCTTCGCCTCACACAGCCAATCATATTATTCGCCTGACACAGCCAATCATATGAGGTCTTCGCCTGACACAGACAAACAAACATACAAACTTTGACTTTTATATAGTAGATATTGCATAACAAGAAAAATATATTTAATTTAAGAAAAGAATTTATGAGCAAAGAAACCAGCCTTGAAATCTAAAGCTAGCTGCATTAATAAATTCAAGCAAACTACAATGGGCGGCGAAGGGTTTTATATTGTTTTATCTGGGGATTTTGATTGTTTTTACAATTTCATTGTTCAGTTGTTTTTTTAACTGACTCTTTCAGGAAGCTGCCTTGTCTCCAACACTGAGAGAAAGGTGGCATATAAATGAAATGAAATAAACTGCTATGTTATTGCAAGTGATACCACCATAACTCCACGAGTCCCATTGTGCAATGAATTCTATTGTGCAAAGGGGCGCCTATTGCACATTAAGGCATCTCATGCAGAGTCCTGTTATGCCATAGGACCTCTCACTGTCTAATGAGACAATACCCTCCAACTGTCCTGTTTAATCCTCTATCATCCCACTTTTTCAGATGTTTTCAAAATGTCCCAGTTTCTCTTTCTCCTCCTCCCACTTTCTCCCTTTATCTTCAGCTTTCTTCAGTTTCTGCGAACTGATCTCAAACTACAAAAGTCTTTTCTGCTTGGGGATGGGGAGAGGTGGAGTCTTCCCTTCACAGTAGGCTCAGGCAAAAGCAAATTGCTGTGGCCTCTCTTAGGTTGCGTGTTCTTTCTCACTAACAGCTTTTGCCATCTTTACCACACTCTGGTGTTGCCTAGCCTCAGGTGTCCCTGTTTTCATCTGTGAAATTCTGGGGGGCCTGTAAGGGGATACCATGCAGTATGCACCATCAGACATTGTCACAATTCACAAGAAGGGTTGTGTATCATGTGAAAGACCTCCCTCTTCATACAGTTGTGAGCTATAGCCTCTGATGCAGGATCTCAGCTTGCCTTGTTGTTGTTGTACTTGTTTCTGGAAGCCAGAAGGCCCCATGAGGCAGAAAATTGCCCCCCCCCCGGACACACAGCAGTTGTCCATCCCTGATTTAATGAGTTCCAAGGTGTGTTCTAATATCATAAACTAGACCAGCCTTCACCAACCGTACCTTCCAGATTCCCACTACCCTAACTAGAGACACTCAGGTTAAATACACACAAATGTTCCTCTCTGTGTGTGTGTGTGTGTGTGTGAAAAGAGAGAGAGAGAATTAGCCCTTGAGAAATCAAAGTTTGACAGGATGTCATATGGAAGATGGAGCAAGCTGGTTTTCTGCTGTTCCAGAGACTAGGGCCTTTTTGCAGGATGTCGTTATCCTGCATTGGGAACAAAAGAAGGATGGGACCCGGACAACGCTTATGCATGACATCATTTGTGTCTTGTCCTTCTCCTGTCCCCAGGCAGCACAATCATGCCACAAATCATTAACGTGTTTTACCCGTCAATGACTGGCGATTGCGCAGCCCTCCCACTGGCCTCCTGCACTTACGTGAGCTGCGGGAGGTCAGGAAGCATGATGGCCTTGCTTCCTGTCCCGGTGCAGTCTGAGACAGTGCCCCGCTGCACTGTGGAAGGAAGAAGCATGGCCATCACACGTCCTCCATTCACACAGGCAACCAGTGCGGAGGGGAGAGCTCCTGTTGTGTTCCCCTCTTGGGAGAGACTCTACCAGGATCCCCATGGATGCCACCAGGATCAGGTAGAGTGCGGAAAGGGCCTAGGACACAGAGTAGTGGCTTTGAATTACATGAAAAGATATTCTATCTAAACATTAGGAAGAGCTCCCTGAGGGTAAGAGCAGTTCAACAGTGGGATACACTTCCCAGGAGTGTGGTGGAGTCTCCTTCTTTGAAGGTTTTTAACAGAGGCTGGATGGCCATCTTTCAGGAATGCTTTGATGGTGCCTTCCTGCATGGCAGAGTGGGGTTGGACTGGATGGCCCTTGAAGTCTCTTCCAACTCTGTGATTCCATTAAAGTTCTATTAAACCCTGCTACCTCTTGAGCAGTTCTTTATGTGAATAGCGCCTTCTCTCCAAAGGTGGAGCATTTAAATATGTAAACCCTCACCTGCAGTTGGAAATGATGTAGCATGTTCTAACCTGTCCCTTCATCATTGCAAGGCCTACACAGGTACTGGAATAAGTGGCAAATCAGAATGTGCTGCATCACTGGCCAGATGAAGTCCTGGACAGAATTCTGCTTCAGCCCATGTCACAGAACTGTTTCTGAGGATACAGAAAGTACTATTTCCTGGCACTGTTTCCTCTGCTACTTATTGTATTGTGAGCCTGCTTCCATATGTTTAGCTTTGGAAGTGTTTTTTTTTTCAGCACAAGCTTATAAACCATCTCAAAAACTCTTAGAAATTGCATCCTGGAAGAAAGGCACAATACAAATAAAGTAAAATTTCTGTCTTTATGGTTCTGGGTCAATTCATTTATCTCACAGAAGCGAAACATTCAGTGGGAAGTGCAGTCTCAACTTCCTTACAATTGTGCTTCATAAAACATTTTTTCCTATTAGAAATTTGTCTCATTTACACTTGCTATTATAGGTATAAATTTAACCATCCCAGGTGTGTGGCTAAACATGTTGCAAAACTACACTCTCCAGAAGCTGGCAGCTGCCCTCTCTGACTCCCAGTGCCTCCAGTGTTTAATATCCGAGGAAGAGCCAGCAGTACCATATTGCAAAACTTTGGCCAGGTGACAAATTATTGTTATTGTAGCTGCTATCATCATTCCAATTATCTTTGTAAGTCAACCCACTCCATGCAGCTGATGAAATCAAAGAATAAACTGGATAGAGTTCTGAGTACATCTTATCTCTCCAAAGGCTGCAATGGACAAATTCAGTGAAGCTGGTTTTCCTTTTGTGACCAATAAACACAATGAACATATATAAACACATATAAATTTATACTACTAGTGTATATACCCAGCGTTGCCCAGGATTTTATTTTCTCATAGGTAATATTTGTTAGAAAGATTTGAGATCCTGTGTCTCTACTTCTCCAAATTGCCTTGTCTAGTACCTGTAACTTTTCCCCATATTCCCCAATCCAGTCTGTATTCAGAGTTATTAACATACAGACATTGGGCTCCTGAAGAAATACACTGTCCCCCTCCTTGCTGCTAGGCCTCATCTCCATAGCAACCAGGACTATTCAAGACAGTCACAGTTGACTGAGGCCCAAGAGGTTTTTGGCTGAGAATTTTAAACTACCAACCCCAGGATTCCATAGAATCTTCTTAGGTAGCCAATCATATGAGGTCTTCCCCTGGCACAGCCAATTATATGAGGTCTTCTTGCCTGACACAGACAAACAAACAAACTTTGACTTTTATATATTAGTTGATTGGTGTGTTCTTTTTCTTCTTCTTGTTTTTACAAAACCATAACAGGGCCAACCATTCTTTGTCAGACCGGAAAATCTCTTGGGATACATCTGATCCTGTAGGGTGCCTTCCAGCAGTTATGGACAACAACACCCACGAGTCCCATCTTCCATGGCCAATGTTTGGGATTATCTGTGTAACACAGAAATAGATTGCTTCTCTAGTTACGTGTACACTCAACAGAGAAAGCCACATCCCTGAGTTTGCAAGAGCTGATCCAGGCTGCTCTTAGATGCCTCTCGTTCACAAGATTACCATAAGTCAAAGCTGACTTGATGACAAATAACAACAACAAAGGCAGCAGTGGTGTCCATATTCTGTATTTTATTTATTTACTCAGTTTCTATCCCACCATTTCTCACGAATGGGGATCAGGATGACTTAGAGAAAAATAAGATCAATATACAGTATCATAGAATCATAGAGTTGGAAGAAACCACATGGGACATCCAGTCCGACTCCCTGCTTTGGATGAATACACAGTCAAAGCATTCCTGACAGATGACCGTCCAGCCTCTGGCCATTTCTGCACTAGCCTGTTATAGTGTGATGATTCCATTTTAACTTTCTCTTCTCCAAGCTAAACAAATCTGCTCCTAAGCCGCTTCTCATAGGGCATGGTTTCCAGGCCTCATAAAATGAACAAAAGCTTTAAAATTTCAGACAATAATGTAAATCCTCACCCATAACAAAAATACACAGTACTTGTTCGGTTAAAAGTCCCTGCTGTGGCAACTAAGGCCAATGGCTGGCATGAATAAAAAGGTCTTTGCCTTCTGACACAGGGAGAGGGCCAGGTTAGCTTCCCTAGATGGGGAGTTCCAGAGACTGGTGGCAACCAAGCCTTTAGGTGCAATTGGTTCCTTTATGCCAATATGGTTGAACAGTTCTTCCCAGCAGGAAACATAGTGAAGAAGAGCCACGGCTCAGCAGGAAAACAATCTCTTTGCATACTGGGGTCTCTAGGGAGAGTTGTGAACATTCTTTTTTGAAAAACTGAGAGATGCTGCCATGACAATCTGTGTTGAAAATATTAGGCAAAGGGAAGCAACAGTCTGATTCATTACAAGGCAGCCTCCTTAGCATGAAATCCACCTCTGCACTCATAGAATCACCTGCCTGAGAAAGAGGCAGAATTGGACTGCTGTTTAATTGAGCTGGAAGGATGGCATAATGTGACCTATGGCAGACGCTTCTGACCTATATGCATTTCTTTGGATGATGTAGGTATGTCACCAGAAGGTCCGTGAACAGTGGGCCCAGTGAGCAGGGGACAGAGCATGTCAAGTTACTTTTTGAAAGTAACAACATGAAAAGAGCCACACTGGATCAGGTGAAAGGCCTACCTAGTCCAGAATTCTGTTCACACAGTAGTTAATCAGTTGTTCTAATGTGAAGTTTCTGTCATCAGAAACTGCATCATCAGATTCATGTTTCCCAGCAATTGATATACCTGTTGCACTATGGATGCAACCAAGCTAATAGTTCTTGATAGCTCCATCCTCAGTGAATGTCTCAAATCTCTATTTAAAACCTTCCAATCCAGAAGCCATAATTACCTCCAGGGAATGCCACAGTTTACCTGTGTGCTGGGTGTTTGTGCTGGCTTTGTTTGTCCTGGTTTTGCTTTCAGTGTCAGTGGATGACCCTGGATTTTAAGCACTCTGAGAAAGGAAATATGTTATTGCTCTGCAAAAGGAAGGCAAAGCTTCTCCCTATCCACTTTGTCTGCACCACACATCATTTTATATACCTCAATCTCAGTTTTGGCTTGATGCTTTATAGAGAGATGGCCACAGGATATATTTGAATAAACAATATGGTTTTGGTTAATAGAGCAGAACTCATTCCACTGTAGTGGGTTCATTAGCTCCAACTGGGGGAAACTGTAAGCAGTAAAAGAGGATAGACAAAATAAATAGCGTTTCCGCAGCTTTTCTTGGTCTACTCTGCAAAGCTGCTAGCCATTCAGTACTCTGGACAGTTAATCTCACAGAGGGTATTGCCTGTTTAAATGTCTAAGCTAAGACAACTTCTCTCTGTCTCTCTGCATTTGCTTAACTAAAGTTCCTCCATTTTGAATTCTAGTCAACTTTAAAGGTTGTTTCTGTTGTCAGCCCCTTCTCCTACTTAAAATTACGCTGGCATTCATTGGCAAAGTCAGTGCCTAGGTTCTCAGCATCGGTTTCAGTGCTCTCTGTAACAATATGTCTTATACCACACTGTTGAACAAATACCTGTGTGATTCAGGATTCAGAGTTGTTAACCAGAAGTTACTATATTAGCAACCATGTATCAGAATTTTAGTCCTGGGAAAGCAAATATTCTTACATATGCTCTGTATGCTTTATGAGATCGTTGTCATCCCAAATCTATAAAAAACCCTCCTTTTAACAATAAAAAGTCCTTCTCTTTTCTCAATAAGAAGTGGTTTTGATTGTGTTCTTCCTGAAGGGGGAAAGTTCCTTTGGCCAAAGGTGGGAACCTTTCCAGGCTGATTCAGAGCTCACCTGCAATCACGTAGGCTATTCGGGGTAGTCTGTTTGGACCTTATATTTTAGGTGTGGCCCCACCTTTTTTTTAAGGGTTTGGGGGTAACCCTAGCACTTCTCTCATAATTCTATTATAATTATACCAGTTCCCTTATCCAATGTGAGAGCTCCCCCAAAAAAACAGAAAGGCAGGGGGCATAGCAAGTGACATAACAAGGCACAAACATTTCTTTGTAGCTTTAATAGTAACAAATTTAGGGACTTTGCAATACATTACTTAATACTTAACAGTATTTTATTTATACCAAAGTAACTGGACCACATTTAGGGCACTATGCACCTTAACCCAGAGCAGAGATATTTGGGGAGTGGGGGAAGGCACACTGTTTGCTGCTCCACCTCAGTTAGCAAAATATCTTTGTATAGTTTTGCCTCAGTGATTTAAGTTGCTAAATCTTCAAGTTCACTACTTCCTCTAAAAAGGAGAATTGTGTGTGTGTGTGTGCGTGTTTGCTGAAACCACACATGAGGGCATCTAAGCTCCTTCAGCAGATTTTCATGCATGCATGGAATAACTGCTTTAGTTCACGCACTGCTTGTCAGTCCATTGTTGTTGGCGACGTAGCACGTGTATAGCCTTAGTTCCTTATGTGGCCTGAATCCTGGTCAGATAAACAAAACAACCTCAGCAGAAGATTATTTCTGGTTAGCAGCTTTCAAAGACATTTAATATTTGCTCAGCTGGAGCTCAGGTAGAAGATCTCATGGCTGAAAATACCAAACTTACAAAGTCCTTTCTTCCATTCCCCTCTCCCTCCATTCTCTTGTATATCATTAAACCAGAGTTTGAAAAAACGATGGCGGTTGTGGTGGTGGATATTCTGGGAGTTGTAGTCCAAAAAGTAATATTTCCAAGCTCTACAGCGTGCTCCCAAATAGTTGTGACACTCCCTCTTCTCTCCCCAAAACTGGACCTGAAAGGTTTGTTCATTCTTGCATCTGAAAAGGCTTCCTTTTGTAAATGTGTGAAAGTCATATTTCGTTGTCCATGGAAGAATCCATCCTTCATGTTTTCCTGTACAAGCCACTGTTCTCAGTCCCTTGGTCTTCTATTCTATTTTATTTTTTTTAATTCTATTTTACAGTTGGCCCTCCACATTTGTGCATTTAGCTTTCATGGATTTGATTATGTGTGAATTTCTCCAACCTCTGCCCCTCCTGTACCTGAAGTACTTTTTTCCCAGGAGAAAAGTTCCCTTTTGGCAGCTCAGATCAGGCAATGCAGCCTTTTAAAAATCCCGCCTCTGCCTCCTCCACCAGCTGCTGCCTTGCCAGCTAAGGATGGCTCACAGCCTGATTTTTTAGCACCACAAACAGTCTTCTGGTGCCCCCACACACATCCAAGGAAGGAGATGGGCATGAGAAAGAAAGTATAGGACTGCCATACCACCCCTTTCCCTCTCCTTTTGCTGATGTGGTTTGGACCCTGAGTGACTGTTCTCCCCACCATGCGTCAATCCCCTTCTCACAGACACACACAGATATATACATTTTGATCTTTGCATTTTTTCCACTTTTGTGGGGGTCCTGCGCAAATCAATATACAGTATCATAGAATCATAGAGTTGGAAGAAACCACAAGGGACATCCAGTCCGACTCCCTGCTTTTAGCAAATGTGGAGGATCAACTGATTTGATTTGATTTTAAATACCTCTAGCTGCCTTTCAGCACCCCTCAGCCATCTCAAGGTAGCTTATTTAAAACAAACATAAAATTACCATTTCACTAAAACAGTCACTTAAAACAGCAGTTAAAAGTAGCATTAAAACCACCTCAACAGTCAATCAGTTAGTTCAATTTGAGAAACGGAGCCAGCGATGCCAAAATGGTTAAACTGTCAGGCCTACATTCAGTGAAACACATTTGAGCTAAAAACAACTGAAAGCAAGAAGGTTTTCAAGACTTTTTAAAAAGCCAAGACACATAGATCGTGCTGTACATCTCTTGGAAATGAGTTTGATAGACAAAGGGGTCACCATCAAGAAGAATGAGTCTTTAGCATCTCTGAATCTAAGTGATCTTGCAGGTGGATCTATGAGAAGGGCCCTTGGAAACCATTCTTGGCCTGGATAAGTTCATATGGGTGGAAGTCATGCTTCAGATAAAACTGTGGAAGGAGAGTGGGGAAGAACAGAATGTGTTATGTATGCATGTGCCTTTAAGTCCCCTGTCGACTTATGGTAACCCCATGAATTTCATAGGCTTTCCTTAGGCAAGGAATACTTGGAGGTGGTTTTGTCAGTTCCTTCAGATTAATATCTTGTTATTTGGTACAAGAGGCAGTTTCTCTGATGCAACCTATCCTCATGACCTTTGGCCCTATTAAACTCCAGTCTTGCACTGCTTTAGGATAGGGGCATTCAGGCCTTTTAACATGCCGGGGATACTATAGAAGCAAGGACGAACTCCTCCCCATTATTCATCCTTATCACTAATAACATCTGTTGCTGTTCACACACCTTTTATCAGCATCTATCTTCCGTTCTAAACTTGCCCAACTAACTGCCTACAGAGTAGCTTCTGGAAAATCCACAAAATATTTGCTGTATAAGGACCAGGAATAATATTTGGGGGTTTAAATAGTTTTGACACATTTATTGTGCTCCCGGATGTGGCACAGAGGGAAAAGTCTGACATAGTGGCCCTAGATGTTTAGCTGAAGTATATGTCAGGCTTTTTTAAAAAATCCAAATACTATAGCTAGGTGCTTGTTTGCTGTGATGAAACTTTCAGATAAGGCGATGTCACAATGAACACATGCAAACATCACAGTGATCCATATAAACAGTGCATGTGACAACCAGACTTTTTAAATAGGTAAATCCCCTGTAATGAATAGCCTTCTCTGAGAAAAGAGAGACAGTTATCTATTTCAACAGAAGGAGAAATAGGTCAGATGCTTTGGAAAAGCCACAACTATCTGCTTAGATGTTCAGCCAGCCCAGGGCATTTTGCTGCTGGAGCCAAAAGACAAAAGTGTTCACCCTCTCCATTTCACACAGAAGCAATCTGGGCTGTCATTTGAATTTTCATAGAAAATTAGAAGGGGCACAAAGGGGTGTCTAGTTCTTTTAAAGAAAGCTATTGTGTCCATTCTCAGTCTTGAAGCTAAACATGTCCAGCTGCGTCAGTCATACTTTATAAGACTTGGTTTCCAGGCTTTTGATCTTCTAGGTTGACCTTCTCTGAATGCCATCCAGCTTATCAATATTTATTTATTTATTTATTTATTTGAATGTTTATACCACACTCCATATCAAGAAATCTCAGAGCAGCTTACAATAGCATTAAAGCAGGTTAATCAGACTAAAAACAGAAAGACAGTTTAAATAAGCTAAAAATATATTAATTATAGATATATATTGGTGATTGATTTATATAATGTATATTGTATATATAAGTTTCTAACTGGGGAACAAGGGAGATGAAAGTAAAAAAAGAAAATATGTGTATATGTATGTGCACAGTCAGCCCTCCACATTTGTGGGTTTCACTTTTGTGGATTTGATTATTCACAGATTATCTGCTGTCACCTCTGCTGCCTCCCTGTGCCAATTTTAATAGGAATTGCAAACCTCGTGAGACTGAGAACAAGGTTTGTAAATCCTTATGTGGGGCAGCTGTGGAGGTGGCCCCCCCACTTCTGCCTTATGAAGGAACCCTGATGCCTCAAAGGAATCCGTGGTGGGTTCAATATGGTTTGAGAGAGCCTAGAGCAGTGGTTCTCAACCTGTGGGTCCCCAGATGTTTGTGGAGTTCAGCTCCCAGAAGCCCTGAGCATTGGCCATAGTGGCTGGGGCTTCTGGGAGCTGAAGTCCACAAACATCTGGGGACCCACAGGTTGAGAATCACTGGCCTAGAGTTATTCACGGTTTTTCCACATTCACCAGGGTCCTGTGCCCCAACCCTAGCGAATGTGGAGGGATGACTGTATATGTATATTCATGTGTATATTTATGTGTGCGTGTGTGTGTGTGTGTGTGTGTGTGTGAGAGAGAGAGAGAGAGAGAGAGAAAGTACCAACACTAAGGCCATTTCCGCACTAGATTGTTATAGTGCTATTAATCCACTTTCAACACCCTATGCAATCCTGGGGTTTGCAATGTAGGGAGGGGCATTTAGAATTCTCAGCCAGTGAGCTCTTTGGCCCCTGTAAACTACAAAGCCCAGAACTCCAGAAGATGTTGAAAGTGGAATAATAGCACTATAACAGTCTCGTGCAGAAAGGTCCTAAGAGTAGTGGAAGTCAAGAGAAGCTATGAATTCGGTATATAAGAAAGATAAGAGCTTAAAGGAAGAATTAATACAGAAAGGAATAATAGACAGGAGGGTGCAGTCTAATCCAAAATAAGAATGATAGAAAGACATAAATGTAAAATGTAAAGATTTTGATTTCTCTTTCATTTTATTGATTTTTTTTAAGTCAATGGATATATGGATAACAGATATATAAAGCTTACTGGACATATGTGCTATTGATTGTATGAAACAGAGAATAATATGTAAATTCAATAAAAAATTATGATACAAAAACATAAGTTTAAAATAGATTTTTAATATTTAAAAGTTTATAAATAGCATTTTTGGGTTGCATTAATGGCTTCAGTGAAGAGGTAAGTTTTAACTTGCTGCCTAAATAATAAGAGTCTTAGACCTCCAGAAGGAGAGCATTCCACAATTGCAGTGCCATGGCTATTCTTCTTGAATTGTGGTGCCCAGAAATGGACACAATATTCCAGGAGAGGTCCAACCAAACCAAGATAGACTACTTCCTTCAGTCTGAATGTTATACTCCTTGTTGATGCAGCCCAGAACTGCACTGACTTTTTTTGGCTGCCGCATGACAGCAACCCCCTCTGAACAAATCTTGCCAAGAAAACTTCGTGGTAGGATTGCCATAAGTCAGAAACAACCTGAAGCAGACAGCAGCAGCAACAGTTAGAGCCATTCAATCAGTGGTTAAATGGTAAATTAATATATAGACAAATCCATTTGTTTCAGTGGGTATTTTCTGGTTGGGTCTAGCAATAGGTTACATCTATTTTGCATTATAGGAACACTGATGCACACTTGGGAGGAAAACAGAACTAGGTAGATATCTTTATTACAGTCATTGACCAGCACAGGAAAACAGTACTATAATTCATAACAGAGGCCATTTCTGGACTACACTCTTATAGTGCTATGATTCCACTTGCAACATCCTATGGAATCCTGGGGTTTGCAGTTTCGGGAGGGGCCGGCCGGCTTAGCAACAAGAACTGACTGGCTGACCTTAGGCCAATCACACTCTCTCAGCCTCACAGAAAAGCAATGGCAAAACTCCATCTGAACAAATTCTGTCAAAAAGACCACCTCCCTTCTGCCCGCCCCTCCTCCATGCACTCCGAGCTCTGCCACTGCCGAGTTGTGTTTAAGACGCTGAGATGGGTAGCAACTGGTGGGGGTGTTGGGGATTTCTTTCCTTGTATTGTGGTGGTGTTCTGTTTCGTGTTCTTTGTCCCTGATTGTGTATGCTGATGTTCCACCCTTTGGTGTAAAGGGTGCTATAAATAAATTTTATTTATTTATTTATTTATTTATTTAGTGCAACACTGAAACCACGTCAATCCTGGCAGCTCACTGGAATGTATCTAAACAGCACAATTATATCAGTTTGATAACACTTTAACTGCCATGGCTCCATCCTTGTATTCCTAGAATTTGTAGTTTAGTGAGGCACTTAGAATTCTCCACTAGAAAGATGTAAGGATGTCATTCAGAGGAGTTCTGTAGCAATTCTTTAGTCTCTCACCAAACTGCGAAATCCCAGGATATCATAGAATGGAGCCATGATGGTTAAAGTGGTATTGTTACCCTGTGAATTGGGGGTCCAGGGAGGGGCGCCCAAACAACAAACGAAACCAAGCAAAGATGGGGAAATTAGCTGGAGCACTCTCTTGGCTAACGAGAGACAGGGTAACTTAGCGGGGATCTTTTACCCTATGTCTACAGTGTCAGGTCAGTGAGCAGTCAGGCAGTTCAAAATAGCAATTAAGATTTATCAGACAATTACTAGGAAAAACACGAATACACTCCTAACTAGAATAGGAAAATAGAGTTTTGGGGAATGGGTGATACGTCACCAATCCTGCAGTCCTGGGGAAGCCAATGGAGGGTAGAAGGACTCGGCGCGGCAGCCGAGGGGAGCTCGCAGAACGAGGTGGCAGCAAGGCAGGAGTAGTCCGAACACAAGTCTGTTGAGCGGTCCGAGAAGCTCTCGGAACTGGGGGTTTTTATCAGGGAAAGAACGACCATAGGTTAGTCTGGTTTTGGGCGAAAACAATGAGTTTTGGGTTGGAGACAATGTCTCCAAAAGGTCAGAATTTACATGATTGAGTTACATTCCGAATTGACAATGGTATGGCCGGTATGTAAATGTGGCTAGCTCGGCAGTTAAGCACTCAGCTCGCCAGGGTGCCCTCTCAGGGCAGAGGGGCTCTTTGTTTATCACGCATTGGTAATGAGGGTGTTTGTTTCGGGAGGTCCCCTAAAGCACATCTGGCAATCTCTGGCTTGGTTTGGTGTGAGCAGAAAATAGTAGCCATGCCTAGCTTCGCACTTGTTCGGTGGCCTCACAAACACTTGGCTGGTGGCAGAGCAGGGCCGAATTGTGATATCAAAATGATATCTTTGGTTCACCAAAGGCCAGGCCAGTACACAGTGGTAACAGTATGAAACTGATATAATTGTGCAGTGTGGATACACCTCAGGCAGCTCTTCAAGAAAAAGGCAGCCCTTCAGTTAGCGGACAATCTTCCGTAACATAGGATATGTGGCCCCACCAAGGCAAAAGAAGATGGGTCATTTTCCAGACAGAAGTCCCACAAAAAACAGGTACAGTTGCAGTTTATGCTGTTACTGCCATCCCAGAACACACAAAGGTGGTCAGATTCTTGATGTACTTTAACAGCACAAATCCTAACAGGAATTCCTCAGCTGCCACCATAATATGTGTAACAAAGCAGCAGAACAGCCACAAGTCTGCTAATTAGGAACCATTTCAATAATTGCTTGCTTACTAACAACATTGCAAAAGTCATGCTAAGTGGCAAATGGATTAGATTTAATCCATAGCTGCATGCTGAGAGAAATTGATACTGAAAATGTCCAGTCAAAGTGGGCTCATCAGTTCAAGGGCCTAAGCAATAAAGACAAAAGAAGGAGTGAAAGTTAAGAAAGGGTACGGAAGTTGACACATATCCTACACTATGTCCATATTAAACCTGTGAAGAGACTCTGCAATGTGACATTTATACTCCTCCTGTTTTTTCTGTGATAGGTTCATAACCCACCACAGCTTGTTTTTCCATGTTGAGATAGAAATACAATGAATGGATGAGTCACAACCCACAATGATTCATTGGTAATTTATAATAGAATTTACCTATGCAAATCAACCAAAAGCAGTCGTGCAGCCATTTTATGTATCACGGAATCGCTTTGTCACACAAGGGCATAATACTTCTGAATGGATCAGAGCAAGTGACAAAGATTTTCTGGTTCTGCATTGTATAACCCTTGAGAGCCCATCTCCCATTGGCCTCACTTTGGAGGAATACAACCCATCAATGGGGATTGGATTGGATTGGATTGTTGGCTGAGGGATCCGTCTGGGTAGAACTGTAGATGTCTGCATGCCCAGTTCTACCATTGGCTGTGAGGCGATACTGGACCCCATCAGCAAAAAGGCTGGAATGTTTTTCAGCAATGTACCATTTGCTACACCATTTACCACCAATAAAGCTTATGTTTAGGTGTGTCAGGGTTCAGCATCAAAGGGCAAGCCTGGAACTACATCCAGTTCTGGAACAGAAGACTCCTCTCTGTAATAAATGGAAATCAAATTACATAACACAAAACAAAGACCATTTTGCACAACCTGTTATAGCACTATGATTCCACTTCAACATCCTATGGAATCCTGGGGTTTGCAGTTTAGGGAGGGGCCGACAGGCCCCTCCCTAAACTTCAAACCCCAGGATTCCATAGGATGTTGAAAGTGGAATCATAGCTCTATAACAGGATAGTGCAGAAATGGCCAAAGTACTATCATCTCACACAGGGCACATAATAGAAAGAAAAGATCACATTGTACTGTCATCAAACACAGTTGAAGGTTGTCAGACTTTATGACAGTGGTTCTCAACCTGTGGGTCCCCAGATGTTTGTGGACTTCAGCTCCCAGAAGCCCCAGCCACTATGGTCAAGGCTCAGGGTTTCTGGGAGCTGAAGTCCAAAAACATCTGGGGACCCACAGGTTGAGAACCACTGCTTTATGACAATCAGACTTTATGACATCCCACAGGGGTAGGCAACTGTGGCAGGTCCAGAGGCTGTTTTTGTAGCCCTGAGGCCTTCTGGTGTCCACAAAGGCTGTCAACAATACCAACAACAACAACAACAACAACAACAACAGAGCAAGCAACAAAATCAGAAGTGGGTGAAAATTGACTTCTAGTTTTGAAAAACTGCAATTTTCAAATCCTAAAAAAGGATGGAGAGGAACAGCCTTTTAAATTGGTGAAATCCTATCCTTGGAAGCTTCCAGAAGAAGCCACTCACTATTTGGGAGAGGATGCCAGGAAAGGGTGGTTTGGAGTGTCTTGAGGAACCAAGAAACACAAAAATAGCCTTGAGAAGCCCCAATTATCCCATGGCATAACCTCACGCATCCCAACATATATATATACATGTTCACGCACGCACACACACTTATCTACTATATAAAAGTCGAAGTCTGTGAGTGAGCTTGTCTGTTTGTCTGTGTCAGGCAGGCAAAACCCTATATGATTGGCTGTGTGAGGCAAAGACCTCATATGATTGGCTGCAGCTGGCAGCTCAGGAAGGGGCCTTTAGAATTCTCAGCCAAAGAGCTCAGACCAGTTGCTATGGAGATGAGGTCTAGCAGCAAAAAGGGGGTCAGCATATTCCCTCAGGAACCCAAACTCTGTATGTTAATAACTCTGAATACAGGCTGGATTGGGGAATATGGGGAAAAGTTACAGGTACTGGACAAAACAGATTGGGGAATTAGAAACACAGGATCTCAAATCTGTGTATTTCAATCACATCTACTTCCTAAAGTATTTCTAATAAGTGTTACTAATGAGAAAATAAGGATCCTGGGCAATGCCGAGTAAATATGCTAGTGGGACATATATATGAGAGCCAGCATGATGTTGTGGTTTGAGTGTTGGATTACAACTCTAGAGACCAGAGTTTGAATCTCCTGGAAAAAGAAACCCACTGGTTGACCTTAGGCAAGGCACACTTTCTCAGCCTCAGAAGAAAGCAAAGGCAAACCTCTCTCAATAAATCTTGCCAAGAAAAGCCTGTGCTGGGTTTGCCTTTGGGTTGCTATAATTTGAAAAGGACTCGAAGGCGCACAGCAACTGTACTTTATTGTGCAGTGGAGGCTGTGGTCCCTCTCATCCAGGGCCAATTTTTGCCCCATTTTGCTGAGCTCTTCTGACTTTCTCATACAACACCAATTCTCATATTTGACATATTACTATCTTTACTGAGATATCCCCCTCAACATCCTTGCCTGTTTTCTTCTCTGCGCAGCTTTAGTAATTCAATGCTATGATTGACAAAGAAGATTTATTATCCTGAGGGTAGATAATGGAAATAGTTTAAGCTCATTTAATCTGTTTTTCCAGATTCATCTTGGCATGCATGCATATCTATATCTATATCTATATCTATATCTATATCTATATCTATATCTATAATAAAATAAAATAAGCTCCTCAACTTTCCTCTCTCTGTTAATTTCCTCACCACCACTGAAAACAGATTCTGGCTTCCCATTTCATAAATTCCTAGTTCTGCCCAGTTCAAACCCTCTGACAAATTATGCGACATGTTATAGTCTATGATCAATCCCCTTGCCGGGCTGCCCTGCAGTTCAAACCCTGGGTTTCTGTCACTCATGTTGCCCTTCCACCTCCTTAATTCCTTTCTGGATTGGGTACTTGCCCCTCAAGGTGATCTTCCCCTATTGTGGACCAGGGTCTTTGTTGTTTTGGTGGGTTCTGTCATAAGTGTGACCAGGCCCTCCACCAAACTTAATATGGAACAGACAGAAACAGTGGTAAAAACAAACAAGTGGAAGTTCATTAAGACACAAGAAAATAATGCTAATCCTTGAACTACTAAATCATTTGAGGCTCCCCAAAACAGTAGTCATTCCTTTCCTCTGTTTGACCCTCCTGTTTCTGTTCCTATCTCTTTGAAAGCTATTCTTTATCTCTGTGTCAGCTCTTCCCTGTCTGCCCTCTGACAGAGACAAACCTCAGATTTTGTAACATTTCCTCCCTGTCGGCCCCTCACTTAACAGCATTCCTCAAGCTGTGATTGGCTACCTTCAGCCAGGCTCATCCAGCTCCTTCCTTCAGCTGTGCACATTTCCAAGGCCCTTACCGCACTACGCCCCAATAGCGTGTCCTCCCAGTGGGATCAGGGCCTGAACGCTCTCCACCACGCCCAGTCAGCTTCTGTGGATGGGCATCATCAGGCACACTATTCTTCCTTCTGTTACCACCGTGAACTGGCCTGGCCTTTGGTAACCTTTAGATATCGTTGTTATATCATAATTTGCCCCTGCTCTGCCACCAGGCAAGTGTTTGTGAGGCCACCAAACAAGCGCGAAGCTAGGCATGGCTATTAACTGCTGAGTCATATTTGTTTACACCAAGGCAAGCCAGAAACTGCCAGATCTGCTTTAGGGGACCTCCCGAAACAAACACCCTCATTACAAATGCACGCTAACACAAAGAGACCTCTTCCCCGAAAGGGCACGCTGGCGAGCTAAGTGCTTAACTGCCAAGCCAGCTGCATCTGCATACTGGCCATACTACTGTCAATTCGATCCATAACTCAATCATGTAAATTCTGACCTTTCGGAGACATTGTCTCCAGCCCAAAACTCATTGTTTTCAACCAAGACCAGACTAGCCTAGGGTCATTCTGTCCCCCATAAAAACCCTCAGCTCCGAGAGCTCCTCAGACTGCTCAACGGACTTGCGTCCGGACCGCTCCGAAGTGCTATCCCATCTTGTCGCCGCTTCGTTCTGCGAGCTCCCCTCAGCTGCCGCGCAGAGTCCTCCCGCCCTCGATTGGCTTTCTTCAGGACTACGAGAAAGGTGGCGTATCACCCATTCCCCAAAACTCTCTTTCTATTTCTTATTTAGTAGTGAGGCTGTGCTTTTCTTAATAATTGTATTAATAAATATTGTTGTTAGTCTGAACTGTCTGACTGCTCACTGACCTGATGCTGTATACATTGGGTAAAAGATCCCCGCTAAGTTACCCTGCCTCTCGCTAGACAAGAGAGTGCTCCAGCTAATTTCCCCATGTTGCTTGTTGTTGTTTGGTTATTTGGGTGTCCCTCACGGGACTCCCCCAAGTCACAGGGTAACACTTCTGCAGTATGGCGTCAATGGCAAGTCCCTTTCCCTGCCTTCTCCCAGTCCCACAACCCATGATTGGTTGGTTCCTGCACTGCACTGTGGAAGTAAGCGCTATCGAGTACTTTGGACCTCACTCCATGCCCACAGCTGAGAAGATCATGGCAGAAAGAGGGCTATCACCAGATTTTTACCCATAATGAAAAAGGGCAGATTTATCATGGATGGCAATGCAACAGCAACAACGTTGTGGAATGGCATTGGCCCTGGAAAGAGAGCAACGTGTGGCTTTGCTGGGATGATGACATCATGCAGTAAGGGCCCAAGTTTCTATAGAGGATTGTCCACAAACTACAACATCCTATTGTGCTGGCAAAGGATTCTCTCACAGATCTGTATGGATTTTAAGCTTGCTTTTTGGGAGAACAAAGGCCAAATGCCACATATAGCTCTACACCCTAGAAAAGGGAACAGCTAAAGATAGGAGCTCAAGGACACTGCAGTTACCAATCCCTGCCTTCTGTCTCCTAAAGTACTTGTCTTGCTCCATCCAATGATAGGGCTGGCCCTGATTCAGTAGCATCAACATAAATAAAATGAATAAATCTCTCCTCTCAGTCTGGAGGTTCTCCATGAAGAACACTGTCCTGTCTCTTGCACCAAAGTAGGAACCAACTGTCACTTCAGTTGGCTTCTGTATATTAAATTGCATGGGGGAGCTACCACTGACCCAGAGCTGCCTCAGGTGGCAAAATGTCTTGCTTTACATTCCAGATTCGTGACCTACTGTGGGCCTGACTCTTTCTGACATTCTTACCGGCACTGACTAGATCTTCATTGTCATGTAATTATACAATGCCTCCTCTTCCCACACTCTTTTTAAGCTTCATTTTTTGAGGTCTGTCCTTTTAACTCAGTTATTCAATTACTGCATAACCTCCTATGGTGTATGAACCCTACCTCTGGGGCATTTATCCAGCAATTATTTTTAGTAACATTTCCAGCACACTGGTTGTCTCCTTCCCCCTCTCTCACTGCTATTTAATGAGTTTTTACAGTCAATTTTATTTCAAGTTTTTCCACTTTCTTCTGTGCCCTTTCTCTCATGTATAGTTGAATATACATCCAACCTGTTTTGGGTTGGCTTTTTTTTTTTAAGGGAGGCCAAGGAGAGGTGAAGAAAGCAACAGCATAGTTATTTTCTCAACTGCAAGGTTATTGCTCTCCATCCACTATGCTACTTCTCTTTCTCTTTTCATTTCTTTTCTTTTCTTTTCCTTTCTTTTCTTTTCTTTCTCCTTGGACATTTCTGCACTATAGTGCTATTATTCCACTTTCAACATCCTTTGGGCGGAACTGGGGTTTGCAGTTTAGGGAGGGGCATCTAGAATTCTCAGCCAGAGAGCAGTTTGGCCTCAGGAAACTACAAACCCCAGAACTCCACAGGATGTTGAAAGTGGAATAGCAGCACCTGAACAGTGTAGGGAGGAAAGGCCCTTAGTCTTGCTGAACTATTTTCAGGTGAGAATATTTATGAAATACCTATGTACCAGATGCACAACTCTTTGGCCACATTAAAATTGTATGCATATATTAGTACTTGTAGTAAGAGGCAATATAGGACTATGCTCTTTGACCTTCTCTTTGTGGTTCCTGATATTTATTTACAAGGTAGCTCTAGAAATCCACATTGTGCGTCTCATTCTGACACACAATGTTTTGCAAAGGTTACACAAGGATCACCCTTTGTGCCTTCACCTTTTCACTTTCCTCCAGCTCTCTGGGTTCAGCCTTGAAATCTCTGGGAACGAGAAGCTGCTGACCTGGCCAATCATACATACATATGGTCCTGAGATAACAACTAGAGCCTGAAATAAAGCCAAATTTGATTTGGTAAAATCAAAGTATAGCCTGGATCACTAGTAACTCCACATCATAATGGATGACTGTCTTACCTTGATAGGTTGATATTATCTGGGGAGAGAGCCCATTAAAGAAACCTGATATGAATCTACTCCTGTGGTGATGAAAGATGGTTCATTTATGTCTACAGGTGCAGTTAAGCAACAGTCAGTCAGTCAATGGTTTTGTTCTTTAATCTAATTACAGACCTTCCAACATTCAACAGATGAAAACCAGGACACATGTGGCCAAATAACAGCAAAGTGTGGTCAAAAGATGGCAGAAGTTGCTAATGAAGAAGATCGGACAAGCTAGGAGAGGCCGCAGTAGTTTGCTGTTGTCTGAGCCTACTGGGATAGGCAAGATTCCACTCCTTCCTGTCCCCTCTCCCTGCTGAGAACTGAATGCAAGCTATTTTTACACTTTGTTTGGAGCAATTGAAGTAAGTTGAAGATGAAAGGTGAGGAAGAGAAAGAAACTGGGACATTTAAGAAGAAGCTGAAAAACTTCAGATGATTAATTGGGACTGTTCCTGCCAAATCAGGAGAGCTGGAGGGTATGTACTTAACAGAAGCATTGACTAGCCACAGTAGCTGAAACATACTCATTTTAGTTCCCAACCCAGACGGTTTCCACACTAGCCTGTTATAGCGGTATGATTCCACTTGCAACATCCTATGGAATCCTGGGGTTTGCAGTTTTGGGAGGGGCCAGCCAGCCCCTCTCGAAACTGCAAACCCCAGGATTCCATAGGATGTTGCAAGTGGAATCATAGCGCTATAACAGGCTAGTGCGGAAATAGAGCCAGTTTGATATTTTACGGGTCCATAGCTCAGTGAAAGAACCCATGTTCTGCATGCGGAAGATTCCAGATTCAGTCCCTAGTCTTTCCAAATATGACTGGGAAACAGCCGTGCCAGAAACCCTAATGGTGGCCAGTCAGAGTTGACAACAAAGATGGACCAATGATCTATCTCAATACATAGGAGCTACGTGTGTTTTTAGCACAGACTGGAAATATTACTTGTTGACCACAAGTCTCAGAATTCTGCAGCTAGAATTGCCGCTGGCCATTTTGGCTGGGAACTATAGTAGCTGTAGTCTCAAAACTTAACCTTTCTTTTCTTCCACCAAGCTCTGTCTTTCTTCTGTTTATCTACTTACTGTATTTGCTGGTGTATAAGACTCTTTCCCCCCCCTGAAAAATACTGTTTGAAAATGGGGTGCGTCTTATACACGGATGCATCTTATATGCCTGCAAATACGGCTACTTACATTTTTATCCTGCATGCTGTCTAAAGATCTCAGGGCAGCATGTAATAAAATCAATGTGATCAATTCAGAACAATGTAAACAAACAAAAAAGTTCTTAAAAGGCTAAAAACATATTATAGAAATTAACCAGTTAGAAGAAGACAGTTAGAATATTTTAAAACAACTGAAAATCATGTATGCATGTGGGTCTTTATAAAATTGGTTACATTCCAAAGGCTTTCATAAACAACCGTGTTTTTCACCTGGTGCTGGAGTGACAGCAACCTACGTGCCAGTTGGGCCTCTAAGGGGAGGATATTCCATAACTGGTGTGCCACAGCATAGAAGGCCCTCATATTTTTGTGACCAAACCCAGGACCTTACGAACAGGATGTTATTACAGGACCTTATTACATTTTAATCCTGCTCTTTTTTTCACGGAATTTAAAAGAAACATGCCCTCTTCCCTTTTTAATTTTATCTGCACAACAATTATGTAAGATAGATATGAAAGTGTACTGAAAGTAAAAGAAATCACAGCTGAGCTGGAGTTTGAATCTAAGGCCATTTCCGCACTAGACAGTTATAGCGGTATGATTGCACTTTCAACAACCTATAGAATCCTGGGGTTTGCAGTTTCGGGAGGGGCCGATTCCATAGGATGTTGAAAGTGGAATCATAGTGCTATAACAGTCTAGTGCGGAAATGGCTTAAGTCTTCCCAGTCCTAAGCCAGCATTCTAATCCAGGCTTCCTCAATTTGGCACCCTTCCAGAGGTGCTTTATTACAACCCCCATCATCCTTAGAGTTGAAGGGTCATAGTTGCCTCCTTCCCTCCCCACCACCCCATTAAGTAGTTTGCTTAGGCTAGGGTGGACAAGCATGAAGGATTAGGAAGAATAAGAACTATAATATCAGGGTGAGTTTATGGCTTTAATATTTGAAAGCAGGTAAGTCTCTGTTGAGGTTAGAATATATACAGATTCTAAAGGTTTGCTGGAGAGTCAATATGGTGAAATGGAATATGACGCTGTAGATCAGGGTTCAATTTACCACTCAGCCATGGAAGCCCACTGGGTGACCTGGGGCAAGTCACACACTCTCAGCCCCAGAAAAACCCCTGATAGATTTGCCTTAGGATCACCGTAAGTCAGAAACGACTTGAAGGCACACAACAATACAAAAGTTTGGTGAATTTTGAAACTGAATACGTTATTGATGGCATGAAATAAAAATATGAACATTGTGATGGGAAATCTATTAAATTTGCAGTTAAAGCGTGATGGGCTATGCAACAGTAAAAGCTAAATAAAGGTTAGCCTTGAGATTATTTTAATCCTTGTAGTTAACAGAAAAATGAATGTTCTATTGTTCATTTTAAGTCTGGGAACTCAGCCAAATAGCACGTCTGGCTAAAGTAATTGATAAAAATGTATAATATAGTGGGCACAATAAACAAAGAGCTGTCTATGGTCTGCTAATGCTGAAGGCCAACCTGGAAATAGAAATGATATGCATGCATATAGAAAAATAGTAATTGAGAAGCTAAGTATTATTCAGTTAATGTGCTTGCGCCAACCTTTAACCAATGAAAAAGTTGCTAATCTGTGTCTTTGAAACTAAAGAATTATAAATACTAACTGAAAAATCTGCTCAGGGCCAACTTTTTGCTCTGAATTGTTATCAGACACCTGACTGGCTCCATTGTGCAATAGAAAACAATAAACAAGACTGCTGGGTCTTTATTGGCATGCAACTTGGAAGATAATTTGTTTGCAACAACATTATAACAGTCATATCTCTGCTTGAAAAGTTTTATGGAATTCCATTTTTAATCTGCATTCTGGAGTCTACATTTTAGAGTAAAGAGGAGACATATTTTTTTCTAAAACAGGAAGAGAATAGGAAGTTATTTCCAGGCATTTCCTGTTCCTAAAAAAATATCCTTTTCATGGCAAAAATGAGTTTTGCAGGGGGTATGGTGGAATGTGAAGCCCACCATAGTCTCCCCAGAGGCTAATGCCATCCCCTTATCTCCCACCCCTTTTCTTGACCTTTGATCCCTGATGAGAGTGAGAAGACATGGGAAAGCCATCCTTTGTTTCTACCAACCAGTGATGAAGAAAGACTTCTGTCGAAATCCTTTGGCTTGTTAACAGCATCAGCTGCTGTTATGATTTATTCAAGTTGTATTTGACTTACAAAATATTTCCTCGTCTCTTTTTTTTCTCTTGATTTATATGGAGTATCTATCTGCAGCAATTTGTAAAAAGCTGAATCATTTATAAAATGTTCCCATGTCTCCTAAAAGTGTATATGTGTGCATACATGCATGTGCATATGCGTATAGCTGCTTTGATTTATGTTAATTTTGTTCTTGATTGACAAATACATAGCATTCAGTGTTTCCTGATGTTCTTTGGTCAAAAGGTAAATGTGGATGACTGCCAGAGGGTTCCATCAATCCTCAAGAGACCTTGGAGGGCCACATAATCTGATCCACTCCCCTTGCTACATTTGCTCCCTTTCTTTTTGCCTCCAAGGGGCTCAGTCACTCCCTTCTACCAGGGGAAAAAAAAGGCCTACTTGAGCCTAAAATGGCCCAGAGGGACAAAACATGGTGAACATGTCTCTGCAACCAGAAGACATTTGTGGGCATTTAGGATCAAAGAAAAAGCGTGATTTTAAAAAAAATAGGGGCCCTTAGGGCCCAAAAGGTCCTGGAGGCCATTTCTGCACTACACTGTTATAGTGCTATTATTCCACTTTCAACATTCTGTGGAATCCTGTGGTTTGCAGTTCAGGGAGGGGCCTTTAGAATTCTCATCCAGAGAGCTCTTTGGCTTCAGGAAACTCCAAACCCCAGAATTCCACAGGCTGCTGAAAGTGGAATAAGAGCACTATAACAGTATAGTGCAGAAATGGCCTGTGTGTGACTCATGGGCTGCTCTTTGCCCACTCCTGGTCTAAGGGGTGACTTGGTGCCGCTGATTAATGAGACTTATTTTCGTTCTCCACGCTAGTTCATATTAGCTCTTCAGTGAGTTGGACCTGGAAATCTGAGTGCAAATCCCTACTCAGACATAGAAACTCATTGGGGACCTTGGTCAAGTCACACTCTCTCAGCCCCAGAGGAAGGCAAAGGCAAGCCCCCTCTGAACAAATCTTGCCGAGGAAACCACCACCTCAGGATTGTCATAAGTCAGAAATAATTTGAAAGAACACAACAACAAATAGGTACGTGTGTGTGTGTGTTGTTATGTGCCTTCAAGTCATTTCCAGTTACGGTAACTCTAAGACAACCCCATCACAGGGTTTTCTGGGACTGAGAGTGTCGACACATCTGCACGAGACTGTTACAGCGCTATTATTCCACTTGCAACATCCTATGGAATCCTGGAGTTTGCAGTTTCGGGAGGGGCCGAGTGGCCCCTCCCGAAACAGCAAACCCCAGGATTCCATAGGATGTTGCAAGTGGAATAATAGCGCTGTAACAGTCTCGTGCGGAAATGGCGTGTGTGTTGTACTCAAGCTCACCCAGTGAGTTTCCATGACCCAGCAAGGAATCAAACCCTGAGTTGTAGTGCAATGTTTAAACCACTCTACCATACTATGGGCCTTTCCACACTACATTGTTATAGTGCTATTACTCCACTTTCAGCATCCTGTGGAATTCTGGAGTTTGTAATTTGCTGAGGCCAGAGAGCTCTCCGGCTGAGAATTCTAAAGGCCTCTCCCTAAACTGCAAATTCCAGAATTCCATAGGATGTTGAAAGTGGAATAATAGCACCATAAAAGTGTAGTGCAGAAAGGCCCTATATTATATACATATGCACATTTTCCAAGGCAACACACTCACCCTGGGCTTCTTCTCTCTCACTCTGAGGAATAGAGAAGCAGGCCCAGGTTCTGTGATCTAGGAACCCAACGACGAAGAGGAAAACTCAGGCAGAGATTTCCGCTCCCCCACAACCAATGCACAGGGCTAACCGCAATACGATCTACACACTAACTTTAGAATGAAAAAGAGACAATGGAAGCAACATGCCATGAATTTGATATCTAAACACATAACAGGTGGGTCAAATTTTAAAGTTTAATTAGTGTGTTGTTTAGTAGGTGTTCCCCACATACGATCTGGAAAGCAGGGCTGACCTTCAGGAGAAGGGAGGAGGAAGGAGGCAGCTGCTCCAGGCAGTGTATTCTGTGGGGTAAGGAGAAGAGTGAGATGCTGATGAATATTGCTGCCTGTGTCACACAGCCACCCCTATGCCTCAGTGAAAAGCATGGAGAAGTTACTTTTTGGACTATAACTCCCAATATCCACAGGCTGGCCATGGTAGCTATGGGTTTCTCAGAGTTGTAGTTTCAAAAAAGTAATGGTTGCTGATTCTGCCCCTAAGCTAGTCTGCCACTATCAGATGTCATGACAGAAGCTGTGCCTTGTCAGTGTCAAGGTAAAAGTCAACCTTGGCTCCATTTGATTTCTCTATGTGGAATTGGCATGGAGATGGCTGCCATCTTGTATTTTTGCTTCAGGCAGCAAAATGGGGTAGGCCAACCCTACTGCCAGACAGTCATCTTGCAACCCGTCCTGGCAATAGAATTGCCCATGAAGGACATTTCCATAGAATTAAAAGAAAGTTAAACCTGTCAGGAGTCACTTTAGGCCAAGAGTGGGGAAACTTTGGCCCTCATGATGTTTTGGACTTCAGCTTCCAGAAGCCAGAGGCAACATGGGCAACAGTAAAGGATGATGGAAGTGGTAGTCCAGAACATCCAGAGCAATGGATGTTTTCATCCTTGCTTTATGCAAACTGCCCAGAGATTTAGAACTAAAGATATAGAACCAAAAGTCACATTAATCAGATGATAAGCTATCAAAGCTGACCCCTGCTCAAGAATTTGATCCCTACATTTCTTTTGTTTTTGGAAGAGTGGGAGGCCTTTAAGAAAGATTAAAAATAACAAATACAGGATATAGTTTGGTGTCCTTTCTACATAAAGGTATGCCTCAGTTAACAAAGTAGATGTACTCCATGCCATGACTTCTTTAGCAGAAAATTTGATACATAGAGGCAGAAATAAGATTAAAAGAATAGGGATAGGTTCTTATCCTACAAAAAAGAAGCTCACTTCAACATGTTTTGCGAAACTGTTATTCAAAAATAAGAATACGCACATGTGAAATGAAGCCACCACATCAGGAAGGCCTCTTTAAAAAAAACAAAAGAGGAGTACATTCCAGACGGTTCATTGTTAAGTATCCACATGTTTATTCAAATGTTTTCTAAGGCACCTTCAATAAAACCTTTGGGGAGGAGATGTGTGTGTCTAGCTACAAAGAAACAATAGATATGCAATCTGCACCTAAAGCAAAAAATGCACGGTAGGTCAAGAGTGATAAAAATAGTGGATAAAGCTATCGACGGTGTCCTGGAATGCCTGCAAAAGCAAATTGCCCAGTTTCAAAGAAATGCATTTTCCTCAGACTGCTATACTCTCGAGACAGTGATTTCTCTTCACCGCAAGTGGTGGATCCCACTCTTGAGATTCACACAGAATTATCTCATGAAGATGGTATATACCTTTAGGCTTCAGTTTTGTTTGTTTTAAAACTTCCCAAGCATGTATGCCTACACACGCCTAGTTTCTCAGCTCAGCAAACTGATGAAAGTAATGGGCTTAAGTAGCAAGGTTACTACAAAGAGTTAAGAACAGAAGTTTGATGTATTTAGCCTGAGGAAAGGCGATATGATAGCCAACTTCAAATATCTCTCACATGGAAGAAGGAAAAAGCTTGATTTTTGCTGCTGCAAAGAGGAGGATCTGAACCAATGGCTTCAAATAATAAGAAAAAAATTTTTTTGATTAAATGTTAGGAAGAACCTCCGAATGGCAAGGGGTCTTAATACAGTTAGCCCTCCACATTCACTAGGATTAGGGACACAAGACCCCTGCAGAAGCTGAAAAACTGCAAATATAAAAAATGTATGTGTATGTCTATGGGAAGGAGGCTGAGACAGTATGAGGAGAGTGGACACTTAGGGTCCAAACCAGGTCAGGGAAATGAGGGAAAGAGGGTGCGTAAGCATGGTGGTCCTATACATCCTCTCTTTAGCCCCTATGTGGGGGGGCATTCCGGGAGGGCTTGTGGTGCTGAAAAATCAGGCTGCGATCTGTCATTAGCTGGCCAGGCAGTGGCTGGTGGGCAACGAGGAGGAGGAAGAGGATGACAACGACCAGAGGAGGGTTTTTAAAGGGCTGTGTGACCCGATCAGAGCTGCTGAGAGGGAATGATCCCCTGGGAAAGAAGTGCTTGAGGTGAGGGAAGAGGGGTTGGAGAAACTCGCAAGTAATCAGATCCACAAAAGTGAAGCCCACAAATGTGGAGGGCTGACTGTAGTGGAATGGATGACTTAGGCCATTTCTGCACTGCACTGCTCTACTGCTATTATTCCACTTTCAACATCCTGTGGAATTCTCGGGTTTATACTTTATTGAGGCCAAGGAGCTCCCTGGATGAGGATTCTAAATGCCCATTCCTAAACTGCAAACCCCAGGATTCCATAGGATGCTGAAAGTGGAATAGTAGCACTACAACAGGATAGGGCAGAAATGGCCTTAGTGGGTGATGAATTCTCCTTCGGTGGGAGGTTTTCAAGCAAATGTTGGATACGATCCTTCAGCTGTCAGAGGTCCTTTAGCTGTGGATTCATATATAGATAGTGAGGTTGGACTGAATGATATTGGAACAATCTCTTCCCCTTCTGCAGTTGTATGACTCCATGCAAGGATTGCAGGAAATGTACTTCCTAAGACGAATGTGCTACATTTATTGATGCAGCTAAGGGCCCTTCCAAAAATCACTTGTTTCTGCCTGTCATCCCTGCAACCTTCTATGGGCTCTGTGATCCTCAGGAGAGGCCCTTCTCTCAGTCCTGCCACCACTCTAAGCATGCTTGGTGGGGATGAGAGAGGGGCCTTCTCCGTGGTTGCCCCTAGATTCTGGAATTCCCTTCCCAGCGAGGCCTTGTTGTCCTTCTATCAGCAGGCTAAAACCTTTTATTCAGATAGGTTTTTACAACAGACATTTATAAAAGAATGGACTAGGAGGTGCTGTATTGTTTTAATTATTGTTTTTAAGAGGTTTCTTTTTCCCAAATTGCATTTTATTCTTTTATGGAGGTTTAATTGTTTTAATACTCTAAATAAGGTAAATGGTTTAATTCTGTTTTAATATTCACTTTTTGTGTGTTTTAATTGTACTTTTTTTTCAAATTGTAAGCCACTTTGAGTCCCAATTTTGTGAAAAAGTGAGATATAACAACAACAACAACAACAATGGGAATAATTGTTCCTTAAAAAAACACATCAACATAGATTCCCTTTGATAAACTCTGCTTCTGTTTGGTCTAGGGTTCCCATACCTTGCCTATCAGGAGGCTGTGAGTACCAGGCGTTTTCTAGATCAGGGATGAGCAACTGTGGAAGGCTTGGGAGCTACATTGCCCGCTTAGAAGACCTTGGAGAACTGTACTCTACCCATTGCCTCCCTTCTTTAATTTCTTTAATTTTAATTTTATTTTATTTTCTCTCCCAGATGCCCCCAAATACCCTCTAAGGGACATAGGTAGCATTCTCACCATGTTTTTGGGTATTTGTGAGCCTGGAGAGGCCTATTTTAACAATAGGGCCCTTTTCGCATACCAGTCCTGTTTCACATGATGTCCTTGCAATCGTGCAATTCTCCTGAGGCCAGTAGGTGGTGATCATGCATTATATCATTTTTGGCTCATTGCCGAAAATGATGCGCGATCACGCATCTCTCCCGGGCCCCACACGCACTTACCTTGCGTGCGGAAGCTCCAGACATGCAGCCATTGTGCTTCCTCCCCCAGCGCAGCCTGGAAAAGAACCCAGCTGCTCTGCGGAAGGAAGGGGCCAGCACGGAGTTGGTGCGGAGGGGAAGCAGAGGGGACACAAGTGCCTCTTGGAAGAGCCTTCTTGCATGATCCTCTCGCGATGCCAGGGGCACCAAGTAAGGTGCGAAAAGGGCCTAGGAAGTGAGCAGAAATCTCTTTCTGTTGACCTCCTCGTTTTTTTTTCTTTGTTGAAAAAGCCCTCCTAGGAATAAATTTGCCCAAGGGGCCTTTGAACAATGGTGGAAATGCCCTTCATGGCCCCTTGAAGGCATTTGGGGATTTTTGGAACAAAGTTATTTTTGCTAAATAATTGACTCTGCAAAGAACTGGGAGCCTCAAAAATGGCCCTGGAGCTGCATGTGGGCCATGGGATGCACTTTGCCCTTGCCTGTTTTAGATGGTAGTTGTTTAGTTATGGAACTATGGACTTGTATTCCACTTCCACTGCCATGCATTATATTCCACTTTGACTGCCATGGCTGTATCCCAAGGAATTATGGGGTTTGTAGTTTGGCAAGGCACTAGTGGAGCTCTCTGGCTGAGAATTCTAAATACTTGTCCCTAACCATCCAGTCCTAGAATTCCCTAGGCTACTGCAAACAATGTAATTGTGTAATGTGAATAGGCTCCCTGTTCATCCTTGAAAAGCTTTCAAAACTATTTCTTTTCCATTTTTTAGAAATGGAATGAGGCACTTCTCTGCCTTATCCTTCTCATCTTCCTGATGATAATTGATTCAGTATTGGTTCTTATGTTTTGCTGTTGCCTTACTTGAATTTTCTGTTGCATTATTTTAACCTGTATGTTACAGGATTCAGATTGTATCACATTGATATTTTGTTGTGAGCTGCTGAGAAGAAAGTTGTTTTTAAAGGTTACATATGAACGATTCAGGGAACACAATATCTGCAGTTATTTTCTGTTGCAAAACATCTGTATTTTCTGTTACAAAATGTCTCTTGCCACGTGTTTTCCTGCACACAAATTTATTTATTTATTTGACTTATTTGACATAAAACAAGCATTCCACTCCTGTTCTCTCTCTGTAGCACACTTTTTCTTCTCGTTGCTGGTGAGCCGTTTCCCAAGACAGTCTAACACATCTTGGGCCAAATTGCAGATCTAAGATTCCCATAGTTATTTTTTTTCTAGACTAGGGTAGGTCCTCATGCATTGCATACTCCACAACTGTCCTGGTTTTGTAGAGACAGTTCCCACTAATCCTTTCCTGTCCCACTTTTTCAGCTGTTTTTAAAATGTCCCACCTTCTCTCTCCTTCTCCCACTTCCCCCCATTATTTTCCACTTACACCACTTGCTGCAAACTGAGGCCCTTTCCACATGAGGAAGTTAAGATGGGCCAAGGCGTCCTGTCATGGAGGTCATCCGCACCTTGGATCGGACTAGGTTCGGACTATTTACCTTGGTTCCACACCTAAGTCTGATCCAAAACGCCCCCAAGTGGTCCTCCAGTGCGCTAAGTGAACGCCGGAAAAAACAGGTCTTTCAATGTTCCGGAGCGCGCCATTTCATTCCTGCTCAGTTGTGCAGATGCACAGATTCACACCAATGTGAGCCTGTGATCAGCGGAGGGTGGGCTGTGGGTGCGGCCAGCTTCAGCAGTTGGTCCGAACCCACAAACAACCAGAAGCCGCCATTTTAGCCTCACCAGTGCGGATCTAAAGACCTCGCACTGCTCCGAATCGCCCTGGAACGAACAGAGGAGCCCTGCAGAAGGGCTTAAGAGAAAGTCCACGTTACTTCGAGGCCAGAAGAATTGGTAAGTAATGGCATGGAGTGATTCACTCACCCTTTGCGGAAAGGGCCTGAGTTTGAAGCACAAAAGCAGTTTGCACTCAATTAACACAGCAGGAGGGAAAGGAGAGGAGGTGGTGAAATCTTGCCCTTCCTAGTAGGCTTAAGTAAAAGCAGACTGCTGCATCCTTTCCTAGCATGTGTGTCTTTCCTTCTTGGTAACTTCAGCTATCTTGACCAAACTGTGATGTTTCTTGGAAAGCATGTGTCCTGCTTTTCATCTATGAAATGTTGGAGAGTATGGCATTGGCCCCTGCAAAGAAATGAGAATATATTGCCCAGGTAGAGGAAAATGCTGGAGACAGACATGCTGCCAGTTCAGCAAGTTAGAATCTAGACTACATGGCTGTGAAGGTGGCAGAATGAGGGCATTAATTAAGAATCCTACCCTTCTAGAAGAAATTTTCCTCCAGTACCCAAATATCTAGCATTTCAGTAACTGAAAACTTCAGAAACACTGTTTAGGCATTCCAAGAAAAGGGACAGGCAAACGTACCAAGGTAATACCATCACTGGAAATACAGGCACATCTCAATTAACAAAGCCCTGACCTCCCCAGAAAAAGATGCTTCTTTTTAGAAAGTCTGTTTATGGCCACCAAGCCCCCCCTCTTTATTCCTCATCATTTGTCCAGCTAGAAGTTTTGTAGCAGTATCGGGACTGGAAGGGTGGTAAAGGAGGGCTGGAGAAACACAGTTTCTCGTTGATGTTTTATACCAGTGTTTCTGCAGTAAACAATGCAAAAAAGCCTCAGCTGTGAGAAAATAGGATTCTATGTTACCTGATCCTAACCTACTGGATAACCTTGAGCACATCACACATTCTGAGCCCCAGCATATCCCATAATAGGTTCACCTTAGGGTCACCATAAGTCAGAAACAACCTGGAAGGCATACAGCAACAACAAATTTTAGCCACACGTATTGGTCTATAACAGGCAAGGTACGTTCAGCTGACTCTAGAATCACACGAACAGCCAAACAGAGAAGAGGCGAGAGCAGGTAAGCCTGACTCAGCAGCCACTCCCAGAATGTTAAGAAAGATTTCCATTTTGGAACATAAGGAAAATGGAAGCTGGTGGAAGAAAAAAAAAATTTCTAGATGCTTTTTGGGAGAAGATTTCAAGTGGTTTCTGGAAGGTTCAAAATGTTTTGTTTACTTCCACTTGTTATTAATTTTGAATTAAAAATGTGCTGAAACATGTCGAACTGCTCTTTGTGTGTTTAAGAAACTGATCCCTCATGTTTCCATGTTATTTCTCCCTCTGGTACCAAAGTTTCTGTTAAAGCAGTCATGCCCAGGAACACGTCTACTTTGTTAACTGAGGTATACCTGCAGAAGAATTCTAGGTGAGAATGATTTCCATTGTCTCAGGCCTCTTCTGCCCTACACTGTTATAGTGCAATTGTTCCACTTTCAACATCCTGTGGAATTCTGGGGTTTGTAGTTTAGGGAGGCCAAAGACTCTCTGGCTGAGAGAATTCTAAAGGTCCCTCGCTAAGCTGCAAACCACAGGAATCCATAGGATGTTGAAAGTGGAATAATAGCACTATAACAGTGTAGTGTGGAAGGGCCCTCACTCTCTTCAATCTATAAATTTGGAGACTGAAGGGAAATTTAACCAGGAGACAGAATCCTTATTTCGAGGTCAATGCTCTCATGTTACCCCACTATAGCTACACCCTTGGTAGAACCATAGGATTCCAGTAATCCATGGAAACTGGTTTCCAGTAACTTGTGCTTTTCTCATTTGTCCCCTGCAACAGACAGGCGTAAATATCCTAAAGGCACCAGATCCCATCTGATCTTGGAAGCTAAGCGGGGTCAGGCCTGGCTAGTACTTATTATATGGCAGACTGCCAACAAACACCAGGTGCTGTTGGCTGTATTTCAGAGGAAGGAACTGGCAAAGCCACCTCTGAGTATTCCTGGCTTAAAGAAAACCTCTGAAATTCATGGGGACACCGTAAGTCAACAGGGAGCTTGAAAGCACATGCGCAAACATGCAGCGTTCTGGAGCCATAGACTGGGCACCACACACAGAGGTTACCTTCTCCATCTTGGAGACTTCTAGCTATGTTCCACTGCAACTCACATCATCAACACCCAGATGTTGGTGTTGGGGAGAAGAGGATGATGGAAAATGCAGTACAACACACCTGCAGGTCATTAGGTCAGCAATGACTGCACCAAGGTCTTAGTGGGGTATAAAAGTATATAAAACAACCTAGTACCATTCATAACGAGAGCTGAGAAAAGTGACTACTGTTGGTCCATCGCATTTGCTAGGGTTAGGATCTCAGGAGGCCAAAGCAGAAGGGGGCCAAGGCATAATGAGGAGAATGGACACCCAGAGTCCAAACCAGCTCAGGGAAGGGAGAAAAAAGGGATGTGAGTTGACATGGTTGTTCTATACTTCCTCTCTCTCACCCATCTCCTTCCTTGGCTGTTGTGGGGCATTGGGAGAAAGTTTGTGGTACAGAGAAATCAAGTTGAAAGCTGTCCTTAGCTGGTCAGGCAGAGACTGGTGGTAGAGGAGGAGGAGGAGGAGGAAAACTAGAAGTGTATCTTTAAAGGGCTATGCAGCCTGATTGGAGCCGCCAAGAAGGAAGGTTCCCCCAGAAAAGAAGCACCTGCAGTGAAGGAGCAGGAGTTGGAGAAACTTGCAAATAAACAAATCCATGAAAATCAAACCTGCAAATGTGGCAGTCCGACTGTATTGGGGCAACAACTCTCAGAATCTCCAAATTAGCCATTGGTCATGGTGGGTGGGGAGAATTCTGGAAATTTGGTCCAAAAAATATAACTTGTCCAAGCTCTGTCCATGCCTGGTCCCTTTCCAGGTCTTAACTCTTCCCTCCTCTACTTTTTAAAGGAGTAACGAATGAAATAGTCTGTATTTCTTTTTCAAAGCCAATACATGCATGCAATTTGGTGCATAGGCTGAATGCCTCTTTACTACCGCTGCCATGTCATGACTGATAAAGGCCACAGGTTATCTGATAATATGCTTGAAAACCCTGATTCTTTTGAGGCAGAACTTGTGTTTAGCCAGTTTGTTGGGTAGGTGGAAAATGGGGTTTTAATACAATGGACCCTCTGTATCTTTAGGGGTTCAGTTCCAAGATTCCTTCCAAACTGCAAAAAGCTCAAACACATCCCGTATTATTAAATGCAGGTAACATGTGTGCAGATGTTTCAGCCCACCTGCGTTCACATTGCTGCTATTTTACATGTGGGACACAATGCTCCATGATTACAGCAATTTGCAGATCTGGAGATGGTAATATAGAGGTCACATTGTAGTTTTTTTCCTGTCTCCCAAACTAAAACAGGGACAAGTCGAGGGAACAGTAAAATTATGGGTGGGATTTTTCACTTGCATTCTGGCCAGGTTTTTAGTGCAGTAAATGGAAACATAAGTGTAAACACTAGGTCAGAATTCATATTGTTAACACAATGTAAATTTAAACAGTAGCATTCACTATTGATGCTACTAATGCCCCTTTTCAATAAAAATGTAATTAACATAAGTTGCTGATGCTTCTCCTTCTAGCCTTTTAGTGATTAACAAAATATTGATCATTTTGCCATAAATGTTCTTCATCAATGTTCTTAGTGTAAACCTAATGGAGTTTTATCGTAGTGGTTCCTAGGCTTTAGTAACAGAGATTTGTGGCATAAGGTTAATCACACAGGCCATTTATACTGCTATTTTGCAGTGATGTAGGGTTGAGTAGATTGACTCAGGCTTAAGTCGGACTTAAGTCACTTCAGTGACTCGACTCGGACTTGACTCGGCAATAAATGATGCGCTGACTCGACTCGACTTGAGACCTGTATATTTTTAGTGACTGACTTGCTGCCCTTCGTTCAGTAACATAACAGATTCATCCAGAAAACTGACGACGTGGAACGCTTCCATCTCTTTTTGCCTTCTGGTCACATAGCAGTCTATCTCAAGCCCAAAGTGTGGGTGGATTTCTCAGAGGGAAAAAGCAAATGGGTTAGGCAATAAGCTTGAGGCAGGCTTTAGGCCTGCTCAGCAGCCTGTCCCCACTGCATATTGGAGGAGCCTTCTAAAACTTTTCCTAAGAGCAGAAGGCAACACTCGCTCCCAGAGTGCAGGGTGCATTTTTCAGGGGGAACGGAAATGTGTTCGGCAACAGGCTTGAGGAGGAAGGATCCTTCTAAAAGCTTTTGAAGTTTCAGTAATGAGGAGTAAGAAGGATCCTATTCCCCACTTATGAAAAATCTTCCAGCTTCAGAAATGGGAAATAAGAAGGATCCTGTTCTCCACTTCTGAAGCTGCAGATGGCAAATGTGAAGGACCAACTCTACTTAAATTGTTAAAACTGACTTTATGCAACTCTGTCCATAAATTCTGGAATACAGGATGGGGTATAAAGTTGGCTCCCAGACTTGAGACTTGATTTGAGACTTGACTTGAAAGTATCTTCAAGGACTTGAGACTTGACTTGAGACTTGGAGGTAGAGACTTGACACTTCTTGAGACTTGGAGCAAAAGACTTAAATAATCACTGCTACTTTGTTTCACTTTGTTTGGGTGGGGTGAGATTAGGATCAGAGCAATAAATGTTCATAAATGTTATGAAAGGTATGTCAGATGACTACGAATAAATGTTAACACAGACTTTCCGTTGGAAATTAGAGTCAGCCCTCCACATTTGCTAGGGTTAGGAGGATAAGACCTCCGCAAAAATGAAAAACTGCAAATATCAAAGTGTGTGTGTGTGTGTCTGTGGGAAGAGGGTTGAGACATGCCATATGTCTGCACTAGACTGTTATAGCGCTATGATTCCACTTTCAACATCCTATGGAATCCTGGGGTTTGCAGCTCCGGGAGCAAACCCCAGGATTCCACAGGATGTTGAAAGTGGAATCATAGCGCTATAACAGTCTAGTGCGGAAATGGCTATGGTGGGGAGAACAGGCACTCAGAGTCCAGACCAGGTCAGGGAAAGGAGAGGGAAAGGGGGTGGCTCGGCATGGTGGCCCTATACTTCCTGTTTCTTGCCCATCTCCTTCCTTGGGTCTGTGAGGGTACCTGGAGAGGGTTTGTGGTGCCATCCTTAGCTAAGCCATCCTTAGCTGGAAAGGCAGCAGATGGTGGAGGAGGAGGAAGACTAGGGATGGGTTTTTAAAGGGCTGCATGGCCTGATCAAAGCTGCAGACAGAGAAGGTTCCCCATGAAAAGAAGTACGTGAAGTGGGGAGGCAGGGGCTGGAGAAACTTGCAAATAATCAAATCTGTGAAAGTCAAACCTGCAAAAGTGAAGGGCTGACTGTAGAGTTTAATTCTAGAAGTTGCATAAGGATTAGGAACATTTCTGTAGACCAGATGGTGGTAAGTGAGGTTCTGCACACCATGAACCCAAAAAGTAGAAGAGTTCCAGCTCCCCCTCTTTGCAATGCTAGAAATTGGGAAAGTGAAGGAAAACTTAATTCAATGGGGCCAAGTCCACAATTCTTATTTGGAATGCATAGGCTGTTACCACCGTGTACTGGCCTGGCCTTTGGTGAACCAAAGATATCATTTTGATGTCATAATTCAGCCCTGCTCTGCCACCAGCCAAGTGTTTGTGAGGCCACCTAACAGGCGCGAAGCTAGGCATGGCTACTATTTGTTGCTCCCACCAAACCAAGCCAGAAATAGCCAGGACTGCTTTAGGGAACCTCCCGAAACAAACACCCTCATTACCAATGCGCAATAAATAAAGGGACCCTCTGCCCTGAGAGGGCACCCTGGCAAGCTAAGTGCTTAACTGCTGAGCTAGCCACATCTACATACCAGCCATACTATTGTCAATTCGAAACATAACTCAATCATGTAAATTCTGACCTTTCGGAGGCATTGTCTCCAACCCAAAACCTATTGTTTTTGCCCAAGACTAGACTAGCCTATGGTCGTTCTTTCCTGATAAAAACCCCCAGTTCCAAGAGCTCTTTGGAACTCTTGCTGGATCGCTTTGGACTTCTACTCTGCCTTGCTGCCGCTCGGCTCAGCAGATTCTCCTCGGCTGCCACGCTGGGCTTCCTCTTCTACAATCGGCTTCCCCAGGACTGCGGGACAGGTGGCGTAACACCCATTCCCCTTGAAACTCTATTTTCCTTTTCTAGTTAGGAGTGTGTTCATGTTTTCTTTAATAATTGTTTAATAAATCTTAATTGTTATTTGAACTGTTTGCCTGCTCACTGACCTGACGCTGTAGACATAGGGTAAAAGTTCCCTGCTAAGTTACCCTGCCTCTCGTTAGTCAAGAGAGTGCTCCAGCTAATTTCCCCACCTTTGCTTGGTTGTTTTGGTTGTTTGGGTGCCCCTCCCGGGACCCCCAATTCACAGGGTAACCAGGCTTACCTTCGGGTTGCCATAAGTTGGAAAGAACACAACAGCAACTTGATAGTGAAACTCTTGCCAATAAGCCCTAAGGGAGTACCATGAATCATTGTTGTTGAAATGTGAGGTTGTTGAAATGGCCTTGCGAAAGAGAGATGGCGAGACTTTGGTCCTTGATATTTTGACAAAATGCTGGACCTTGCCACTAACCATGGTGGTTTTGGCTGATGGGATTGTAAAATATGGCTGCAGATTAGCAGCTGCTCCCTTCGATGTTATACAAAGAGGTGCCTACAGTCAGACATTCTGTTGTGCCATCTCACTAGGTAGCAGCAATTAGAGTTGAGAAATGTATGACTTCACCCACAATATAAAATATTGTTGATTCTCCTGCTGCTAAGCTTACGAGTAGGAACGGAGGTGGGTGACATCACAATTCTTATTGAGAAGACCTGTTCACAAATTAAAGATTGTTATGACAAGTGGCTACAACTAGCAAGTCAGTTGGAGGAGGAACCAACAGCAAGGAAGGTGGAATCTCTGCCGGTGCTTTTAGGTAGATATTGAGAAGAGCAGATATCAAGAGAGGGCTGATTTGGGAAAGAGGAGGCTAAGGAATCTACGGCCTTTCAGATGTAAAGCATACCCTCCATACTTCCCAGTTTGCAAGGGACCATCCCAATGAATCATCTGTCATGCCACTTTTTTCTGCTGCTTTTAAAATATCCAACTTTCCTTCTCCCTTTCCCACTTTCCTTCTTCATCCTCAGCTCACTTCAATTGCTGCAAACTGAGTTCAAAGTGCAAAAATAATTTTCATTCAATTGACTTAGTGAGCCGAGTAGGCTCACGCAAAAGCCTACTGCTGCAGCGTCTCTCAACTTGTGTGTTTTTCTTCATTAGTAACTTGACCACACTCTGATGTTGGGTGCCCACACATATCTTGGTTTTTGTCTGAAAAACATTAGAAGGTATGATATAGAGGGAGGTGCAGCATGCAATTGGTTTGTCCCATCTAGAGAAGAGTCATTGAATTAATTGTTGAATGGTGAATCAACACATAGGCAAATCCCATTGAGATACTGGGTCTACTCTAGTTGGAACAAACAATAGAATTCAGACATATGTATTTTAAATTTTTATTTATTGATTTTAAATTCAATACCACTGTAAAACTTAGAATATAATACTACTTTACACATTACAATATTTTTCTATAATTATAACAGTCCTCCCAACCTCCCTCAATCCCTACTGTTGGCTTTAAAAGATATTTTAGTAACCATTATCCAAAATGTGGAATATTTTATCAATAGTTTTTCTCACTTCTTTGTACCCCTTTTCACCTTTGACATTTTCAATCCAGAGGCCTCAGTTATCCCACCAGGATGTTTCATTTACTTGCCCATTATAATTCCCTTTACTTTCCCTTAAAAAATTGAATAAGAGAGATTCTGCTATATAATACATCCAGTTTTTTTATCTCAACATTTTTTCATCCCAGTGCTATTACTGCATGTACTGTTCTTAAAATAAAATTGCATAGTCTTCTGATTTACTCAATCCCAGTTTTCCTGGATTCAAAGTTAAGGAGATCTCTCTATTAAATTGGAGGTTTCTCCCCATTGTTTAATTTATCTCTTTAATAATTTCTAACCAAAAATTTTGTACATGGTAGCACTCCCACCACGTATGAATATATATCCCTTTTTGTCAGCAATTTGATGAAAGGTTAGATTCAGGCATATGTTATCAATTTTCACTTGTCAGTCATCTTGGAGTCCTGTTGCCAGGTAGAAAAGCAGGATATAAATGTTTTAAAGAGACAAATATATCATCCAGGAAATGTCCATCTCAGGTGGTTGTGTCAAATATGAACTTGTGATTGGCTTGAAGCCATTTTTAATTTGGCTTAGTAAGCAGAAAGATGAAGATAACAATAACAGGCAGTGTATGGAATCTCACTGCAACATACCATACAGGGCCATAGATGTGCCTGAAATTGCCAAGGGGGCTGTGCCTTATCCTGTATCCTCAAAGTAAAAACCAAGTTGGAATCATCAAGTGTTAAGGCTGCTTATTTTGTTTATTTATTTAAAGTGTTCAAATACAGCCCCCTTCCATGTATGATTTTAGGATAGCTCACAACGTAAAAAAAACCCCCCACCATAATCACAAAAATGCTGTAAAATATCCACTTCAATATTTCACAGATGAAAACTGGGACCTGCATGGCCAAGCAACTTCTGGGTGGTCCAGATGGCAGAAGTTATCAATGAGGAAGCACACACAAACTAAAGGAAGCTGCAGCACTTTGCTTTTGCTTGAGTCTACAGTGCATGGTAAGACTTTGACCCTCCTCTCTTCTCCCAGCTGCTGAGTAAAGAGTAAACTACTTTTGCACTTTGAGTTCAGTTTGCAGCAGCTGAAGTAAATGTGGGATAAAGAGGGAAAGTGGAGGGAGGCAAAAAAAAAAGCTGGGATATTTTAAAAGCAGCTAGGAAAGTGGAATGACCATGGATTAAATCGGACCCTCTTTGGCAAGCCAGGAGAGTTAGAAAGAATGGATCAAATTAAATCAAAGCATTCTCCTCGGATTGTGCAGCTCCTTGAAAGAGCTTCCCTTGGATCCTTTTGTTTTATGCCTCAGATGAATCATTCAGGCCTGCTTATTTATTTTGCTGAGGTTTTCATGGGAGCTGAGAGTTTTATAAGCTTTTATGCTGATTTGTTTTGCCCTGCTCTTGGCTCATTGTGTGAACTGATTTTGGTACTTCAGATTTAGTAATTCCCTCCATTTCATGTATTGTATGTAATTTTTTTTTAATACAGCTGCTTTGAGCATAAATAAAAATAGCATATGCTTTTAAAATAAACACAACAGACGGACAAATAGTCTGATGCAGTAAAAGGCAAGTTCATGTTGCTCAATATTATTTTAATAGCAGTCAGTATATTACATGATACTTAATGTCTCTATCTAAGCCCCGTGTAGGGCAAATCACTTAAGTTATGTTACTAAGGGAACAACTCTGTTTCTTCCTCTTCCTGCCAAATTGGACAACAACCACAGTGAGCACCCCCTGATTAGCACTCTCTCTCCTGTTCCCTTCCAGTGCTCCCCTTCCCTTCCCTTGGCTTCTGCCCAGCGGTGCACGCCTTCATTCAACGCACTTGCACAGAAGCCAAGTGAATGGGAAGGAAAGCGCAACCATGTGCCTCCTCCCCATTCTCCCCTTCCCATTCCCTTGCCTTTTGCCCAGGCATACTGCCTTCCTTGTTTGCACCCAGGCAAAAGGCAAGGGAATGGGAGGGAGAGAATGGGGGGAAAGGCAAGGGGGTACCTTGTGAATAATCAAATTTGTGAGCCTCAAACTTGCAAATGTGGGGAGAGGACTATATATAAGTTCTGGTTGTAACTGAAAAAGTAGAAAGAATGGATTGCCAAAAAAATGGGCTGTTGAAAAGCAGGGAGATACCTGTAGTTCTAAAACCAGATACTTAAAAAAAAATCCCAAGCAGATACCTTCTATTTTAAAAGCCAAAGGCCTCACAAAACAACTCAGTTGTCACTGCCTGCCAGAAAAATCTGAACAGGTGGAGCCAGCCTGACCTCCCTTTGGAGGGATTTCCACAGTCAGTACAGAGAAAGCCCTGCCACGTGTACCCAATTAGTCTAGCCTCACTGGAGAGTTGTGGGCCAAGTCCCTCCCCCATGTTAGCCCCAGGAGAAGCCTGGGTTTACTTCTGGTTTTATAAAAAGATCTTTTCTGGACCTAAAATGATTCTGGGGGCTCCAAAACATTATTAAAATGCCTGGAGTGCTTCCTAGAGGCATTTGGGGGATATTTTCCCATTGGGGCTATTTTGAGGGCCACAGAAATGGCCCTGGAGAATACATATGCCCTCCAGGCTGTATTTTGCCTACCCTTGCTTAGAGTCTAACAGCAACCAGGCAGGCTCAGACCAAAGACCTATATGATCCAGCAATCTGTTTCCCACAGTGGCCAGCTAGTTGCCCACAGGTGAGTCATGAATGTCCCAGCAACCTCCTGGTTGGGTGTAGTCACAATAGATAACCTGTTCCTCCATGATGTTGCCTTGTTTGAAGAATGTTCAGCTGGTACAACACATACAACTCCCCCGGTACAACAGCTGCCAGTGGCTGCCAGTCTGTTTCCAGACACAATTCAAAGTGCTGATTATGACCTATAAAGCCCTATCTGGATTTGCTCCAAATGATCTGACAGATTATATTTCCCTGTATAAACCTGCCCAGGCCCTGAGATCTCAGAAGAGGCCCTTCTTTCATTCACCATCCTCACAGACATGGCTGATGGGGACACAAGACAGATTCTTCTTGGGGGCTGCTCCTAGGCTCTGGAACTCTCTTCCCAGGGATGCCAAAATGCCCCCCTCCATGCTCACCTTTTGTTGCCAGGCAAAGACTTTTTTTCTGACAGGCTTTTAGAATTGAAGGCTTTCAAAGAAAGAGTTTTAGAGTTGCTGTATTGTTATTTCATTTTCTTCTTTTTAGATGTATGTTTGTTTCAATATTGTGGATAGTTTAATTCTGTTTTAAGAGCTAATGTGGTGTACTGATTTGAAAATTGGACTATGACTTTGGAGTCCAGGGTTTGATTCCCTGCTTGGCCATAGAAACTCACTGGGCAATCTTGGGTACATAACACACCCTCAGCCTCAGAAAATCCATGATAGGGTCACCTTAGGGTTGCCACAAGTTGGAAATCATTTGAAGGCACACAACAACAACTCTATTTCAATATTGACATTTATATGTTTTAAGATATTGTTATAAATTGTAAGCCTCTTTGACCTGCAATTTTTTGGGGGAAAAGGTGAGGTATGATAGCAATGATGATAATTCCATCCAAGCTGGTAGCTTTCTCTACATCTTGTGGTAGAGAATGCCACATTTTAACTACCTGTGGTGTGTTAAACTTACTAAGCTTGTGAATCCTGACAAATGCTAATTGCTACAACAATATTTGGTTTATGGGACCAGCCTCAGGCTTGAGCTAAACATCCACATGTGGTCTCATCTTCCCAGATGTGGCCACCTTCCTTATCCATTGGTTGGTAACTGACACATCCAAGACAGAGAACCCTTCTTATTGATACACTAAAAACCAGCCTTCTACATTTCCTGCTTTCTTCTGCAACCTACATTCAATTAAGCATTAACAAATTTATGGAATGCCTTGAAGGGTCAGGAATGCAGTCCATTGCTATATCAAGCTCCCATGACTGAGCTGAAATTAAGCATTTATGCACCTACACAAAACAGCAGATTACCAGTCTGGCTGGCACAAAGTGTCTTCACAGTAATTGTGTAAGTTGAAAGAGTGACTCCACCCATCAGTATGCTAGTGGCTCATCCTCACATTGGGCAGGACGGAGAGACCTGGGACTTGGATACATAAGCCACCTAATGTTCTCAGAAGACTGGGAACATCACCAGGAGAAGACGCCCAGGACAGCCAAGACAGCACTGCCTTGTAAGTCAGTAACTTTTGTGGTTGCTAGCAGAATAGTGGGGGAGTATGTTGATTTGGCTTCAGACCTGAAGACAATGATGCATGTTTATTAATTAAAATGAGAAATTAAATATGAGGGAAAGAAATAGCATGCAAAAAGAAGATCTTCTCATGGCAGATGGACCAGTGATGAATTTAGCACCTTCCAGAATAATGGGAAAGAACATCAATTTAGCTTCAGAGCTGAGGACAAAGATGTGTGTTTATTATTTAAAAGGGAAAATAAATATGAAGTCAGATGAACTATATTAGAGAAAAGGAATGGGATGCAGAACGAAGATCTTCTCAAGGCAGATGGACCAGTGATGGATGGACTTAGCTCCTTCCATCCAGAGGCTGGATTGGTTCACTTACCTGAGCCATTTGAAATCATGATCTCTGCTCATAACTTTTCGTAGTGCTTCTATTCTGGTTTGAGACTCAGGACCCATTCAGATTATAGAATTATAATGCTATTTTTCCACTTTAATTGCCATGTTCCATGCGCTTGAATTCTGGTCAGAGCTGGCCAGACAATCAGAGCTGTCCGGCAGTGGAATATGCTGCCTCGGAGTGTGGTAGAGTCTCCTTCTTTGGGAGTTTTTAAGCAGAGGCTGGATGGCCATTTTTTGAGAATGCTTTGATGGGTGTTCTTGCATAGCAGGGGGTTGGACTCAATGGCCCCTGGGGTCTCTTCCAACTCTATGATTCTGTGATTTTATAGGATTGGCAGTCTAGGGAGAAGCATTTAGAATTCTCAGCCAGAGAGCTCCTCTGGTACCTCATCAAACTATAAACCTCAGGATTCTGCAGGATGCAGCCATGGCAGTTGAAGTAGAACCATAGTGCTATAATTCTGCAGTATGAAAAGGCCCTCAAGCTAGCTGTGATACAATGGTCATCACTATTTTACATGTACACGCGCGCGCGCACACACACACACACACTAAAAGCAATACTTGTAAGACCACGCCCACGTGCAATCTGTGGTATTATTATATATATTTCTTCTCTGATGCTTTCTGAGAGAGAGACTGGGAGAGAGATATGTATGTTTGTGTGTCACTGTGTGTGTGGGTATGCTCCAGTTTAAAGTGTTTGTTAGTCTGTTACACTGTATACAAATCCATGTGCCTGACCACAGCATAATCAAACTTAGGCCATTTCCGCACTACACTCTTTTAGTGTGATTATTCTACTTTCAACATGCTATGGAATCCTGGGGTTTGCAGTTTAGGGAAGGGCATTTAGAATTCTCAGCCACAGAGCTCTTTGGCCTCAGTAAACTACAAATCCCAGAATTCCACAAGATGTCAAAAGTGGAACAATAGCACTATAGCAGTGTAGTGTGGAAAGGCTATAAGAGTTATGTCAACGTATGTCGCCAAGAAGATTTTCTTGGAATGTGTGTTTTGGATGCCTTTTTAGATCAATGAGATTGCAATATAAATCAAACACATGATGCAGCTCTATCCCTAATTCTGCAGTTGCTTCTCTTCCCACTGAATTCCATTTCTTAACAGTTTATTTTTCTTTAACTTTAGAAAGAGGAGCATAAGGGAAAATTAACCACAATGGGGAGAGATAAAAGGAGGTAAAAAGCAATGCAGTCAGAGGCAGCTAGAATCCTTAAGAAGCAGAGCCTGGAGTGGAACTACTGAGCACGGCGTGTAACCAAACACTTGGGCTTGAATTTAATCCTGTTACCATTTAATTCAGCATAATGTTATTACATCGCTTCATTTCCAAATGGCATGAAAATTATAACCTATTGAAATCTGAGTCTCTAAAATATTGGGTGTGGGATGTTTCTCTGGGAAGTACCCAGCAGGGAATGTGGATATCAGATCTGGATGCTAATTAGTAGCATTGCAGCTTATCAGGTGGATGTTCTGGGTGTACATAAACAGGAAGAAAGAATACCTACAGAACACCTGGAGGCAGTTGTGTCTCAAAAGTTGATGTCACCTTTGAGAAATAGTGAGGGTAATTTTGCAGGATGAAGGCAATTTTGCATTGCACATCAACAGCACTCTTTTCAAGGGGAAGAGGAGGAGGAGGAGGGTGAGCATTCTACCAGACATTATTTTGGTATCCCAAGCAGAATTGACTGGCTGCTGGGCACAATTCAAAGTGTGATCATGACCTATAAACCCCTACAGAGCTTTGATGTTGTGTTGTTGTGTGCCTTAAAATCGTATCCAGGTTATAGAAACCCTAAAGTGAACCTATCACAAGGTGTTCTGGAGCTGAGAGTGTGTGACATGCCCAAGATCACCCAGTGGGTTTCCATGGCCAAGTGGGGAATCGAAGCCTGGTCTCCAGGGTTGTAGTCCAATGTTTAAACACTGTCTCTTTACACTGCTTAGGCCCAGACTATTTGGAAGACTGTCTCTCTCCATACAAACCTGCCGGAGTCTTAAGATCTGTAGAAGAAGGCTTTCTTTCAGTTTCACTACCATTACAGGTTGCTTGGTGAGGACACAGGAGAGAGTCTTCTCAGTGGCTGCTCCCACCCTCTGGCACCCCTTTGCACAGGCAAAGAACTTTCCATTTAAGCAAGCTTTTAATGTATCAGCAGGGAAGCTTTCATTGAGATGTTGTACTTATCTATCTTTTTAAACTTTTTTATGGCTTTTACATGATTTCATATTGTTTTATATAGGAATTTTAATTGTTTTTAAAATTTCATTATACTGTTTTTTAACTGACTCTTCTAGAAGCTAGCTTGGCTCCCACTCTGGGAGAAAGGAAGCATACAAATGAAATGAAATGGAATTTCTCCTACTTTGTGGAGAACAGGCAGCATACAAAGACAATCAATCAATCAATCAGTCAGTCACTCAGTCAATCAGAATTGTTATGTACAATCAATTACCCAGTGATTTCTGGGACTGTGGGAGATACCAGTGGCCTTCTGAGATTTCCACAGTTGTATGAGTACAATGACTGTCTGAACTGGTACCTCCCCAAAGACCAGGCTGCAGTAGCTTTAAACCCTTTAGATTTTGGACTACAGCTCCCACTGTCCTTAACTCTGGTCATACTGGCTAGAATTCTGGGTGCTGAAGCCCCAAATATCTCAAGGATCACTCTTTCTCCATCACTGCTGCAGAAGCTGTACAAGCAACTGCAGTGATCTGCACAACTGCAGCAGCTTGGGCCCTTTCAAAATACACAGTTATAGCACTGTGTGTTGTTGTTTTTTTCACTGCCATGGTTGTATCCTATGGAATTCTGGGTTTTGTAGTTTGGGAGGGGCACAAGAGCTCCTTGGTTGAGAATTCTAAGTCCCCTCCTTAAACTTCAAATCCCAGAATTCCATAGAGTGTTGCCACTGAAGTTAAAGTGGAATCATAACACTATAATAATTGTATAATATGAAAAGGCGCTTGAAAAAGACATAGCAATAGTTGCACAAATCACAGCCACTTATGTGCTGTCCACACTTGGAGTATCTAGTTTACATAATTGGTTTGTGCAATTGCACAATCTAGGTTGCGTCACACATTCACCAGCGAACCCGTGGGCTCTTGGATGCCACTCCATGGATTGGGTGCATGATTCAGTTTGTGTGAGTGTGAACCAGGTACTGTCAATCTGCCCTTTAAAATATGAAAATGATCACTATCAAATTCAAATAAAATGGTTTTCTAAAACAAGGAGTACTAGGAGAGATGGAAAAAATGTACTTTTTTTCTGGAGGAAAGGAAGAAAGAGGGTTGGGTGGGCAGGAACACTTTCTAAAATAAGCACAAATGTCTGCTAAGCATGGGCCATTTGAAAAATGAGGGGGGGATGCTCCTTTATAACTTCTAAGGGCTCATTCTAATATGAGGTTGTTTGCATGTATGCACCTTCAAGTTGCCTGTCGACATCTGGGGAACCCATGAATTTCATAGGCTTTTCTAAGGCAAAGAATACTTAGATGTGGTTTTGCCAGTTCTCTCATCTGTAATATAGCCTTCAGCTCCTGGAGTTTGTTGCTGGTCTCCTGTCCAAGAATTAACCAAAGCTGACCCTGCTTAGCTCCCAAGATCAGGCGGAGTGGTTTTTTGTACATGCAACATTTGCCATTACAACATCACTCACAGGCATAATGTTGTGTGAGCAGGAATCTTGCAGGTCTTTCATGCAGTAAAATGTGTAAGCCTATAGGGACAAAGGGAAAAAAAACAAATTAATTCCTTGATGTGTAAGCCTATAGGGACAAAGGGAAAAAAAACAAATTAATTCCTTGACGTTTGTATAGGGACAAAGGGGAAAAAAACAAATTAATTCCTTGACGTTACCTTTCTGAACCTAAGACATTGTAACCTGTCAATATGCTGCAGTGGTGTGAGTGTTGCATTAGGACTCTAGGGCCATTTCTGCACTACTCTGTTATAGTGCTATTATTCCACTTTCAACATCCTATGGAATTCTGGGGTTTGTAGTTTCCTGAGGCCAAAGAGCTCCCTGGCTGAGAATTCTAAAGGCCCCTCCCTAAACTGCAAACTGATTCCATAAGATGTTGAAAGTGGAATAATAGCACTATAACAATGTAGTGTGGAAATGGCCTAAGAGGCCAGGGCTCAGATCCCCACTCAGTCATAGGAAACCTTGGGCAATTCACATGCTGTTATCCTGAGAATGAGGCAATGGCAAATCACTTTTAATAAATCCTGCCAATACAATCCTGTAATAGGATCTGGAGTCAGCTTGAAAGCGCATAACAATAACAACTTGCCTGAGAAAGAATGGGTCATTGTTTTCTTTTGGCTGTTTAATATTTTTATTGGCATCTATGTTTTGCTTGGTTTCAGCTGTAGCCCTATATACATCTTTGGGAGTAAGCCCTGTTGAACTTATTAGTGTGTCTTGCCTCACAGCAAACATATGTAGGTTTGCATTGTTAACCTGATCGATGTCTCTTGTTAAAAGTCCCATAGGCCAAACAGTTTTTCTTATTGTTGAATCTTTCTACTGAAACATTAAAAAGTGCAAACCAGAAAAAAGAAAATTTAAGTGAATAGGGAGAAAAAATAAGTACAAAGTAATATCAGGTTCAACTTTTGTAACCTATCTGCTAAATTTATACACACACATATACCTTACATCGTAACTTGATATATAATATATTGATAATATTCAAGTAAAATAAGAGAGTTAAAAAATAAAAAAAGTGAATTGAAGAAGAAAACAGGGAGAAAAAAACCCTCTCCTTCAACTTCCTACTTGTGGAGAAATGAGCACTCTATTATATAAGTGTGAACTTTCTTTCAAGTATAGATACATGTATAAACAAGGACACCGTACTGCTATTCGAACATGTAAAAATTTTTTTGTTAAGTAGTACTTTGATAATTAATAATTGTTACAGAGTGTTTTATAATTCCATAACCTTCTTCTACATATCGTTTATTTTTTAAACCTTAAAAATTTCCTTACTATATTCCTTACTATATTCTAATTTTGTCTAAAGCATATTTTGTAGTTCAGCATTTGTGTAAACAGTTTTTCTGATGTTGCTATCATTATTATTTAGGATAATAAAATATATTTAAATAAAATGTATCTGAAGGTTGGGATACAGGAAGTCTGAAGCAAGGTAACATGTGGCACTGCCTAGTATCCTCCAGATGTGTTGAACTTCATCACCCCAAAGGAAGTGCAGGGAAGCACCAAAATAAGGAACGCTGATCTCGTCCTTATAATTTCTCTGTGTCCTCAGTCTGTACTGTAAAACAAATCAATATAGGGCAATATAGGGCAGCAAAGAGTGCCAGCAGGAAAAGATGCATGGTGAAATAACACTGTGGAATAACCTTTAATGGCCTCCTTCCTGTGCATTTAACAGCAGGCCAAGTTAACAGAAATTAATCCAGCCCCGTTTCTTTTCTGGTTTGGAGATGAACTAGGAGACAAGGTCACATTGCTTGGTTAATGTTTGTTATCTTGGCTTACTGTTAAAAGGCAAAGGAGGGGAAAACGTGGGGGAGCAGTCCAAGGGAGAACACGGTACACCAAATTATCCTTCTTCACTTGGATGTTCTGGAGCAACTGTGATAACCTTTCTTTCCCTTTTGTCATTTTTTGTCTTTTGTTCTTTAAGGGATTTGTTTTAAATGGTTTTAATTCTATGAATATTTGAATTGCATGCTAACATTAACTTTTTGTGTGTTTTTGTATGTTTCAACTATGTTTGTGTGTGTGCTTTCATCAGTATTTGTTGAGTTCCAAAAATGGAGAAAAAACAAGATGTACATGAACTACTAAAATAATGAGGAATAATAATAATAATAATAATAATAATAATAATAATATCTGTTTAAATGGATTTAAATAGTTTAAATTAAATTAACAGTGGTTAAATGCCAGGACTGCAGCCACAAGGTTGTGAGTTTGGTCCTGCTGGGCTCCAGGTTGACTCAGCCTTCCATTGGTAAGTTGGTAAAATGAGTTCCCAGCTTGTTGGGGGCAATTAGCTAAAATACATTGTAAACCGCTTAGAGAGCACTTAGCTGATAAGTGGTATAGAAATACACATGCTATTGCTATCAAATTTTACAGATTGTTTAATTGTATTTTTAAAATAAGTTTGATATGTTTTGTTGATATCTTTGCATGTTTTTATACCTGCATTTGTTTAAATTTTTATAAGCTACTGTGAGTTACAGTATTGAGAACAAACATTTATTTGTATTTATTCATTGAAGCATTTACATCTCATCCTATATTGCAAGATCTCAGGACATTGTACAGATAACAACAACAATAATCTCAATTTCTACATTACAGGTTAAGGTGAACCCAGCAGGTGCCCAAGATGTGCAACTTGGATTGTGTTGCAAATGCGTTCAGGAGAGTCTTTAGGTTGTTGAAGGGCATATTTGACAAGGCAAAAGGTAAGAGGAGTGGGTTGATGGATGGGGCTGTATCTTGCATCCAAAGATTGGCCACAAAATATGTGTGTGTTTGTGTGTGCCTTCAAGTTGCCTGTTGAGCTACAGCAACCCCATGAATTTTTCCCAAGGTTTTCTTAGGCAAAGAATACTCAAAAGTTGTTTCACCAGTTATTTCTGAAATATAGCCTACAGCACCTGGTATTCATTTACAGTCTCCCATTCAAGTACTAACCAGACCTGACCCTGCTTACTTCCAAGATCAGACAGGATCTGGTGCCTTTAGGGTATTTAGGCTAGTCACAAAATACTTCTCACACATACATGCAAAATTTATTCTCTGGTTGCTTTTAAATGGGTCTTTAAAAAAAATTGTTATGTTGAACCTTCTCCAATCGAGGTCCTGTTTTGGGGTGTACCTTGATGAAGAGTGGCCAAGAAGAAGAATATGTACCACAGATTACAATTCTCTCTTCCAAACTGCTCAAACCGCCATCTCCACCAACCCAAATTACCCACAAAAGAGGATACATATTTCCATAAAAAGTGCATGTATTAATTTATATATATTTATATATAGAAACAAACTTAGAAATAACGCCTCTAATTTAAATAGAAACACAGTCATAAAAAGACTATGGCTCCTTGGCCAGCATGCTTGCTTAGTTTTCCATCCAGATGGTACTAAGATCTACCAGGAATTCCAGGCTCCTCCTGTATTCTTGTCATATGATTTTTTATCTTTACATTGGCCTTTGACTAGATAGCCTTTCCAATAGAGGTGGGAACTGTGTGACCTTCCAGATGTTGATGAAATTCCATCTTCCATCTTTCCAAGAAAACCCCACAACAGGGGTCACTATTGGCTGTGTTGGCTGGGAATGCTGGGAGTTGTGGTCCAACATCTAGAGGATATGATTACCAAGCCAACACTGAGGACTTCCTTGCATAGGATGGCTTCTTTTTGTTGATTTTACCTGGTCAGTAAAGCCAGATGACAACCAGAGTGGGGTGCCATGGTTTGAGTGTCCGATTAGGACTCTGGAAAGCCAGAGTTTGAGTCCCCACTTGACATGGAAACTCGTTGGGTGACCTTGGGCAAGTTGTACTCTCTTAACCTTAGAAGAAGGCCATGGGAATCCCCTCTGAATAAATCTTGCCAAGAAAACCCTAGGATCAGGTCACCGTACGTCGGAGTTTACCTTAAGGTATATAACAACAACTAGTAGTAGTTCTAATTGGCCATTTTAGTTTAATTTAACCTATTTCTGGAAGCTGCATTCTGACAGCATCAGTCCCAAAGTCACAGGACAGAAATATTTAATGTAATCAATATATCTATCCCACTACAAATATCAGAAAGGTTTAAGAATCATGCCTTACAAAATGATAAAAATGCTTACAGAAGCAATTTGAAGCAAATTGATTTGAAAAACATCATCCTTTGAAAATAATTACATATTGAAGAATGGAATAGAAAACTGTCAAACAAAATAGAGCCAAATGTGATACCCTTAACTTTTAGAGATCAAAACATTCAAACAGCATTTTCCAGATGTTTTATCAATTGAGCCCAGTTCAGCAGTTTAAAGATGGCCAATATTAACCTTTAACAAATACTCTCACACTTCCAAACATACATTTTTTAAGTTTATACCACTTGCCTTCAAGCATGAGGATTCTAGGGGGAGGCAAATACCGAAGGTGAAATCTATTTGCTAGTGCTAACCAGGGGAGACCCAATAATTCTGTTGAACTTATGTAAGCATTGATTTACCTGGAGCCCATTCACACTACAGATTTATAGCATTATTATTCCATTTTAACTGCTCTGGTTCCATCCTGTGGAATCTTGGAAGTGGTAGCTTAGGGAAGGGAATTTAGAATTCTCAGCCAGAATAGTCCAGTGGCTCACCAAACTACAAACCATAGGATTCCACGGGATGCAGCCATGGCAGTCAAAGTAGAATCATAGAACTATAATTCTGGGGTGTGAATAAGCCCCAAGTTGCCATTGATTCAATGGCCCTAGCCTTTCTGGGAAAAACAGTTGGGTTTAGGCCAAAAGGAGGACTGCTGTAATGTGCCTTTGAGTCATTTGTGACTTATGGCAACCCTAAGGTGACCCTGTCATGGGGTTTTCTTGGAAAGATTTGTTCAGAGATAGGCCGCCATTGGCTTCCTCTGCGGCTGAGAGAGGCTGACTTTCCCAAGGTCAGCCAGTGGTGTTCCATGGCAGAGTAAGGATTCAAACCGAAGTCTTTCAGAGTTCTAGTCCAATACTCAAAAAACACCACACTGGTTCTCAATAAAAGAATACAACAGTAAAATCTACTTCAACAGTTATTATAATCCCCATTCTACTCCTTAGCTTGTTGTTCTTGATAAAAGCTCTAAAAGAGTAAGAATACCCTCACCTGGTGCCCAACAGGCAATGTTGGGTGCACCGGGTGAACTTTTCTAGGGCTGCCATTTCTAGGGAATGCGGGCACCTCTATGAAGTTAATTTTGCTCCAGATCAAAGCTGCTTTAGCTGATACTCAGACTGGTACACTGGGTTTTCCTGTATTCACTAAAGAGAGCAGGGAAACCCAAATAGTTGTACATTCAAAATGGCCCTCATGAGGAGGACAGAGAAGGTGCAAAGTTGGGTCCTCAACCATTGCAGTGGGGAAAGAAACTTGAGCTGGTGTCTTGGAGATGTCAGGAGCTGTCCTATCTCAGTCCTGGCACAGCTGATAAATCAAACAAAACAAACTGAATATCTCCCAGTTTGTTGCTTACATCCAGGCTGTAAGCAAGGAGTCATAAATAAAGTCCAACATAAACACATAAACAAAGCCCAGCAGGGTTTCATGGCAAGGGAGTGTCCAAGGTCAATCCGAGCATTTGTCAAGGCATCCAGCAGGGTAGCAGGTCAGATAAGCTCTGACAACTCCCAGAGCAGAAGGACACCAGCTAAATAGACCCAAAGCCTAGCACAGCTGTGCCTTGATTGATTGTTGCCGGTTATAAATTCTGAGAGAGTGACGATGGGTCTCTCTTTGCTGCCTGAGCTGTGCAAAGCTGGGTCTAGGTAAGTGTTCTTCTGTCTCTGAAGAAGCAGGACTCTTTGTTGGAGCTGGCACTGCCCTCTGTTCTATTTCTGGCACTGTAACCTCTCTCTGTACAGCAGGTCCTGGCATGCCACCTGTTTCAGTCTCTGGTGTGCCCTCTGCTTCAGACTCTGAGTCAGAGTCCGTGCTCTGGAAGCAGGGCATGACAGGGGCATGGCCAAAGGGGGAAGAACTTTCAGAGGTAGGAGCCTGCCAGCGTCAGGCTCTGAATGAATAGAAATGATGTCAGGAAGTAGGACCATGACTGTGGCATCATTTTAGACTATCGGAGAAAGGAAAGGAGGGAGGGGGCCAGCCTAGCATCCCAAGGAAGAGCATTCCACAGGGTGGGAGCAGCCACTGAGAAGGCTTTCTCCTGTGTTCTCACCAGGTAAGCTGGGATGGCAGTATGAGGACTTCTTTCCCCTGTATATCTTAAAGCTCTGACAGGTTCATACAAGGAGATATAGTCTCCCTCCTGAACCCCAGCTAGGGTTACCAGTTTAAGGAGATCCCAGGTCATCCCATCATCGAAACTTGAGACTTAGGACCTTTCTGCACTACACTATTATAGTGCTATTATTCCACCTTCAACATCCTATGGAATCCTAGAATTTGCAGTTTAGGGAGGGGCATGTAGAATTCTCAGCCAGAGAGCTCTTGGGCCTCAGTAAACTACAAACTCCAGAATTCCACAGAATGTTGAAAGTGGAATAATAGCACTATAATAGTGTAGTGTGGAAAGACTCCTAGAAAAAAACCCTTATGATGTCATAGGGTCAGATCCTGGTGATGTCATTTGGCATAACACACTAAACATACAGATGCACAGAATATGGCATTCAAATTTTTACAAATACACCATGTCTAACAAATTTTATACACAGAGAATGGGGTTGGGGGAGAAGATACACACACACAGAGACATACACGCACGTGCACACTTACATGCTGGGGTTGCCAGGCAAAACATTGGACCAGTCTCCTATGCCTTTAACAATTGTGTAAAAGAAAGAGTTTTAGCAGGTGCAAACAACACCTACTGAAATTCCCTCTTCTATAAAACCATTAAGAACAGAGAAGCTGTGTATCCTGTATCTCACCTGGAACATTTGGTACACATCTTTTTTCAAGGCAGTGCTCTCACTCTGCAATTCCTCCTCTTTGCCCTGAGAAGTGGACATAAAAGTCTATGCTCTGAGATCCAGGAACCTTCTTCTGGCTTCTTATGTTCTTTTTCCATATGTGTTTCTCTTGCAGAAGTCGCAGAGCATCCCTTCGAGGCACCACCTAAGCCGATTGAAAAAGGAGACTGAGGTTGAAGACAGCACATGCCTATTTTCTTTGAGAATAAACTCCACTGTTGTCTCCTTCTCCTCCAGACCTGTTGATGGCAGGAATATCTCCTTTATTGTCAAGGGGCTCTTTGCTACACTGACACAAACATTCCAAATAAAGTTCATTTGTATTCAAACCTTTGTGTAGGGCTGTCTTTGCCAAGTGAATCACATTGGTACAGCCTAAGAAAGGAGCCCCAAACATGAACTTGAAAAAGCAATGTGGATAAGTAGATGGATGGATGTGTGTTGAGCGACGCAACAAAGTAATCTAAGCTGATGCTTCTTAAGCCATCTGATGTGCGGGGCCAGCAATGTTTTCCCCCATTTGGGAAAAAAAATCTGAAATACTCCAAAATTTGAAATTGTCCACACAGCAGCTGAAATACTAATATCTTTGCTTTCTGATGGTTCAGTGTACACAAACTTTGTTTCATGCACAACATTATTAAAAATATTGTATAAAATTATCTTCAGGCTATATGTATAGGGTGTACATGAGTGAATAAATAAATTTCATGTTTAGACTTGAGTCCTATCTCCAAGAGATCTCATTATGTATGTATATGCAAATACAGGTATCCCAGAATGAATGAATGAATGAATGAATGAATGAATGAATGAATGAATGAATAACGGATAAATAAAAATCCAAAGCACTTCTAGTCTGAAACATTTTGAGTAAGGGATAATCAGTCTGTTCTATAATTGTGCCCATTGTCTACTATTATTTCTTTCTTTCCTGGAAGCTCTCCAGTGATCACCAGCAGATAGCTTAGCGACTGGTAATGGGTCCATGGACCATCATTTTCAGTAGCACTGATCTCAAGGATGGACAGATCTGAAGAATACTAACTACTTCTTACTGCTGTAAAGGCTGCTTCATAGCCACTACAGCATTGGAGTTGTGTCCCCTGACAGAGTTTACACTGACTTTTTCCTCTGGTTCTCTTCCCATATTTTGAACAGCAAAGAAATTGAGAAAGAGGCAAGCTCCTTGACTTAGTTTTTAAAAAGCATAAACCATGCTAACAAAATGCACACATCCTAACATTTTGCATTTCATAAAAAGGTTCATAAACAGAAACATTTGCTTTCACATTATAAGCATATCAAAGGCACAGTTTAAAAGGCACTGAAAAGAAATGCCCATTTTATACATCTCTTCTCCAGGGCCTTGAACACAAGTCACATAGTTCCTCTGAAAAATCACAAAGCCAGATTATGAGTAATGTGGGGGAACTGCAACTGGATCTCCCAGGCCCTTTCTGCAAGACAATGCTCTCACATGTTGTCCCATCCCAATCCTGGCAGCACCTCTGCCAGGATGGGAGCATATCCCCAATGCTCCCCTCGCACCCAGCCTGTTGCCTGTGAAAGGGAGTACGAGGGACACACTCCTTCCTTCTGCACTGCAGCCAGCCTTCTTCTCATGCCACAGGAGGGAAGGAAGTGCATGATCGCACTTCTGGTCTTTCTGCATGGCCAGCTGTGACGGAAGGCTTGCAGAATCAAGGGGCATTGATGGAATTTTTCCGTCAATGATATACCCTGAGATGGAGCTGGTGACATGAGAAGAGTGGGACCACAACAACATCATGAGGAAGCGTCATTGCAGCCCCAGTCCTCTCATGTCCCCATGCCGGGAGAACACCATCTTGCGGTGTTTTTAAAATAAAGCATAGAAGTATTGCAGCCCACATAAAGCTGCTCAGGGCAGTGAAAATGGGTGAGGAAATGTCTAACCTCTCCCATCCCAGGTCATTTTCCAGACTGACTGCTTTCCTCTCCAAGTTGCTAATTAGTTTTTCTAAGAAACACTGCAATAGGAGATATAGCTATAGAGATGTAACTTTGGCCCTTTCCGCACGAGGCGAGGGAATCGCTCCGTGCTGTTACCTACCGCTTCTTCTGGGGTCCAAAGCAACGCCGACTGTCCCTGAAGCCCTTCCGCAAGGCCCCTCTTTGGTCCAGGGTGAATCGGAGCAGTGCGAGGTTTGTACATCCGCACTGCTCTGGCTTCCAAAATGGCAGCTTCCAGCCTCCAAAATGGCGGCTTCCAGCTTCCAAAATGGCGGCTTCTGGTTGGTCGTGGGTCCTGACCAACCGCTGAAGCTTGCCACACTTAAGCCCGCCCTCCTCAGATCGCAGGCTCGCATTGTTGTGAGCCTGCAAATCTGCACAAGGGAGCAGGAATGCAATGGTGCGTTCTAGGAAAATAAAGACCTGTTTTTTGCGGTCTTTAGAAAACATGCTGGAAGACCACTTGAGGTCATTTTGGAGTGGACTGAGGTGCAGATCTCTGGTAAGTAGTCCGCTCCTAGTCCGCTCCAAGGTGCAGACAGCCTCCATGAGAGGACGCACTGCCCCGTTCTAATTGCCTGGTGTGGAAAGGGCCTCTACCTCGATAATTATGTCTCCCATTGCTACCCCTTAAACTGTACAGCCCACCCCCCAGTACAGTCATTTTTGTGTTTCTAGAGAGTGGAGAGGTGATCAGGGACATGTCTAGGTCTTTGCCTGTTTCTGGAGGTGCTGCACAGGCAACCCATCCAACTACTGTACAGTAAAGAGCTAGATGCATTTCCCTTCATCCCTCTGCTCTCGGGCAACATGGAAGTGGCCTTTTTGGATTGGGTGGGGGCTACACAGGATGAGGAAGGTACTACAGAAGTACTGGGAGGGCTGTCCAAATCCTAACTCTAACCCAATGCAGAAAAGCTAAGGATCAAACAATCGCTAGAATCATGGGACTGAAACCAAAGTGTGAAAGGTAACATTAGAATCTCGGTAAAATAACACTAGTATGATACCTGCTCCTGATTTAGGCCAACACATTTTATTCAGAATGCCAGTAGTTGACTGTAATTAGAATTGCCAGGTGAAATAACTGGTAACTGGGCTTCTGTCCTTTTAATGGTGGTGTAGGGGAGCAAGACTGTCACACAGTCAACACCTGCTGAAATTCCTTCTTCTGTACAACCATTACAGGGAGAGGAACCCTGTCTCTTATTTTACTTGGCAACCCTAACTGAAATCTGTAAGGTCGATGTTACCTATTGTACAGAAGAAAAGATTTCTGTTACTGTCGGTTTATCACCCATTGCCTGTATTGCATTGATTAAACTTCCAGAACCTAGGCTGTCTCATAAATAAAATAAACTCCAGAAGATATAGCTTTTTTCGCCTGGCCCAAAGGTTGAAATCCACAAGCCTGTCCTGATCCAGTAGACGTTAATTCAAAGACTGAGGCACAGAATAGCACTGTCAAAACCTTGTTTTACATGAAAGCAAATGAACTGACATTGATTTCACCTTGGTCTTTAAACTGCTTTTTCTAGCATCAGCAGAAAAAGAGAAGAGTGTGGAAGATGCCACTAAAATTTCACTTTTGAAAACCTCCATAATGAAGAATGTTTTTTTTATATATTCCTTTTTTCCCTGTTCCTAGTTTTGCATGAGATTTATCAATATGAGCTTTTTACACTTTCATGGCTTTGTGCTGCATGGAGAATTTGTTCATTACTTTTTATTCATCCATTGTCATAATTATTTCATCTGTTAATGCCCTCCCCACCTTCCACTATCAAATATCAGGAATTCCAAGACAATACAGTTTTTAAATGTATTCTTAGCTGAAACTTTTCCTGCGGCAAACAACATTTCTACACTATTTTGATACAACATCTGGATTAATACTTAAATTTTTTGAAAAAAGCAGAAATATGCTGCAGTTGTTATCTCTCCGCCTTCCCAGTTCTAATGGTCCTTTCTTATTCATCTTTGTTGCCTCCATCGCTCCATCAATAACTGTACCAAAGGAAGATGCAGTCTCGTTCCCCTCCCGTTCTATTGCCATGGCAACACCAGAATCCAAGCTAGAGGAATTTACGGTATGGCAGCCAGGAGAGACAGTTGCTGTGGCAACCATTGGCGTGGACATAGAGATGAGATGGCTGAGCTAGGCCTCACTGGAAAGAGTGCTGGGAGGTTGTTGGAAAGTCAACAGGTAAAGCCTTCCCCTATGGCTGGATACCTATCCAGTAGATTTGATGCTGTGAACTTCAGGGGATGTTCCAGGAAAGAGATAGCAAGACCACCCTGTGACTCCTCAGGTTTTCCATGGAGGTTTCCTGGGTTGCAAATACAGCAACGAAGCTTCTAAGGGTCATTGTCAGGGACTGAACTTCTAAAGATGGAATGGAATCCTTGCTAGCATTCTATGATACAACACAAGCACAAAAGTAGAACTGTCTCCAGGTCACATGTGTAGAATATTCAACCAGATTCCCTTATCAATAGACAACAGATCACATCAAAACACAGGCACCTAAATTAGGATTCATCCAGCCCTCCCGATGCTGATGAACTTGCAAATCCCAGCTGGTTTAGCCAGCGTAGCTAATAATCAGGATTAATGAGAGTTGCAATCAAATTTCTCAAGGCCATATGACGCCACCTCTGGCCTAGATCCTAGGTTTGGATTTTATTGTTGTATTTCTCCATTGATGTCCAAAGGAGAGAACTGATGCACACATATGAATGGTAGCTGTAAACAACAGACAGAGCTCCATATGCTGATTGATGGTCACTTGCTCTATTTATGTTTATAAAAAGCTTTTTATAAATAAAAAGCTCTGCCTCCTGTTTATTTCTAGCATTTTCTCTATTGGCCTAAGTTCAAATATTACTTCCAGCTAGAGTAGATTCACATAATCCTCCAACACTTCATAGAAGAAAACTGGGACATGCGAGGCCAAGCAACATCAGAGTTTGGTCAAGATGGCAAAAGTTATTATTGAGGAAGAATAAAACAAGGAGGGAAAGCAAGAGGAGAAAAGAGAATCAGGGGCATTTTAAAAACAGCTGAAAAAGTGGGACAGCAGAACATTAATTGGGACGGTGCCTGCCAAATTGGGACAGATGGAGGGTATGAATCCATCGAACCAATGGTAACTTGGCAAGTTGCTCAAAAATTCTATTGATTCAATGGGTCTGATCCAGTGTGGGACTAATAATAGGATTTAAGCCTTAACGTGTATCTCTGCGAAGCGTATTATCAAAGAATTAAACATTTGAAAAATAGGTGACTTTTTTCCAACCTATGTTTAGAAGATTGCCCATATTATAGATGAGGAACACAAGTTCACTCATGACATTTAATTCAATATTAAAGTACACTAGCAACAATTCATATTCTATAAATTTCTACTGTTTTCTGTTAAACTAACACAGGTACAAAACAAAAGATTTAACCCCCATAACACTAACAGTCACACAAACTGGGCCTACTCTTTTAAATATAGTAGGACAAATAAACTTCTGTCATTCTCACCTGAATTCTACTTTTGCTCTTTGTAGGAGAGAAATTTGGCTCTAAGAAATCTCTGTAATTGTGTTTCCTTGTTTAATTTTGACTTTCTTTGATTCAGATCAGCTGAAGAAAGTAGAAGCTGGGACATCTTGCTAAAGCGTTTTAATGGTTTGTTTTCATTAGCTGCTCTGATCAATATGTGCTCTAAGTAAATAACTGAATCCTTTTGGGATCCAGAACAAACTTGCCTGTAGTTCTGTTAGATGCTTTAAAAATCATTGGTCTCCTTGCTGTGGACAAATACATCTCCATGGAGACTGAAAACATACATACCATATTGACCTAGCTCAGGCTTTACACCTGACTGGACAAGAGAAAGAACAGGCACTATTAAAGCTGTGTCATATAATTCCTTAGTACCTGTACAGAACTCTAATTAAACCAAAGTACACATAACTAAAATAGTTCCACATTCTTTCCCTAGTTACCTCACTTCCATCCGCCTCTTCTGTTGTCTCAGCTATACTGAATTTACACGATTAGCTCCTCAGGGCAGGGACCTGTTCTTTTATACTTTATAATAAATATAACAGTATGTGGCTACGTATACGTCTTCTCTCTCATTTAGTGTGCCTTCTGGAAATGAGAAGACTGAGGCAGATTTTGGGCATCCGTCAGAACTTCAGGAAATACTTCCCATTAAATCTGAAGAAATTACTTGTCCTAGTATGTTAATCAGTGTAGAAACAGAAGCAATAATTCCATGGCATGCAAATATAGTTTAGGCTACAATCTTACACATCAGTGGTTCTCAACCTGTGGGTCCCCAGATGTTTGTGGACTTCAGCTCCCAGAAGCCCCAGCCACTATGGTCAATGCTCAGGGCTTCTGGGAGCTGAAGTCTAAAAACATCTGAGGACCCACAGGTTGAGAACCACTGGTATGCATGCTTTTGTTGTTGTTATGCCCCTTCATGTCAATTCTGATTTACAGTGACTCCTTCACAGGGTTTTCTTGGCAAGATCTATTCAGAGGAGGTTTACCATTCCTTCCCCTGAAACTAAGAAAGTGTGACTTCCCTGGAAGATTTTCACAGCCAAGCAGGGATTTGAGCCCTGGAAGACTTCCACACTAGCCTGTTATAGCGCTATGATTCCACTTTCAACATCCTATGGAATCCTGGGGTTTGCAGTTTATGGAGGGGCCTTTAGAATTCTCAGCCAGAGTGCTCTTTGGCCTCAGGAAACTACAGACCCCAGAATTCCACAGGATGCTGAAAGTGGAATACCCACAGAAAGGCCCTTAGTCTTAACACTCAAACCATGCTGGCTCTCATACTTACTTCCTTGGAGTAAATACCATTGAACTCAGTATACAGATGTGTACAAGATCTCACTGTGGGGCAACTTTTATTGCAAAATCTAGATGTGATATTGCAGCCACTGCTGGGGAGCAGCAGCTGTACTGAACATGAACACCCAATTGCTTTTGCATTCATTCTACAAATACAAATCTGAGTACAATCCAATGCATATCTAGTCAGACTCCTCAATGGGGCCACTAAAACTTCCTCTGAGGTAAATAACTTTGGGATTAGAGCCTATGTTTCACATTGCATTTAAGATACATGAACAGGTATTATGGATGTGTCTCTTTGTCCGTGTGACTGTGACATGCGTATACAGTTGTTGTTACGTGCCTTCAAGTCATTTCTGATTTACAGTAACCCTAAGGTGAACCTATCATAGTGATTTCTGGAGGCTGAGACTATGGCCATTTCTGCACGATGGCCCCTCCCGGAACTGCAAACCCCAGGATTCCATAGGAGGCTGAAAGTGGAATCGTCACGCTATAAGAGTGTCGTGCAGAAATGTTCTAAGTGACACATCCAAGGTCACCCAGTGGGTTTCTATGACCAAGCAGGGAATCAGACCCAGGTCTCCAAGGTCATAGCCCAATGCTCAAATCACTACTCCATGCTGGTTGTCATGCATGCATATATTATGCTTTATTCCTTTATAATCATTGAAAAGTGAATGCAAAGTCTTTATAAACATTACCCTGAGCATTTAGAGGGAAGAGAGGGAGGAAGGAAGGAAGGAATGAAAAAAGGAAGGACATATTTATTTTTAAGATATAAAATAGGAAAATAAATGAAAGTTGTACAATACAATAGTCCATGAAATATCCTGGAAATTGAGGGTCAGCAGTGCAACATTTCTACTCTTCAAAAAGTTTACAGCAAACATCTGGGAAAAAGGAATTGAAATGAATGTTGTGAAGTAGGTACACACTGTACACAGTGCTCGTGCTCAAAATGTACAGGGGGAACAGCTTTGCTCTTTTCCTCCCACCCGCCTTCATTCTCTCGTTTTTCCTCTCTCCCTCCTCGTACACACACAGACATACACACACATTATGGCTCTGATAATGACCAAAGCTCTGACTCAGCTATGCATTCATAGATGCAGTATATCAGCTATACAAGCCTTGTCTCTCCATCCAATTAACTTGTCAGTCTTCTCCTCCTCTATCACCAATCCCCCCCATACTCAAGGTAGAGAGGGACATTTGGAGTTCTAATTCTAAATCTGCCACCCAATTCTCCCTGCCTGACTACCCTCCCCATCTCTAGTTCATTCATAAAGATCTGCAGTCCCTCCCCTTTGCCAGCACCGCCAGGTCTTCTCACGCATTCGGCTAGATGCCAGCAGCCGCAAAGGGGGACAGCCCCCTGCTATAGCTGGGGAGGGGGGCATTACTCATCCCCCCTCCAAATACACACACACACGAGCCATCCATTCTTTGAAAGGAGATGCTGGGCAAAGCGAACCGATGGCTGGCGATCTTCGCAGCCCTGCTGGCAACAGGGGCCAGCTGGGAAGCAGGTGAGGGGGGTACCTGTCTCAGGGGTGGGGAGGGAGATGAGAGTGATGCAGAACTGGAGCAGCGGGGGGGGGCTCAAGAAGATGGGAGTGGAAAGGATGAGAGGGACTGAATTGATCAAAGAGGAAAGCCAAAGAGATAGAGGTGGGAGAGGAGGAGAAAGGAGGGAGGGAGAAAACAAAAAGAGAGAGAGAGAGAGAAAATATTCAGCTCATCAAGAGAGAAGAGGAAGGGCTGAAAGAAGAAAGACAAGGGGAATGAGAAACAGAGGCAAGGAATAAATGGAGAGCGAGGTTGGCTGGGGGAAATGTAATAGGCTCACCTCAACCCAGCTCTGGTATTAGAGAACCTGGGAGTTGTGGCATCATCAGCCCCTCTCCTCTCCGCCTCCTTTGGTCCAACTTGTTAGACCTCGGACTCTAGGGTGGGATGGGGGGTCTCATACTGCTTACTAATAATCAGTTCCTTTTGATTTGAAGTCTCCTCAGCTCTAGGACAGGGGACTGGGTTATGTATATTCTAAGTCAGATTGGTGGTAGAAGGAGAGCATTCGGTGTATGCTTCTGTCTTGATTGTGTTATGATATGCTCCCAAAACGAGTCCTAGCTTCAATTCCTTGGCTCAGATTAGTTTTTGCCATCTTCCCTCAACCCCTCTCCCCACAAGAGTTTGGCGTCCCCACTCTGAAGGACTAGATCCCTCTCCCTTTCTAGGGAACCTAGTGCATTCTGCTTTCAACCTCTGCTGCTGCCATAACTGTTTCTAGAGGACAAAGACGTCCTTGGCTGCCAGCCCCATAGCTAACCCACTAAAAGCCCCTTCCATGGTCACTCCAAAACTCCTCAATCTGCTTCCTTAATTCAAAACTTGGCCAGAGTTACATTTCCTTTCCTAGTAATAATATTCTTGTGCTTTTAACAGGTTTGTGGCAGGCAGGCATTCAACAGGTAAAGTGTCCATCACTATATAGCTGAACAATGGAAAATGCTTTACAGGTTTTATTTCTACCTGTGGGAGGCCCACAAGAGCTTTATTTGTGTGTGATGAGGAGGAGACGAAAACCTTCCTTCTAAAGTCTACCTTTGGTTTGACAATATACATCAGAGTTAGAACAGATTCTTCTATATCAAAGCAAACACACTTGCACTTTAAAAAGGAAAACAAACAGGGAGCCACTTACAGACAGAATCTTTGTTCAACAGAAGAGTGAAGACAGATAAGACTACTAGGCTGTAATGTAATCAGGAACAGCTGGAAGCTTCCATGTTGCAGATGTGGTTTATTTCAGGGCCTTTCCATACTACACTGTTATACTGCTATTATTCCACTTTCAGCATCCTGTGGAGTCCTGGGGTTTGCAGTTTAGGGAGGGGCACTTAGAATCCTCAGCCAGAGAGCTCTTTGGCCACAGAATTCCACCGGATGTTGAAAGTGGAATAATAACATTATAATAGGTTAGTGTGGAAATGGTTGAAGACTTTGAAGAAGTTGTCCAAGGTGCTGAAGCAATAGACATACCTCAAGGCTAACATCCCATAGAATGAAGAGTTCATCTTCAGCAAAAGAAATGGTGAAACAAAAGTTAAAGATTCCTGAAATAGTAGACATGGGTAGTATGGGTTGTTCTTGAGCCTTGAAGGGGAAAAAATGCGTTTTTGAATTATGGTTACACTGAGGGGGAATCAGAACACCTAATAATTTGTGTATGGTGTTTAAAGTGGGCTGGGAAACTGCAGTCGAAATGTGAGCCCAATTTTGTTTCCATGGCTGCCTCCTGATTTGCACACCCCCCCCCCCCGAAAAATGGGCCAGAACAAACAGAGGTCACTTCTGGTTCCCATTTCTAGTGATCTGGAAAGTCTGGAAGGCAGGACAAAGAAGCAATTGATGGCTGCTAGAGGCCTCAGAGAGTAATAACAGACTATTGTGGGGTGGGTCCACAAACAACTGGATTAGGGGTGTGGGAAGTTTTGCAGTTTTAGGGGTGTACAAAAGGCATAGAGGTCTTTCTGTGGCCCACATTTCCCAACCCTTATATATACTATTTCACCATTATTATCTCCAATGTATAGACGGGAAGTTAAGGTTGGGACACAAGTGTCTTACCTTAGGCCTCTCATGGTAAAAGGGAAAATGGGAACTCTCTTCCACAACTCAAAAAAAAAAAGGCTCTTATAGTCCTGTTTCAGACATCAAGAGAAATGACAGCTTTGTCCTCTGGCGGAGGAGATAACTGTCTGGTGATGAGAAAATGCAATATCTCACCACCGGAAATACAACCTTGAGGTAGGAAGGCTGCATGAAAACAAAATATCAACAATACTTTTGTGGTCTTTGTGTCGATTGTGGAGTAAACCCTTGTCATCTTCAAGTTTGCAGAAGCAACTACTAGGCCTTCTAGATGCTTTTGGACTTCAACTCCCAGAAGCCCCAGTTACCATGACTAACAGTAAAGGCTTATGGGAGCTCTAGTCCAAGTAATCTGGAGGGCCAAAAGTGTCCCATTCTTGCTCTAAAAGGTAAGGAGAAGAAGATTGAAGAGTTACAGAAACTATCTTCACATGTGATATTTTTAGGATGCATTGTAAAGCTGAAAATGTAATGTGTGATGACAGAAAACATGTTTACAATCATTTTCATAGTGCAGAATTGATCACTGTGTGACCACAGAGCAGCAATTTCAATTGAAATGATTACTGGCACTGTGATAACTCAGAAATGAAAGGGGTCCCAATGAAGGCAGCACTGTGGAACATCTAGTATGTATACCTGAAAAATCAAACATACACGTATAGGAGCGTAGCTAGACATGGCTTTAGTCTGCACTCTGTTGGGCGCAGCGCTGATGAAACTTTTAGGTATCCTTGCTACATAATATATGAAACTAAGAGATAAGGAAATTCTTGTAGTTTGAACATAAAGCATGGGGGACTCACTTAAGGAGATCTGAAGACATCAATTTCAATGTTAATACTGAGCAGAATTTTGAAAAGTAACTTTTCCAAGCTCTGCTTCAGAGTGAGACCTAATAAACAAAGAAGAAAAGAGTCTGATAAGTAGTGGAGTTCCAACAACACATGGAAGCTGCAGTCCTGTATGTTTATATGTGACAGTTTTCTCCCATACTATTTCCGATTTCTATGTACAATTGTGGGAGGCAGTGTGGTGTAATGGTCTAAGTGTTGGGGTGAGACATGGGAAGACCATAGTTCAGATACTGCTCAGCCATGGAACCTCACCCCCCAGGTGACTTTGGCGAAATCATACTCTCTCAGCTCAGAGGAAAACAAAGGCAATCCCCCTCTGAACAAATCTTGCAAAGAAAAGCCCATAAAAGGTTTGCCTTAGGGTCAGCCTAAGTCAGAAATAACTTGAAGGCGCATAACAACAACAACATGTGAAAGCTGAACAGTGAAGAAAAGAAGAGAATCAATTCATTTGAAATGCGGTGCTGGAACTATTGACACCGTGAGTTGCTAAAAAGACACATACATGAATGCAAGAGCAAATCAAGCCTGAACTCTCCCTAGAAGCCAAGATAACTCAACTGAGACTGTTGTACTTTGGACATATTATGAGAAGATAGGACTTACTGGAAAAAACAATAATACTTGGTGAGATTGAAGACAGTAGGAAAAGCGCCAGGCCCCATTTGCAGGTGGATAGACTCAATCCAGGAAGCCATGCCCTGAATTTGCAAGACCAAAGTCAAGCCATGGTCTGACTTTGCAAGATCAGTGCTGTCAATAACAGGGTGTCTTGGAGATCTCTTATTCATAGGGTCAACATAAGTCAAAACCAACTTGACAGCAATTAACAAGAAGTAGTTGTCTTGGTGATGTTGGCATCAGCAAAGCAGTGAATCCATTTCAGCTTTTGAACAGATTTAAAGAAACTGTCTAAGGTGCTAAATCTATTTAGAAGATGGCCTTTGGTATGCTGGATAGCTCTGTTTAAATCTAAACTACTGGTTCTTAAGCTGGGATCCATGGACTGCCAGGGGTCTGTGATGACCTCACAGGGGAGCCCCCAAAAGGCTCAAAGGCTGCTCAGTCCATCTCCTCCACCATAATGGAGTGGTAATGCAACAGGAACCAAGGCAAAAGAAGACAAGCAGTCAGGCTGGCTGGCTGGGACTGTGTATTGCCTGTCAGGCTCAGCAGCTGCAGGCCAGCCAGCCAGCCAGTGTTTGCCCTTCTTCTCTGTCTCTCTCTCCCCTCCTTTCCAGGTGTGAGTCATCCAGTGTACTATCAGAATTAATCAATTTTTGCCTTTTTCACCAGGAGGAGAGAAGGCTGACACTAGCAAAGTAGGGAGGGAGAGGGGAAAGACAAAAACAAGAAAAAGAAAACAAAAACCCAACCCCCCCAAGAGGTTGAAGGCAAAAAAAGGGGGGTTGAAGCAACCTCTCTATAAAAGCCCCTAGTGTGCCTCTTCATTTCTATCCAGAAGTGGTCGTGCTTTCACCTGAATCGAGGGGCAGCTTATTTTGCCAACTGTGATCCCATTCTCCGACTTCCAGTGTCTTGTTAGAGGGTGGCATCTGCTGGGGCAGTGCCCCTTCTTCTCTTTGGCCCTGCTCCTTCCTGCTATCCTTTTTCAGAGTTGGCTGCCATGTTTTGCCAAGGATCCCACTCAGAGTGGGGCCAAATGGGAAGAGGGGGCGCTGCCCCAGCAGGTGCCACCCCCTGACAAGACACTGGAAGTTGGTGTGAGGTATCGCTGTTGGAAAAATAAGCTGTCACATGTTTCAGATGAAAGTGCACCCACTTATGAATGGAAATAAGGCGACAAACTCAGGGTCTTTTATAGAGGGATTGCTTCAACTACTCTTTTTCTGCTTTCAACCATCCCCTTTTTCTTGTCTTTTTCCTCTCTTCCTCCTTTGCCCATCTTCACTCCTCTTGGTGAAGAAGGAAAAAAAGAGGTGGTTGAGTGTTTTTAATAAGAATTACTGTTTATTAAAAGATAATTAGCAGGTTATTCAAAGATATAGTAACTGTTAAGTTCAAAAAATAATAAAAAAGAAAACTGAATATAAATGCACAGAATAGAATAAAGTATTACAATAATAATAACGAATTGGTATTAATTAGAATCAAAGTCCTTGATCTTAGTTATACTATTATATAAATACAATGTAATGAATACAATGTAAAAATAAGCATAATCGTTTGGACTAGTGTGGGCAATATCTTCAGTTCAGCTATCTTCTTCATAATTTGTTTTCCCTAATAAATTTCCTTTTCTAAAATATATGGATGCTCTGCTATCTGTCAATTGTCCTTCAGATTTGATTAAATTATAAGTTCGTAAAATATTTCTCTACTGTTTCTATCTTTGTTTTCTGATACTATTTTAAAATATATAGCATGTTATTTATGATTATAGGCATTTATTTCTTTATGCTTCTGCTATATTTGTGCTATTCAGTCCTAATGTTTCCAGAATTCTTTATCACTCCTGATATTGCTAATTTCCCCCAACTCTTTTCCCATGGGGGGATATCATCTTTCAAGAATCTCAAAAATGACATATCATCTTCTCTGATAATGTCATCATTAATCTGTCCAATCCAGCCATGTCATAAAGTGTTTCTGATAGACTAGATGGCTGGAAAAGAGGTGAAAGAAAGAGAGACAGAGAGAAAGGCAAATGCTGGCTGGCTGGCTGGCTGGCTGGGTCTGCATGTTGCTATTCAATCCACTTCACCCTTAAACTAGTGGAAAGAAGCAGCAAAAAAGTCTTCCCTCCCCCTTCAACATCTCTTAGGGAAGTGTGCATTCACTTATTTCTATCTTTTCTCCCAATTAGAAGATCCTTGATGAGCAATTTTAAATAAACATTTCATGTATCTTAGGGTTTTAAGTGTTGGGGGTCCACTGCAACAACAGATATTTAAAGGGGGTCTCTGGTAAAGAAGAGGTAAAGAAACACTGGTATAGACCAAATCCTAAAGCAGTTTCACCACTCTCTTGACCTGGGAGCTACCCAGTGCCACTAGGGGATGCTGAAACCTTCTTTCTTGTATCTTTTTCCTTCCCAGCTCATTCTCCCAGGTGCTTTTTTCTCAGTGTGACTCACACAGAACTGCAGAGGAATGAGTGATGGAAGGAGGGTTGACATTCCCCAGCCTTGGCCAGCTCTGTCTCTTAAAACGTGTGCTCATGACTGTGCACACACATTCTTGCCGCAACGTATACAGGACTGTACAATATGTACACTGGGCTTCAATATCCAGAGTTCCTGTGGATTCATCAATGGCGAGGAAGAGAGCTAGCTTGAGGTTTTGGGAGGGGGTAAGGATTCCTTCCAAATGATCCGGAACCTCTTTCAGGCAGCTTTCCCTCATTTTCTTTTCTCTCATGTTCTCTTTTGCAGATCCCCTCTGCCCTGCCAGGTACAAACTCAACTGTCTACTCCGTCGACGTTTGGGATGCGGGCCTGAGGGGCGCCTACCTGTGGCCCTTGTTTCCCCAATTATGAGGAGGATTCTGGGGGTGACTGTGTACCGAAGAAAGTCCCTAAGCATGGTAAGAGACCTGTGATTTTGTCTCAAGCATCGCTTGGAGGTGGAGCATTCTGAAGATGGACAGAGAGAGCAAGCACAGTGTTAGAGAGTTCAGGTTATGATAATTAAAAATTACCAAATCATTTTTTTTTAGCATGCAAAATCCATAATGGGGGGACACCCTGTTTTCCTACTTGACAATCCTGAGTGACACAGTCACGCTGAGACATAGCCTCAGCTTTAGCAAGGGGTGTGCCTGTCTTTCTCTCTCTTTCGTAAGAAAAAAAAGAAGAATAAATTGAGATTGCTCAATAAACAATTGTGACTAACCTGTGTGGCCCTTTGCAGATAAAATCACCCATAATCATGCAAATTTGGATGCCATATTAAGTACAGGTCCAGTTAATTTAAGTGGGCTTGCTGTTCATCCAGTTATGACAGATACTTTTAGTTTTGAACAGTCTGAGGTTCTGGGCTGGATCACTGAAGCTGAAACTCACCATATGTGTTTGACTCTTTCCTTTCTCAGCTTATAAAAGCTGCTGGTGGGTGGGGAACCAGCCTCTTAGAGGAGGATAGCAGAATCCTGCTGTATTGGTTAATTTCCGGCCATCGTAAATGTTTCCTTGATATTGGTTATTTAGTGGCATCTGAGCTTGGAGAAGTTAATTATTTTGATCCATTTCATTCTGGCTTCAGGCCTCATCATGGCACAGACACAACTTTTGGTGGGTGATCTACGTTGGAAAATGGATAGTGTGAACACGTACTGGTTGTTTTAACTGCGTCTCTCTGGATCTTTTGATTCCCTCAATTCCATGGTACCAAAAGCTGTAGAGAGGACCTGAAGGACCCTGGCATTCTGAACTGCTTGGCTGGGATATGACTGGGAGGCACTGTTGTATGGTGGTTCCAGACCTTCTTGGATGATGTCAGAATTCCTATTTCACAACAGAGCCCTGGGCCTATAGTGTCCCATGTGGTTCTCTCTTGTCTCCCTTGTTATTTAAACACACATGTGAAATCACTAGGTCAAAAGATCCAGAGTTTGGTGAGCTCACTGACACTAGTATGCTGATACCCATTCCTGGGCCTAGAGTTCAAAAAATATTTCATTAACATGTGGATACCAGTTTTTGACCATCTGTAGGGAGTGTAGGGAGCTGAACTCTTTAAATTTGTCTTTTGTACTCCCAAAAGATAAGGACTTCAGATTTGAAGAATGAAGCAGCAGAAAAGCTTCCTATGGTAAAATAACTCCCTAAAGGATTGAAAGTTGAGTTCCCAGAGAGGAATTAGAGATTTTATATTTTGAAAACAAAGACTTTCAATTTTCTTAAGACCTTATCTTTCTCACTGCACTCTGCTTGGATTAATGTGCTAAGCATTTCAAACTTTTCTGAACTTTAATTCATCTAAGATAGTGAAGTCTGCTTTGCTGGTGTGGATATTTACTTCCTAGCAACAGAAAGATAACGTAGCTTAAAAAGTTTTAAAGTCTTGAGTGCTGTCAGAAGCAGGTTCCTTTCCCCAGTGCATTGCAGGATGGGTCCTGTGAGTACAGACGATGGAACAGTGGTGTGAGGCTTTCATGCATGCTAATCTCCTACTCTGGATTACATGCCTCATAGAACTGGATTGTAGGTTGGTGTCTGTACTTGTTTTAATATATAAACAAATACAGTCAGCCCTCCACATTTGTAGGCTTCACTTTTGTGGATTTGATTATGCATGGATTATTTCCTGCTGCCTCTGCTCTACCCTATCCCATTTTTAATAGCGATTTCAAGCCTCAAGAGAATGAGAAACTGTGAACGAGGCTGGTAAATCCCTATTTAAAATGGCATAGGGCAGCAGTGAAGCAGCAACCTCCACCAGCCGTCCACTTCTGCCCTGTGAAGAAACCCTGATGCCTAAAAGGCACCCACAGTGGTTTGAATATGCTTACCATACTCTTTTATGTGTTAAATATGGTTTGGGAGAGCTAGAATTTTTCAGTTTTTCCACTTTTATGGGGGTCCTGTGCTCCTAACCCCAGCAAATGTGGAGGGATGACCATACATGGTTAATACGTCAACACGTGAACATCTCTGCGTAACCAAAATGACTACACCCATGCACTGGAGAAAGAAATCAGCAGGCTCTGGGGGTGGGGCGTGGTTTGCTTAGAGCTTGGAAAAGTTACTTTTTTGGTCTCCATTTTCCAGCACGTTGGGGGATTGTAGGTGCTGGAATCCAAAAAAGTAACTTTTGCCAACTCTGAGTTTGCAAAAAAAATTTGAAAACTGAGACTTTTGTTCTGAACAGCCCAGTGAAGACTAATACCATTTCCGCATGAGAGTGTTTTAGCACTATGATTCCACTTTCAACATCCTATGGAATCCTGGGGTTTGCAGTTGAGAGAGGAGCCAGGTGGCCCCTCCCGAAACTGCAAACCCCAGGATTCCATAGGATGTTGAAAGTGGAATTATAGCGCTATAACCGTCTCGTGCGGAACCAGTGTAAGTTTCCTTACCAGCCAGTGTACGCTAACAGGCTGTTGGATGAGGGGAACGGAACAAGGTTAGAGGGGGAATGGCAGTGGTTCTTAACTTTTTCTGTACCAGGAAACCTCTGTAAATACAATTTGTTGCCAGGGTCCCCCAAGTTTTAACTCAAGATTTAAATAGTTAAATTTAGATTTAATCATTCAAATATTTATTTGTTTCTTTGTTTAAGGCTTTTGGAGACTAGGATTCAAATGCCCACTCAGACACTGGATGACCTTAGACTCAGCCTCAGAGGCAAACCCCCTCTGAACAAATCTTGCCAAAACACCCTGTGATAAATTCACCTTAAGGTTGCTGTAAGTCAGAAGTGACTTGAAGGCACACAATGACAAATTGTCACTGATGGCGGCAAGTTCTTTCCAGCCATCATGTCTCTCCCCTTTGAAAACCGACTTATGATGACCCTAGAGTGAACCTATCATGGGGGTTTTCTTGGCAAGATTTGTTGCTGTTGTGGTCCAGGAGAAGGGTTTCGTGGGTCCCCTGTGAGGGCTCCACAGACCCCCAGGGGTCCATGGACGCCAGGTTAAGAACCGCTGGAATTGAGTGTCCTAGACAGAATTGCTCATGCAGACATACACATATACATCCATACATAGAAACTTGTTACTGTCCTAGTACAGTTCTACTCTGTTGTTGTTGTTGTTTTTGTTGTTGTTGTTAGGTGTCTTCATAGGACTTATGATGACACCATCCTAGGATTTTCTTGGCAAGATTTATTCAGAGGGAGTTTGCCACTGTTTTCCTCTGAGGCTGAAGAAGTGTCTTGCCTGCAGTCACCCAATGGGTTCCTGTGGCTGATCGGGGAGTTGAAACCCTGGTTTCCTGAAGTGGTAGGCCAACTACGCTGTACTGGCTCTCCACTGACTCTGCTACTGTTGCTTTTCTCTTTACTTTCTGCCCAACTGCTGAAATTTGGACTGTAAGTTCTTTTGGGCAGAGGTCTGTTTTAATTGCTCACCTTCCTCTGCAAGAAACCAAAATATGTAAGTGGATTTTGTGTTCATTGATGGCAGCATTGTAACAAATACAGTCAACTAAGGTCATTTCTGCATTACACTGTAATAGTGCTATTATTCCACTTTCAACATCCTGTGGAATTCTGGGGTTTGTAGTTTACTGAGGCCAAAGAGCTCTCCGGCTGAGAATTCTAAATGCCCCTTCCTGAACTCCAAACCCCAGGATTCCATAGGATGTTGAAAGTGGAATGACAGCACTATAACAGTGTAGTGCAGAAATGGCCTAATATAGGGAATAGAGAGAAGGGGAGAAGGAGATCTGTAAGTTGTGCTTAAAGGGCCTCTTTTTGCTCTCTTTCTTTCTCCTGCTTTAGAAAGCAAAGCAAAAACCCAGAAGAGGCCTAAAGATTTGCCTGCTCTTATCCGGTCCCTCCTGGCCAAGCATGAGAAGGGGCTGCAACCACCAGGCACAGAGACCACTCTGCCTGGTATGTGAATCTACCAACCATCCACCTTTTGCCAGAACAGGCTATTATTGTAGAAGAAAGCCAAGTTTAAGAATCTGGCTTATACCCAGCTGAGATTATATTACTCGCTTGCATTGACTTCCAGCAGTTCTCCAAGCTTTCAGATCTGAGCCTTTCATAACACAACCTGGAGGTGCCAGGCTCTGAACCTGGAGGAACCTCCTGCAAGTGAGCAAAGTGGGACCACAGAGCCCCATAATACCATCCAACATTTCACAGATGAAAACTGAGACATGTGTGCCCAAACAACATCTGAGCATGGCCAAGATGGCAAACGTTATTAATGAGGAAGAACACACAAGCTAGGAGAAGCTGCAGCAGTTGGGTTTTGCCTGAGTCTACTGGGAAGACTGATGGAATGCAAACTACTTTTGCACTTTGAACTCAGTTTGCAATGAGCAAAGTGAGCTGAGGACAAAGGTGGGAGGTGGGAGGAGGACAAGGTTAGAAAACGGGGACATTTTAAAAGCAGTTGAAAATGTGCAACAATGGAGGATTAAGCAGGACAGCCCTGCCAAACTGGGACTGCTGAAGGGTATGCCTCCGTGGCCCCTCAGGGATGGTTTTGCAGCCCTCAACACTTCTACCAACTGCCTGTTTATGGGAGAAAAAGAGAGGGGGTGAAAAGGCTAAATATGCCATGGTATATGGCTTAACCTCAATTTTTCAAAACCGTAAGTGGACTCTTGGCCACTTATTGTTTTGTTTTTCTTCCTTTCATATTTGGCAGTCTATGCAGCCCTCAGAGGCTCCTAGAGGCAAACAATTGGACACTGGATATGTTGAAGCTATCCACCTCTGGATTAAGCTAGAATATTTCTTTCAGATCCAGGCAAGGAGAGGAAACTCCTGCTACTAAAATCTTGGTTAAAGTTATGGGAGAAGTCCTGGTTAAGGAAAAAGAAACTTGATCAGCCACCAAATTAATCTACTAAATTAAGCCTGCATGTTACTCGTTCACAGTTTAGGCACTTTCTTGAGATATAGGATGGATTTTGATGGGTAAACCTGAGGTCTAGATAGCCTGAAGTCCTTTCATTTTGGGGGAACTATAACTCCCATCAACCTCCAAACATGCTACAGGCAAAGAGATTCCACCTAAACATTAGAAAGAACTTCCTGATGGTGAGAGCAGTGGAATATGTTGTCTTGGAGTGTGGTGGAGTCTCATACCTTGGAAGTTTTTAAACAGAGGGTGGATGGGAGTCCATTAGTTGGGTATCCCTGCATGGCAGGGGGCTGGACTAGATCCCCCTTGGTCTATTCCAGCTCTATAATAATATGATTCATACTTTTAATCCAAAGTACACTTCTTTTTTTCTTTTTTTTGTGTAACCCTGGCTCTAAGAGCCTTCCCACGCTACACTGTTACAGCGAAATTCTTCCTCTTTCAACATCCTGTGGAATTCTGGGGTTTGTAGTTTGCTGAGGCCAAAGAGGTCTCTGGCTGAGAATTCTAAAGGCCTCTCCCTAAACGGCAAACCCCAGGATTCCATAGGATGTTGAAAGTAGAATAAGAGCTTTATAACAGGGTAGTGTGGAAAGGCCCTACATTATAGAAGTTAGAAGGCAAGCGCCCTCCCTTTGAAGAAAGGGCATGACTCAATGCGCCAGTAGGAGGCAGTGTGATGAGGAGCTGCGGGGAAGGAATCTTCAAACTAATAATATCTTTTCTCCTCCCTACCTTTCAGAAAGCATCGAGGGGTTTGAACCACCCAGCTCCCCTACTCTTTTCCCCACCTCTCTCCCCACGGATGCCTCCTATTCTGCAAGCACCATCCCAGTTTCTTCTGAGTCTTATGAAAGCACCCCGGTCCCAGCCACCACACCCCCAAGGAGAGTGAAAGTGGACTTCAAGCAAAGGTCCCGTGCCCCAGTGACGAACCTGAACAAAGCTGTGACCCTGAGTGAGTAGAAGAGTGACCAAAGAGCCTGGGCTAGGGTTGCCCAATCAGGACTGTCTCAGGTGCCCAGGGTCTGAGATTTCAGGGCCAATCCTAAGACTGGGGATGACACCAGGGGTGTACCCACCCAAGGGGGTGCAAAATGAGGATTCTGTCCCCCGTGGAAATGTACCTTCAATCTTCAAATTTCTAGCATTGCAGTAATTTAAAACTTCACTGGCGCACTTAGAAATAGAATTGAGGCAGTGGGTGAGGGAATAGAGGGGATGCTCATCAAATCTGCAGATGGCACCAAATTAGGAGGGATAGCTAATACCCCAGAGGACAGGATCAGAATTCAAAATGACCTTGACAGATTAGAGAACTGGGCCAAAAGTAACAAAATGAATTTTAACAGGGAAAAATGAAGGGTACTACACTTACGAAGAAAGAATGAAATGCACAGATATAGGATGGGTGATACCTGGCTTGAAAACAGGACATGTGAAAGGGATCTAGGAGTCTTAGTGGACCACAAGCTGAACATGAGTTACCAGTGTGATGTGGCAGCTAAAAAAGCCACTGCAATTCTGGGCTGCATCAACAGGAGTATAGTGTTGCGATCAAGGGAAGTAATAATACCACTTTATTCTGCTTTGGTTAGACCTCACTTGGAATACTGTGTCCAGTTCTGGGCACCACAGTTCAAGAAGGATATTGACAAGGAATGTGTCCAGAGGAGACCAAGCAAAATGATGAAGGGTCTGGAAACCATGCCCTGTGAGGAGAGGCTTAGGGAGCTTGTTTTCTGCCGCTCCAGAAACTAGGACATGGAACAGTGGATTCAAACTACAGGAAAAGAGATTTCTCCTAAACATCAGGAAGAACTTCTTGACAGTCAGAGCCATTTGACAGTAGAACATGCTGCCTCGGAATATGGAGGAGTCACCTTCTTTGCACATTTTTAAGCAGAGGCTGGATGGCCATTTGCTGGAGTGCTTTGAGTGTTTGTTGCTACATGGCAGGGGGTTGGACTCGATGGCCATTGTGGTCTCCTCCAACTGTATGTTTCAATGATTCTATGAAAATCGGGAGGCAAAGTGACTCAGGGACAGCAAATAGAATTTTAAGCATGGACATTTCTCGCTGTCATTTCTGCACTACACTTTTACAGTGCTATTATTCCACTTTCAATATCCTGTGGAATCCTGGGGTTTGTAGTTTACTGAGGCCAAAGAGCTCTCTGGCTGAGAATCCTGGATGCCCCTCCCTAAACTCCAAATCCCAGGATTCCACAGGATGTTGAAGGTGGAATAATAGCACTATAACACTGTATTGTGGAAATGGCCTCACTCTCTGCAAAGCTAGAAACTCTGTGTTCGAAAATCACTCACCACTGAACTGTGATCCAGAGAGATGTTAGCTGAAAGCTTTGCCATAATTTCACTCCACAAGAATTTACTTAGGGGTACTTATTATCTGTTTCCTACCGGCAACTGAGCTTCACTATGATATGCCCCAAGGTCTTCTTGAGGGTACCTAAACTAGAAACCTACTATTATAGACTTATAGACTAGGAGAGACTTTGAGATTCAAATTTCTGGTTCTGATTTGATTGTTGGAGCTACCTATGTGCAGGCAGTGACCAAAGTGACCAAGGCAATGTGAACCTTCTAGACATGAACAGTTTTCAGTATCTCACTCTGTGCAGTGCTAGAAATTTGGAGATTGAACTAAAACTTCATTACACGGGTCAGAATTCCTCTTTGGAGTCAATGCCCTCTGGGCCAGATCCCCTTGCCAAGCTGGCCCTGCAGTTCCAAGCCTGGGTTCCTGTCACTCACCTTGCCCTTTTCCCTTCTTCATTGCTTCCTGGATTGGGTACTTGGGTCTCAAGGTGACCTCCCTACTATTGTGAGCCAATGGCTGTGTTGTTTTGGTAGCTTTGTTGTAGTAACTGTGATCACGCCCTGCACTAAACTTAATATGAACAGACAAAAACAGTGGTAAAAACAAACAAGTGGAAGTGTATTAAAACATAAGAAAATAATACACAGATCTTTGAACTACTAAATCATTTATAACTCCCTAAACCATAGTCAGTCTTTTTCTCTGATTCTCTTGTCTCTATTCCATCTGTTCCTATCGCTCTGAGATCTGTCCCTTATCTCTGGGTTGGCTTTTGCCTATCTCTAGGCCATCTTTCCCGTCTGCCTTCTGTCAGAGACAAGCCTCAGTTTTGTATCCTTCCTCCTCCATAGGCCCCCCTTCATAGCATTCCCAGAGCTGTGATTGGCTGGCACCAACCAGACTTGCCCAGCTTTACGCCTTCATTTTGCTCCCACCCCACCCTCTAGCTACATCCCTGGATGACCCCTTGCGATGTTACAGGATGCAATGTTGTCACAAGGGGCAGCCCCTAGTTATACCATTAAGCATCAACCACAGAGTATGTCATTCAAATAAAAAACACCAAGTCTAACAAATGAGGAAAATGCATATGCATAAACTCTCTCTCTCTCTCTCTCTCTCACACACACACACACACCTTTTAAGGTAGCTCTCGCACCCTGAAATTCTTCCCTCTTGCCTTGAGGACTGGAGAAGAGGGGCCAGGTCCTAAGATTCAGGGCCAGGCCATGAGATCTGGGAACACTAACCTGGGTATATAAACAGTACAAATAGGGAAAAGTGTAATTCATGAAGCAGTCTCTGACCATCTGCATCTGGCAGTGACTCAAAGATTTCATTGTTGTCCTTACAGCTCTCGTAGTGATGTGCACAGTGACGGGGGTCTCCGGACTGGTGGTAGCTGCCATTTGCTGGTACAGGTAGGAATCACCCCTGCCGCTTTCCTATCCTGGCACGTTAGAAGCACAGGAGCTGCCTCATATGGACTCAGACCAACTCCGACTGGTAGAAAAGACTTCCCAAGATTTCATCTGGGATTTCTTCTAGTGTCATCTTTCCTGGTGCTTCTCCATCCAAGTATTAACTAGCCCCAACCTGCTTAGCATCTGGAAGGAATGAGCTTGGGTATGCATAGGGTGGTTTGGTAGTAGTAGTTTTAACAGAAGACAGATCTCAGCCCTGTAGGATGCATTACCTAGAACTAAAGATGCATGCACAAGACTATACTTAGAATGCCTTTGGGCATTTTCTGAGCACCAGAAATGAAGAGAACTCACAGTCTTTCCAAAAATAGCATTCCTGGTTTCTTGCTGTTGAGCACCTTCAAGTCATTTCCAACTTAGGGCGACCCTAAGGTGAAGCTGCCAAGGTTGTTCCTGGGGCTGAGAGTGTGTGATGCACCCAAGGTCACCTGGTGGGTTTCTGTGGCCAAACGGGGAATTGAACCCTGGTCTCTGGGGTCATAGTCCAGTGCTCAAACCACTACACATCATTGCCACCAGTCTTTCTTCCTCTCAGGAATATAATTAGAAAAACTTGCCAATTTCCTGCAATCCACCTAGTGACCTAACAGTAGGCTGTGGCCATTTCCACACTAGACCGTTGTAGCACTATTATTCCACTTTCAACATCCTATGGAATCCTGGGGTTTGCACTTTCGGGAGGGGCCAGTGGAAGAGCATTGCCAAAAGTGTGTATATTATTCTAACAGAAGGGTGAACAACTGCAGGAGGTCTGGAAGCCAATTTACTTCTCCGTTGCTCCTTCAGGGGCTGTACAACTGCCAAAAATGCCCCTCCCCCCAAAAAAGCCAGAGACAGCCAGAAATGGATGGAAGTCCACATCTAGTTTCAAAAAATAGGTATTTTTTTTTAAAAAAAATCTTAAACAGTGCAGGGAATCCTTGCAACCCTTTAAAATGGTAAATTGCTGCATCTGAAGGCTTTCAGCATTGGGAGGGGGGCCATGGCAGGAAAAGAGTAGCCCAGAGGTGAAGCGAGATTCTGGGCCAATGAAAACAGCACTGTTGGCCACTATGTGCCTGTGGGACCCTGCTTTGCCCCCCCCACATTCTAACAGAAAGATGAATTGAAATAGAAACACAGTAATAAATTTAATCATCTCTTTTTGTATTGAAGGGCCCCTCATAATTATTCAGCCAACGTAACCAAAATGTGTAAATTGAAACTATCATGCTTTGGACATATCATGAGACAGTGTGATTCATTGGAAAAGGTGATAACGCCTTCAAAGGTGGAAGGTGGCAAGAAAAGAGGAAGATCACAAGTGGATTAATCCAATCAAGGAAACCACATCCCTAAGTCTGCAAGACTTGAGCAAGACTGATGATGAGCAGGGCTGTTGGACGTCTGTTTCTCATAGGGTCTCCTGATCTGATGGCACACACAACGGCAACAACAACTACCTTAGACTATGACCTTAGACTATAGCTTATTTAGCTTTTGCATAAATCGAGCTCTGAGTGTAATTCATGCAATTGTCCTTTTGCAGAGTTAGTAAGCTTAAAAAAGAGAAGCAGTGCAGTGTAGTGGTTTGAGCATTGGACTACTGGAGACCGGGGGGTGCTTTCTTCTCTACATTGTTATAGTGCTATTATTCTACTTTTAACATCCTGTGGAATTCTGGGGTTTGTAGTTTATTGAGGCCAAAGAGCTCTCTGACTAAGAATTCTAAATGCCCCTCAAACCCCAGGATTCCGTAGGATGTTGAGAGTGGAATAATAGCACTAAAACAGTATAATGTGGAAAGGCCCCAGGTTTCGTCTGCCCGCTTGGCCATGGAAACCCATTGTGTGATCCTGGCTGCGTCACATACTCGCATCCACAGAAAATCCTATGATAGTTTCACCTTAGGGTCACTATTAAATCTGAAAGGACTGCAGGCACACAACAACAAAGCTTAAAAGACAGGTTTCTGTCCTAATTCAAAGATAAATTTCAGCAAAAGAGATCACAACTGTGTGTGGAGGGGATATGATAAAATATAGATAACTGAAAGGGAGGAAAATATCTCAAAATGTAGTTAGCATGTAGTTAGGATTGCTTTCGAAAGGGAATAAGGATAAGAAATTTGATCCAAATATTTCCAGGAAGAGATGAAACAGCAAGGAGCCCTGGGGCACCCAAAAGCTTAATATATTTCGTCTAAATTTCACATTTGTTGGTCCTTATCTGGGTGGCCCACCACATTTTAGGTGCAAGCTGCCTTGTGTAGTAATTTTTCTGTTTGAGGTTGAACATCTAATGACCCCACTCTTCTCCAAAATCAAGGTGCATGGAATCAAAGGCCAGACAATTTATTTTGGCACGTCAGGCGACAAATTCCATAGGCATGCTTCTCCTATCCTTACAGTAAACACACAACAGCATTCAATTAAATAAGAGTTTGTTGTCCTTTGATGAGACCTAAAATTAACAGATTGAAACAGTTGCAACAGACTAACATGGCTACTACACTAACATGGCCAGAGCGTGTAGCCTCTCCAGATTTTTTTAAAAGTAAATTCAAGAAAATGAAAACTTTGCAATGAGGCAGTTTGTAAGAGCTTGTGGGACTGTTGCAGATGTATGTGACATCAAAACAGCCAAGATTTTAATGCCTGTAAAAACATCTCATGATTAATTTCCAGACTACAGAAAGAGGTGCACTTGGCTCAGAAGATAGCATACACAGCCAATCGAGGGAACCAGTACCGGTACCACCAGCCCAGTGCAGTAAATAATTTTTGTCTTTGGTCCTTACTTAATTGTGTGTGTGAGAGAGAGTGTCCATTTGAGGGAAAGATGGGGTAAGATTAGGGTTGGCAGAGTGAAACCTCAAGAGGGCTCCTGTACCTTTAATGGTTGTATAGAAGAGGAAATGCCAGGAAGTGCTGCTTGCTGTTTATCTAGTTGTATGTTAAGCCACACCTGCAGAAATTCCCTCTTCTACACAACCATGAAAGATATAGGAGCCGTCTCTGTTTTTTTAATCTGGCAACCCTAGGTGAGTTGCTAAATCTTCCATTCATAATACTTGGTCCTGGTCTCATGTCATGAAGCTGATTGGTGGGAAATTTAGGACAGACAAGACACAATATTTGTTCTTATAGAATATAGATAAGTGGGTGAACTCACCGATAGCAACCTAGCTGAGATGGCTTTAAAGGAGGATTATACAGATTCATGGAAGACAAGGCTCTCAGGGGCTACTAGTCATCCTGCTATAGCTACAGACAGCATGCCTCTGAATATCAGTTAGTGCAGAACAACAGTGGGAGAGGACTATCTCCCTGGACCCTATCTCCAAGCTTCTTATAAGCACCTAGATAACCACTGTGGTCAGCAAGATGTTGGACAAGACTAGACAGATAGGATTATCATTCCATCTGATCTAGCAAAGTTCTGTTTTAATCTTGTGCTCTTTCTCATCCCCCTCAGTACATGGACTCTAGACTAGCTCAGTCCTGCCAAGTTCACCACTATCAACACCGGAAGAAACTTCTCACCAGTGAGGGGTAAGTGCTCTTGTGTCATTCACCCTGGGGGACTGAGAGGGCTGGAGAGGACATTTCTCAGTTTTCAATGCTGGCCCAAGGCATTCTGCTTGATGAGACAGAACAGCAAATGTTGACTTCTTGCTCAAGTCAAGGTTCATAGTACCAAATGCAGCCAGGTTATTTTGGTACGTGAAGCAGAAAATTCCACAATATATTTTCTATCCCTGGTATTAAAATATAAAAACCAACACAATTATTTCCTCACCTTTCCTGAATCCAAAACTTGCTGCCTGGCTACCACCTCACTCAGCCTAACAGTAGGGCCGGCCCTAGCTCAGTGGTGGAGGTCATGTTATTGGCCATGAATTCAGACTGTGCATACCCTCTAACTGTCCTGATTTGGCAGGGACAATCCTGATTAATCTTCTTTCCTCTCTTCTTTTAGGTGTTTTTAAAATGTCCCAGTTTCTCTATCCTCTACCCTTTGTGTTCCGTTTACATAAATTGCTGCAAACTGAGTTCAAAGTGCAAAAGTGGTTTGTAGTCAATTAATAAATGGGAAGGAGGAGGAGCAGCCAGAATCTCGCCCCTTCCAGTAGACTGAGGCAAACACAAACTGCTGCAATGTCTCCTAGCTTTTGTATCCTTCCTCATTAATAACTTTTGCCTTTTTGCCATCTTGACCATAGTCATAAATTGGTTGGCCACATGTGCCTTGGTTTTCATCTGTGAAATGTTGGAAGCTATGGTCCATAACACTTCAAGTGAAAGGAACTTTGATTTTTTTTAATTACCTTTTTTAATTACCTAATTTTTTAATTACCTTTGAAAGAACTCCACCTCTGCCAGACAATAGTTGCCTGCCAGAATAGGCAACATGTGGCTGGACTGATGATTAGTGACATAAGAGGCATTCTCCATGTAGAGTTCAGCACATGGTAAAACTATTTTGTTGACTGTAGCAGTTTAGGACTGAATGCCTTGGGGCATATCATAGTGAAGCTCAGTTGCCGGTAGGAAACAGATAATAAGTACCCCTAAGTAAATTCTTGTGGAGTGAAATTATGGCAAAGCTTTCAGCTAACATCTCTCTGGATCACAGTTCAGTGGTGAGTGATTTTCAAACACAGAGTTTCTAGCTTTGCAGAGAGTGAGGCCATTTCCACAATACAGTGTTATAGTGCTATTATTCCACCTTCAACATCCTGTGGAATCCTGGGATTTGGAGTTTAGGGAGGGGCATCCAGGATTCTCAGCCAGAGAGCTCTTTGGCCTCAGTAAACTACAAACCCCAGGATTCCACAGGATATTGAAAGTGGAATAATAGCACTATAACAATATAGTGAGGAAAGGCCCATTCTGTATTTCAAAGTGTGGTATTGGATCACAAATATTTAAATGTTTATTAAATTTCTATATATTTATTAAATGTGGTTCTTTTTAATCTTGTGAGCCACCCAGGCAAATGCTTTGTTCTGTGGTTGCCTTATAAATAATGCAAATAAATATAAGTAAGAAGCAAAAGCCAAATGTCATGCCACCACCAAGATTTTTAAAAGTCTTTGCAACCACATCAACACATGAATTCTTGCTTTTCCTTCTTCCTAGTTTCTTCTGCTAGGTGTGTGGCATGGCATGGATGGTGATACATGCTCTTTAGGGAGGTAGAATATTTGATGTAGTGGGTTAAATTAGTATGAAAGGAGCACAGAGGAGGAAGGGAAGGGATAATGTTTCTGGAAGGGGCTTGGAATCTCTTCTCATGACATGATTCACCTCATATTGTTGTCTCTTTCTGTAGTAGAGAACCCCCTAAACCAGTAGAGCAAGCATCCACAGAATCAGAGACTGAAAATGGAGATTACACTGTATATGAATGTCCTGGACTGGCACCGGTAAGTATTTGGTGTGTGTATTTGCAGCTTTGGTGTGTAAGTAAGTAGCTTCCTAACAAAGCTTGGAAAGTTACTTTTTTGAGGATTGCAACTTCCCAAACCCTCTTGTCTGCAGTAGGATTTTAAAAATAAATGGTTTCCAAACTCTGCATCCTAGGGAGCCCTGCATGAATGCCTAGTCTCTGCAGACACTTTATAGCCTGCTATTCCCACAGACATTTCCAGGTTGTCATGGAAAGAACAGTAAGGCCATTTCTGCACTACACTGCTATAGTGCTGTTATTTTACTTTCAACATCCTGTGGCATTCTGAGGTTTGTAGTTTACTGAGACTAAAGAGCTCTCCGGCTGAGAATTCTAAATGCCCCTCCCTAAACTGCAATCCCCAGGATTCCACAGGATGTTGAAAGTGGAATAATAGCACTATAATAGTGTAGTGCAGAAATGGCCTAACAAGTCTCTAGTTGCTCTACATACTTTGCTTTGGTTTCTAAACTGCTCTTCAGTCCTGAGGGCTTACTTCCTAACAAAACAAAACAAAAAACACCCGACAATAACACTGGGTCTGCTTCCACAGTGTGGATTAGGCCCAGAACAATTGTCTGCCTGAGGCAAAGCACAAGATGGCTCCCCTCTCTCTCCATTCTCCACACAGAGTTGAGTCTTAACTCAATACTGACAATAGGAGAGCACCTTCCACCCAAGCTGAGGACAGCAGGGCTATAGCCTCCAATATTTTACATATGAAAGTGGACACATGGCCAGGCAACATCAGAGTGTGGACAAGATGGCAAAAGTTATTAATGAGGGGAAACAGACAAGCTAGGATTGTCTGCAGCAGTTGGCTTTTTCCCCTGCCTACTGGGAAGTGCAAGAATCCACCCCCTCCTCTCCTCTCTACCTGCTGAGTTCATTGAGCACAAACTACTTTTGCCCATTGAACTCAGTTTGTAGGAAGTTAAGTAAGCTGAGGAGAAAGGAGGGAAATGGGAGGAGTAGAGAAGAACAGGGTTATTTTAAAAGCAGCTTAAAGATGGGGACTGCAACAATCACGCCTCTCCCTGCCAAATCAGTTGTGGATAATGCAGGGCCATTGAGGAGATAATGTCAGGCTATGTTGCAAACCAGACTATATTCTCCATGAGGGAGAGTGAACAGAAAAATCAGGAAGATCGGTCCTGGATTGCTTCTGCTGCTTCTACAGCCTCTGCCACATGAGGTAGTTTCCTCATTCTGCCTAATGGCAGAACCAGTCTTGCCTTTGGGACTGTGGCACTGATCAAGAACAGCATTTTCTCTTCTCTTCAACAGCTCTTTTTTTTTCTTCACTGTCCAAGAGCAGAGAGGAAGGAGTCAGATGGTTTTTCCAAATTGCATGGTTATAATGCTATTTTTCCACTTTCAACATCCTGTGGAATTCTGGGGCTTGTAGTTTCCTGAGGCCCAAGAGCTCTCTGGCTGAGAATTCTAAATGCCCCTCCCTAAACTGCAAACCCCAGCATCCCATAGGATGTTGAAAGTGGAGTAATACCACTATAGCAGCGTAGTGTGGAGATGCCGAGACAGAGGCAGCTACAAAGCCTCAGGTGTGCTGCTGAGCAGATAGCTGCTGGCTTGCCACTGAAACTGTGCATGCAGTATTCCTGTCAGTAGGTCAGTAAACACTAAATCCTTCCAGTCCTTAGACCAATGAATACAAAGCCTTACTGGTATTATTTTAATTAAGCTTTTAAAAATATAAGTGGCCACTCTGGCAGCTTTGCTAGCTAGAAGAGCAGAAAAAAAGATCTTGTTTGTATGTGCCTCCAAGTTCCTTGTCAACTTATGGTGATCCCATGAATTTCTTAGGGTTTTCTTAGGCAAGGAGTATTCAGAGGTGGTTTTGCCTCTGAAATATAGCTTATGACTAGATACCAGGCCTACTTAGTCCTGCTCAAGGGAAGGACTTGGTCAAGGCACTAGTCAGAAGAATGAAGAAGGCCCTATATGTTGCCAACCATTGACTTACTGTAACATTAATGGCTCACCACAATGGACAACTGTGCACAAAATAGTGGCTTTAGGGTTGCCAGAATTAAAACCAGAAAGGGCTCCTGTGCCTTTAAGGGTTGTGTAGAAGAATGGCTTTCATTTCTATACAATATAAAATCTATAGGATTCACCTCCCATTTTCAATCTGGCAACTTGACACGCTGGCTGCACCTACTACCCTGTGCCCAAGTGAAAGAGATACATAAATGAATCAATCCACAAATGCCAGAGCTGGAAGGGCTTGCTGCTTCATTTGTTTCTTGCTAGCCCGAGGTATTTTAAAACTATAGACAGAGGCTTCAGGTTTAGATATACAGAAACCCTAATTACTGACTTTCTTTTGAAACTGATACTGGCTACTTATTCCACTACAGGACAATTTACAGCAGAAAATTAGGGCTGAATAAGAGCCAGTCTAGACATGCAGCAGAATCACTCGGTGAAGCTTTTCCTGGACCCGACCATTCAGACAGCAGGAAAAGCTTCACCATGTGATCCTGCTGCACATCCAGATAGGCTCTTTTACTTTCAGGCTTGCTAGAGAAGTAACATGTTTCAGTGCTCTTCTATGGAAAAGGGGGAATTCTTGCATATAGGAAATTGCTATGGCAGAGATTACGTTAGCCAACTTTTGAACTGCTATGATTGTTTACATTTGTGTCCCTTTATAGGGGGGATCTCAGGGCATTAACACAAGCAGGTCTCCCACTACAATCTGAAATGTTGAGAGTCCAAGATGTGCTGGTCAATGACTGTAATAAAGATATCTATCGATCTATCTATCTATCTATCTATCTATCTATCTATCTATCTATCTATCTATCTAAGAGTCCAAGGAAAACATAAATGCACTGGGTTATTTTAAAAATTGAAAAGCATATGCTGTGCAACTTTGGTTGATGCTTAAAGTATCATGCTTAACTCCATCACCAGGAAGTTCCTCTTGTAATATCATCTGGGACTGCTCCCGTTGGCAATGCAAGGGGTCATCCCTGCTTCTCTCATTTTGGTCCTGAAATTTAAGGCAGTCCTCATCTGGCAACCCTAATTAGAAATGTTAATTAGAAATGTTCCTCCCTTCATTTCCAAGAATGTTCTGATTAACTTCTTCTCCATTTCTTTTTCTACAGAGTGGAGAAATGGAGATCCACAACCCTCTCTTTGACACCACAACCCTGCGCAGATGCCCTCCCTAAGTGCATAACCTCTCTTCACTTTTTCTCCCCCTCCCCTTCTTTCTTCATCCACCTCTCTGCCTCCTGGCTTGATGCAAGGAGGATTTAGTCCTATCCACTGGGTGCTGTTTCTCTGTTCTATTCCAGAGGGAATCCCCTGAATTACATAATCACCCATTGTCATTGTATCATTCCATCCTAATCCTATGGAAACTACTTAAAGGGGAAAGGATGACCAATAGTAGAGTAGATCACCATAAAATCAACATCTCATCATGCTGAGTAACAATCCTCTTGTCTTAGAGACTTCTTTCCAAGCTTGCCTTCATCCATTAATTCTCCCTCTGAAAGCATTTCCCCTACCCAGTTCTGCTAGAGAGGTCAGTGTGAGTAGGAGCTGCCTTATTCCTTCATTGCATAGTGGTTGTGGACACATATGCATATGTGGGTCTGTATTCCCCATCCAGGACTGGCCAAGTCATTCTTCTGCCTGGGGCAGTATGGCAAATGCTTTCCTTTGTCCCACCTTCAAGCAAAGGTAATGTAACAACCAAGGGAGGTCAAAATAATTTGGCATCTGCAGTGGAAAATCCCACAGACCGTTCCCCCCCCCCCGCAACTCTTCCCTGAGAGCAGAAAATGCAATGGTAATTATGATAATTGGAACAGGCACGCTTTCCCTTCATGATAATACCATAGCTTCATTCTTCCTAATGGTTGGGCCATCTCTGTCCCCATTGCTCTTGCAATACACTTCTGGGCCATGTCAAGTTGGTGGGATCATCTTTGGATATAAGAGGGGATTTATAGAATTGTAGGGTTGCAAGAGACCACAAGGGCCATCCAGTCCAATCCCCTGCCGTGCAGGAATACACACTCGAAAGCACACTCATCAAAACAGGCTGCATGATTCCCCACCCTGGGCCACCTGTTGTTATACCTATTTGCCCCAAGGGCAACTGAATAAGGACCATGGATTTTACTCCATTTTTTTCCAGTATAAAATGTAGGATACCTGGGACAGGGCTTCTCCTTCCAAGGTCAGAAAGCGGATCCTGAAGCCTCCCCTCAACCTCTCCTTAGGAGCAGATTAGGGATAACAAAACACAGAAGAAGAAACAGCAATGAGTGTTGTTCCTTCCTTACTTTTGACCTGCTGGCCCATCGCCCTTACTGGTGTCTTTCTCAGCCTGGGGTGGCAGTGGTGACACACACACTTCAGCTGACACACTAACGTGTCACGACACACAGTTTGGAAAGCTCTGGTCTAAGCTCTACTACCCACAGTGTAATTGCCCTGGCACTATTTTCCCTTTAAGCAGCCCAAAGTGATACACATGTCTCAAGCATCACAGTCCCTAGAACTGAAAGCAGTGGCATCAAAATCTATGTATGTGCAAGAAGTGCATATTAAAAGCCAAAAGCCATTCCTCCTGCATTCCAAACCAAACAGCAGTGGCATCTCCTGCTATCGGCACATGGCCAAATTTACAGACACACTGCTGTCTTTTAGAGGTGTAGCTCTGGCAGAAGAGAAGAAATAAAAGGCTACAATTTGACTTTAAAAGAAGGTGTTTTCAGGACTTTTTGAATCTGGGGTTTTCTGCATGAAAAGCATGCACTGTACCTCCCATGGTCTGCTCATCTCTGCATGATCTGCATTTGTTGCAAACTAGAACTTTTCCCCATTTGTGTGTGCATGTGAGCATGCAAGGGCTAATACATATATAGATATTTGCACTGTTAAATTAAATCTGAGAGTTATTCTAGCTTGCATGTTACATAGGGGTGTCCCCTATTTAAAAAAAAAACTGACCTGAGCAGTAACATGAGTTTGAGTTGAATAGTCAATCAACTTAATTTGTACATAGTTTTTTAAAAAAAATTCTTAAAGCAAAAGCCTTCCTTCTTTTAAAGTCTTAAAGGCCCCTTTCACACTTTCAAAATTATGTAGCAGTTTGGTTCCATTTTCATTGCCACAGCTGCATCCTGTGGAATCCGGGGATTTGTAGTTTGGTAAGGTCCTAGAGGAGCAGTTTGGCTGAGAGTTTGAAATACCCTCCCCAAAGTCCAAATCCCAGGTTCACATAGGATACAGCCATGGCAGTTAAAGCAGGATAATAGGGCTGTAAATGTATAATATGAAAGCTCTCTTTGACACAAACACCTGCACACAGGCACAGATGTCAAATAAGATAGAGTGCAAAAGAGAAAGCAGCAGCAGGTAAGCTCGCTGTAGAAAGCTAGCCCTATAGAGGCTCTACAGCTGATGCAGATCACACATACAGCTGAAGGTTGTTTCTATCTCAGTAACACACCATTAACCCTATAATGACCAAAGTTGTGGATCTTTTCCATATGCCATCAGATTTAAGCCTTCCCTTTCTGCCCATTGAGATGTAGGCATCACTATGGAATGATGGAGGGGAAGCATTTCTATTTTTCCCATCTGCCTTCACTGAGATAACTGCTTTACTACCATACAGTGGGAAAACAGTGACCATAGAAGCCAGGGAAGAATGCTTTTGTTTTTACTGTAGCTCACTAGAAGTATGAGGGAGAATGGTTGGGATCTTTCCACTTTTCAAATTCTCCAATGCAGCAGCAACCTGAGCTTCTTTATGTCCCACCATCACCCCAGTCTACCTGTCTGTCCCACAACTTACTGCAGCATCATACCCCTCAACATTTCACAGATGAAAACTGGAACACATTTGGCCAATCAATGTGAAAGTGTGGGCGAGATGGCAAAAGTTATCAGTGGAGAAGAATAGATGAGTTCGGAGAGGCTGCAGTGATTTGCTTTTGCGATTTGAACTCAGTTTGCAGCAACTGAAGTATGCCGAGGCTGAAGGGGAAGAGTGAAAGGAGAAGAGAGAAGCCAGGACATTTTAAAGAAAGTGGAAAAAGTGAGGTGATAGGAGGATTAATAGGTACTGTTCCGGCCAAACTGGGACAATTGGAGGATACGGGACAGCCTGTTTAGTCCGTTCCAGCCTAATTGATTTTGTTCATTAACTTTAGTACATTTGTCTCATCACACATGTGCATTTGTTCTTTTATTTTTAGTTAAGGTTTTACTGCCCTTTTTTTTTTCCTTGGCCTGGTTACCTTTCTCCACCAGGGCCAGCCATGATTGCCCATGCCCTCTGTATAGTAGAAGGGATGACAACTTACATTTTGGGTACATAGCAAGCACTCTTGGTGCATGCTTCCACAGCATCTATTCTCAGCTGCTCATCTTCTAGCATTCAGTTTCTCTGCATGTATGGAAACTGGTGCAGATATGGGTATTTATGTGCTTCTGTCAAATGTGTCTGCAAATTATTAACCCTTCATATATCCCCAGTCGTGTATATTCCCAAACCAGATTGGGATAAATTGCCTGTGTCCTCAGTGCTTTTCATATCCTTGTTTGGAGGAAGAAGGAGACAGGTCCCAAGATAAATGCTGTCTTTGGACCAAAAGGAAAGGTTGCTGTGCTGGCCAAAATGTAAAGATCAAAATCCATTCCTTAGGCCATCAGTATGCAATGAAATATTGTGCAAGACAAGGGTAGCCATTGTGTTTCTCCTTGTCATTATTTCTATGCTTCTTCTATCCATCTTTGTTGGCTCTTACAGCTGTTAAAGCCTTCTGTGGGTGTGTGTGTGTGTGTGTGGAGAGAGAGAGAGAGAGAGAGAGAGAGAGAGAGAGAGAGGAGACAGAAAGTGTTAAGGGTAAGGGGGTGCTGTGCTAGTCTGTTTCAGTAAAAACAAAAGAGTTGTGGACCTTCGAGTAACAAGTTTTATTTGGCAGAAATTCTGAAGGGATTTCATTCCATTTTATCAGAAGTACAGAACATTGGGCCTTTCTACACTACACTGCTATAGTGCTGTCTTTCAACTTCCAAAATCCTGTGGCATTCTGGGGTTTGTAGTTTACTGAGGCCCAACAGCTCTTTGGCTGAGTATTCTAAATGCCCCTCCCTAAGATCCCATACGCTATTGAAAGTGGAATAATAGCACTATAATAGTGTAGTGCAGAAAAGCCCAATGTCTCTATTGCCAACAGAGGTAAGACTCCATATACTGATGCCATTCTCCCCCCCCCCAACATTTCACAGGTGAAAACTGGGACTTGTGTGGCCAGGGAACATCAGCATATGACCAAGATGGCATAAGTTATGAGTGGGGAAGAACACACAAGCTAGGAGAGGGTGCAGTAGTTTGCTTTTGCTTGGGTTCATTGGGAACGCCACGATTCCACTCCCTTCTTTCCTTTCCATCCTGATGAGTTAACTGAGCTCAAACTATTTTTGTACTTCTAAACTCAGTTAGTAGCAACTAAAGTAAGCTGAGAACAAAGAACGTGAGGGAGATGAGGAGAGAAAAACTATAATGTTTGAAACGCAGCTGGAAACCTGGGATAACAGAGGATTAATCAGGACTGTCCGTGCAAATTTGGACGGTTGGAGGCTATGCTAATGAAGTCGGATTTGTCCATGAAAGTTTATGCCTAATAAAAGTTGTTAGAGTTTAAGATGCCATGAGACTCTTTGTTATTAACATCTTGAGAGTTTTGAGTGTGAGTTTGGGTGATAACCATCCTTGAAGCCACCCTTTTCTCTAGTTTGTCATTCATCTCCTCTTTTCTCCTTCCATTATCCTTTCTCAACTTGTTTCAAATGCTCCAAACTTGACTTTGCTCATTGGATTCAACACAAACTTTGAATAAATTATGAAAAAAGGGAGAGAAATGCAAATAACAGTCATGCCTACATGTTTGTATGTCTTTCTGTTGTTGTCACTGGTAATGATTTTGGGTAGTGGAAGCAATTTTTTATTTAAATGTTTAATTTGTACCCCACCTTTCTCCCACTACAAGATGCACGGCAGTTTATAGTGAAGTTTTAAAAAATGCAATTAAAACAATGTGTATATAAGAGCCAGCATGGTGTAGCAGTTTGAGCGCTGGGCTATGACCTGGGAGACCAGGGTTCGAATTCCTGCTTGGCCATGGAAATCCACTTGGTGATCTTGCATGCGTCCCACACTCTCAGTTCACTTCAGGATTGCCATAAGTTGGAAACAACTTGAAGGCATATAACACAGAGAGAAGGCAAAACTATCATAGGGCTTTCTGGGGCTGAGAGGATATGACAGATCCAAGGTCATCCAGTGGGTTTCCATGTCCAAGTGGGGAATTGAATCCTGCTCATTCGGGGTTGTATTTCAGTGCTCAAACCACTACACCACACTGGCACACAGCTCATAATCCACATAGTAGTAAGCCCAGAATGTACAGATTTAAATTTCTGAAATCCTTTAGAGGGGAGGAATACACTAAGCAACGATTCTCTCCTTCATACTTGTTAGGTTGCCTGGCCAAGTTAATAATCCATGGGCAAACTTACGGAAATTATGTCGCAGAATCCCCCAGCCAGCCTGGCTACTGAGACATTCAGAGATTTATAGGTCAAAACGGAGCTTTTGCAAGCTCTGTGTAATAGCAGGTCCACAAAGAGAAACACTGGAGAGTGACAAAGAGTGTTTGAAAAACTACTGTTCAGTTCTTCAAAGTATGTGAAAAACTAGTGTCAAGTGAGTTGCATTTTAAATGTTCAGCTGAGCCTCTGGGAATGCAAACAACCATGGCCAGTGAAAGTGGAGAAATGTACTTCCACCACCTTGCACATAAATAGTACCAACAATAAAAACAATACCAGAAATTTGAATCCCAAAGTGGAGACAAATCTACAAGTCTGTAATAATAGGTTTCTAGTTTAGTTCCCCTCAAGATGTCCCCTTAGGGCACATCATAATGAAGCTTAGCTGCCAGTAGAAAATGAAGAACAAATAATAACTACCCCTCAGTAACTTCAGATGGAGAGAAATTATTGCAGAGCTTTCAGCTAATATCTCCCTGGATCACATTTCAGTGGTGAGGGATTTTCAAACATGGAGTTTCTAGCCTTGCAGAAGGTGAGACACTGAGAACTGTTCACACTGAAAATTCTCCTACTTGCTGTGTATGGACTTCCTGGGTCACTTTACCTGCCTCTTTTCTTTGGATGCCTAAACTTCATTTTTAAATGGTCAGTTGAAGATTTTTTTTTAAAAAAAATAAACCATGCATTTATTAATTTTAACACAAACACTGATTCATAAATAAGAACTAAAATGTAAAACAATACACTAAATCACTAAACTAAAACACTGAACACTTCCTTTGGTGTTGTATGCCTTTAAAAAAAAGAATTGTACTTTTAAAATAGGTACAGTGCTGTATGGTTGAGAGGCAGCGAAGTGTAGTGGCATGAAAATTGGATTAGGACTCTGGGAGTTGTTGTGTTGTTGTGTGCCTTCAAGTTGTTTCCAACTAATGGTGACCCTAAGGTCAGGGGGTTTTCTGGGGCTGAGAGTGTGTGATGCACCCAAGATCACTCAATGGGTTTCCATGGTCAAGCAGGTAATCAAACCCTGGTCTCCAGGATCACAGTCAACACTCAAACCACTACACTGACTTACTAAAACACAAAGGGCTTTGACCCCCAACCCCGCAGGCCAAACTGAAATAAAAATTTAAAAAGATAAAATATTTTATTTTACCATTACAAATACACTAGAATTACTAGAAAAAATAGCCACAGATTATTGTCTTTTAGATTTCTTATTGCTCAGGAAGTCCATAAACTGTTTCCAATCTTTCAGAAAATGTTCCATTGGCTTATATTTTAAAACACACATTAATGTGGCAATTTGGGCCAACTCAGCAACCTTAACTATCCATTCTTCTACCTTTGGTGCTTCAGTCCAAGATTTTAAGTTACTGCAATGCTAGAAATTTGAGGACTGAAGGAATATTTCACAGCTGGGGCAGAATTCTTATGGGAGACAATGCCCTTGGCCAGTTTAGGGAGGGGCCCCTCCCTCAAATGCAAACCCCAGGATTCCATAGGATGTTGAAAGTCAAATAATAGCATTATAACAGTCTAGTGCAGAAATGGCCCTTATTTTGCCTCCCTGCCCCCCAGCTACACCCTGCACCACATACGTTTCTCTCTTGCAGAACTACACAGGTCTCTTTGTTCACCTTGTTGCATTCCAACCAGGTGCCAACAATACTCCCAGAAACCTGGGTGTGTCTCAAAGCCATTTGTAGCAATGATTAAATCTAAGCTTAAGAGGAGGTGACAGTAAGATTTAACATTTTCTTTATTGCAGTCCATTCCTGAGGTAGTCTTCCTCACGTTGCTCAGAACAGAGTGATTTGATTCTGGAGGGGGTTTTTGTCTAGTCTTGTCTCCCTTCTTTGCAGCTATCAGCAGACTTCTATGAAGTAAGTGACTAGGACTGAGCCTCAGGAGTAATTGAAAATACTGGCTCCTGGGTGGGGAAGGGAGACAAAAGCACAGGAGAAGCCTGGGACTGCCAGTTTCATCTCCTTTCTTTCTACCAATGATGACTATCAAGGTGACAATGTCACCTTGGGAAAGAATAAGTAAGGAGGGCAATTAGAGCTAGAATGGTGCTTTGTTGTTGTGTAACTTCAGCGGTGACCCTAAGGTAAACCTATCATGGAGTTTTCCTTGGGGCCGAGAGTATGTGACATACCCCAAGTCACCAATGGGTTTCCATGGCTGAGCCAGGAATCAAACTCTGGTCTCTAGGGTCATAGTCCAATCCTCAAACCACTACACCATGCTTTTCAATATTTCACGGATCAAAACTGGGAAGGACATGGCCAAACAGCACCAGAGCAGGCTTAGGATAACAGAAGGTATTAATGAGGAAGAAAACACAACCTAAGAGAGGCTGCAGCAGTTTACCTTTTTTTTTTTTTTGTGAGCCTAGGGCAAGATTTCTGCTGTCTCCTCCCTTGTCCCCCATTCTGAGTTAATTGGGTGCACACTGGTTTTGCAGTGTGAACTCAGTTTGTAGCAAACTGAAGTAAGCTGAGGACAAAGGGGGGAAGTGGGAGGAGGAAAGAGAAGCTGGGACATTTTAAAAGTAGTTGAAAAAGCAGGACAACAGAGGATTAACTGGGATTGGCCCTGCCAAACTGGGACAGTTAGAGGGTATGTTAGTGTAGTGGGTTAAGTGGTGGACTGGAACCTCAGCAAACCAGGTTTCAAGTCCCTATTCAGCCACGGAAACCTACTTTGGTGATCTTGAGCAAGTCATACTTTCTTAGCTTTAAAGGAAGGCAAAGGCAAACCTCCTCAGAATAAATCTAAGAAAACTCTAGCATAAGGATGCTACCAACAGAGTTAACTTGAAGACACATAACAACGGGTGGACGGTAGCCATTTTCTCCTGTCCAGCTGCTTCTGTCAGCTTCTCTCTAGGCTAGGGCTCTTTTCTCTAGAGTGGAATTTGGTGCTGTGGGGTAGGGCAGCCACAGTTTAACCAGGATGAGTATAACATGCAGCCTGAGGGAGAGATGTGTCCCCAAATCTTGCCCCTCTCTCCTGAATTGCTGCCACACTGCTGAAATTCAGTGGCAAAGCAGTAATTCCACCCTCCCACAAAACAACACATTTTTAAAAAAGAGGCAGGGAGCTCTCTTTTTTGGTGTCAGTCTGCAAAGAAACTGCAGCTGCCTTGAATAAATATCAAAAGATTTCAGTTCTGCAACTGAAAAGAAGGTCATGGAGAAACTTACACAATGCCTTGACAGCAACACAGATGTGTTCTAAATAGACAGAAAGCAATCCATGTGCACCTTTGAGACTAACTGGGAAGACAAAATATCAAACATAAGCTTTTGTGGACTCAGCCCTTTGCAACCAGATGCCATTAGATTAAGTCCATGAAAGCTTGTACCTGGAATTTCTTCCTCCCAGTTCAACTCTAAGGTGCTAGTGGATTCCTTTATGTCTTTTTATGCTGAAACAGGCCAACACAGCTGTCTCTGTCACCACTACACCACTACTATAGATGCTTTCTGGATCACCTGGCTTCCCTTTACTGTGTACAAAAATCTTATATGACTTACCTGTGCTTCTCCTTCTATTCAAAGACAGCAATGGAAAGAGAGTCTAAGCTCATCCTATGATGCATATAACCTTGGATTACGAGATTAATGGTTTATAAAGCTGCTGCTTCTGTTCAATGTTTATTCTGACTGCTTACCTGTGTAGTCTTCCTTCATACTGAGGTTCATACACTATTTTGTACAAATACTTTGTATTTGTATTTTGTACAAATATAACCTTCCAGAAAAAAAAGGAGCCCGCACTTTTTATCAAATTCATCCCCTTGAAAGGGTGCTTCTGAGTGCTTGAGTTTGCAGCCATGCAATCCATGTCAACTGTAAAAAGAAATGCAACTTACATTACCAACGTCATGGCACTGAAATTAGACGGCTCAGCAAGCCACCAGTGTGACAGCAGGATACAGCTACCAGAGAGTGGACTGAGGCAGAGGTAATCTGGAGGCAATACTGTCCTCCAGAAAGTTGCCCATCTCCGCTTAAGAGGATGACAGATAGACTAGCATTCACCCAAGCCCACTCTAGGTCAGAAAACAGAATCTCTTCCAGGAGCCTCTCATCTTCCCTTATGAGAGCTTCAGGGTCCATGAGTTTCCTTTCAGGCCAATTCAACATCCTGACCTAGAAAGCCCTAGATGACTTGAGTACAGAGTCTGTGAAGGACAGCCTCCAGCTGAATTAGACTGACTGTGCTTTGAGATCTTTAGGTGAGGCCATTCTCTCAGTTCCACCACCACCACTGTGCTCAGAAACATTATTTTTGGACTGCAGCTCCCAGAATCCACCAGCCAGTGGCAGTCACTGGCAATGTTCGCTGGAAGAATCTGAGAGCTGTAGCATACATACCTCAATCATTTTTCAAAGTGTTGCCCTCAAAGGTTCCTGAACTCCCTTCCAAAGGAGGTTAGATTTTAGTCCAGGGTGGGAATTATGTAGCCTTCTAGATGTTGTTGGACTGCAGTTCCTAGCAATCTTAGCCAGCGGTCAGGAATATTGGGAGCTGCAGGCCAACAACACTTGGAAGTCCACATAGTGCAGTCTTTTGACTGGCAGGTATAATCTTTTTTTTTATTCAGGCAGGCTTTTTGCCAAACAGCTGTTGAGACGGAACTAGTATCAGCTGGACCCTGGATTTCTTTTGATTATATATATTTTAAATTATATATTGAACTGTTTAGAATTGTGCTTTTCATTTAATTCTGTTTTATTTTGTGCTTTAAATGTATTTATTTTTTATTTAATATGAGAGTGAGTTGTATTTTATGGTATACTACCTTAGTATTACTGCCATGAGTCCCATTTTTCGAGAAACATAGAATATAAATGTGACAGCCAACATGCTGTAGTGGTTTGAGCATTGTACTACAACTCTGAAGACTAGGGTTTGATTCCCTATTCAGCCATGGAAACCCACTGGATGACCCTGGGCATATCACATACCCTCAGCCCCAGAAAACCCTGTGATAGGTTTGCTTTCGGGTTGCCATAAAGGCACACAACAAAGTATATAAATCCAGTGAAGATTTTCAGTTCTTCCTTTCTCCTACTGTGCTACTGGACACTCTGGAATACTCAGCAGCTTTGGAGAAGTATCACTGCAGCAACACATCTACATTATCTTCCTCCAACTCATTTTTGAGTGAAGGGTTGATACTTTCAATGCCATGTTGTCTACAGCTCTGCACAGCCTTGTATGGCCTTAAAAAGTCCTGTGTAGGCTGGGAAGTTTCTTTGCATGTTTCCTGAAGATTATTGTCATCTGAGTTCACAGAAATTCTGTTGGCTTGGCCAACTTAGTGGGGAGTTCCACAGGTAATGGATCAGTACCAAGACACTCTGTTTTGGACATCTCTGGTCTTTGAGGCTCTTCAGCTTGGAGTTTTACTTATTCATGACCGTCACCAGGACCAAGGAATGGTGCAAGCTGCTAGTATTTAATGAGGTGGAACTGGATAATGTTTTTTTTTCATTGCTGCTGAGAATGGATATGGGAAAGATTACTTTCCCGACTGGGACACATGCTTACAATGGTTGCCACTAGGGTTGCCAGACTGAAAATTGGAGAGATTCACATACCTTCAGTGATCGTGTAGAAGAGGTAATTTCAGCAATTCTTTTGGCAACTGTTGCTTGTAACAGTTCCATCATGCCTAGGTCCAGAAGCAGATGGAAAGGCCCTCCATCCATCCCAACCGCCCCTGCCCTCACCTTGGAGGGAGAGAAGAAGATGCAGGCACAGCTCTACCATGCCTAGGCCCAGAGGCAGAGGAAAGGTCCTTTCTCCATCCCAATTGCCTCTGCCCTGGCCTTGAAGGGAGAGGAGGCAGTTTTCAGCTAGCCTTAATCCCTTCCCAAACTGCCTGAACTGAAATGTCCTCTTTTCCTTTTGTGTCATGTCTTGATTGTAAGCCTGAGGCAGGGAACTGTTTTGCTGGTTCTTTTGCTTTTAAAGTACCATATACAGTGATGGCATTATATAAATAAATGGTGGTAGGGGTGAGGGTGATAATAGTGATAGTGATGATTGGTATAGTGCCCCTTGACTTTCATGAGCTTTCAGGGTGCAGAACCTTTGTGAAAGTAAAAACAAACAAACAAAACCCCACTTCAAATAATCCCCCTCCTTGAAAAAACACTTCTCCTCCCATTCCCTTCTGGGGCTCCTCCTCCCCCCATTCTCCCCCTTCCATTCCTTTTACCCAACTGTGCTACCATATGCCCCGGCAAAAGCAAGCAAATGGGAAGAATTAGGGGAGAAGGCTCATGTGTACCTTCTTTTTCCATATGCGGGGCTCCCTCTCTCATTTGCTTGCTTTTGGCCCAGGTGCGGAGAAGGAAGGCACGTGCCCATGGGCAAAAGGCAAGGGAATGGGAGGAGGAGAATAGTGGGGAAGGCAAGCAGGCACCTCAGGAATAATCAAATTCATGAAGGTCAAACCCACAAATGTGGAGGGAGGACCGTATATGACTGCGTAACAAGCAACACCCACTGAAATTCCTCCTCCTACACAAACAGTAAGGATACAAGAACTCTCTGTAGTTTTCATTCTGGCAACCCTAGTTCGTGCCCCACTGCCCAAAATTACTGATAAGCTGCCACTAGAACTGGAAATTTCTGAGTCCTGCTACTAAGAAACCAGTTTTTCAGTCCAGCTCCGGGGAAGGAGAAAAACAAAGGAAAATGAACAACATCTGCCTTTTATGGAATTCTGAATACAGTAGCATCCTTAGTGGACACAAACTGTTACCAGGACTCATCACCAGGTCAGATATCAGAGTGTAGCCATGCTTTCTGAGTGATCTGGTTCACAGATGGTTCAGCAAGGGAGGGCAAGCATCCAGACCCTTACTCCAAGAAGATTTCCCACCATGGCATAACTGTTTTATAGAAATATAAAAGCCTCAGACTGCTGTTAGAAGTCAGCCTTGCCATAATTTTAATGGAACAATCTTTGCTTGCTTTCTCCATAGGCAGCTGGGCTAGTACCGCTCTATTCTGCTTTTGTCAGATCTTACCTGGGATACTGTCTCCAATTCTGGGCACCACAGTTCAGGAAGGATATTGACAAGGCAGAATGTATCCAGAGGAGGATGACCAAAATGCTAAATGGCTCAGAAACCATGCCCTAGGAAAAGTGGCTTAGAGAACTGAGTGTATGTTTAGCCTGGAGAAGAGAAGGTTAAGAGGTGACCTAATAGCTATGTTTAAATACTTGAAGCGATGTCAAATGAACAATGAAACAAGTTGCTCTAGAGACTAAGACACAGAGCAATGGCTTCAAACTTCAGGAAAAGAGATTCCACCTAAACATTAGGAAGAACTTCTTGACAGTAAAAGTAGTTTAATAGTAGAATACACTGCCTCTGGAGTGTGGTGGTTTTTAAACAGGCTGGATGACCCTCTGTTGGGAATGCTTTGATTCTGTATGCCTGCCGGGCAGGGGGTTGGACTTGATGGCCCTTGTGTGCTCTTCCAGCTCTTTGATTCTAGTGTGATATGTAAAAAGTCCTTTAAAAAACTTTTTGACCTAGCAAAAGCTTGCTCTTATCACTTTGAGCAAGGCAGGCTGGCAAGTCTGGAGACTAGCCAAAGAACTGTCAGCAGCACACACATGCAGTCCCTTGGCCTAGTGTGTCATTTCCTTCCTTCCTTCCTTCTTTATAAAATCAGTATTCTGATGACATACATTAATCTCTATTCATTGTTACCCAAAGACTTGCTCTGTTTTCGTGCAACACCCCCTCCCCATTCCACAGTGTCACCATTTAGAATTGCAGTGCTGTTCAAATGGTGGCGTATGATGTGCTATGGGAACTGTTTGGGCTGTGCTGGTGGGGATATCACAAGAAAACACCAGTCAGTAACAAAAGACAGTAACGCTGGGAGAAGCTGAAGGCAGTAGGAAAATGAGAAGGTCAAATTACAGATGGATTGGCTCAATAAAGGAAGCAACAGTCCAGAGTTTGCAAGAGCTGAGCAGGGCTGCTAATTACAGAGAGACTACGAGGTCTCTCATTCATAGGGTTTCCATTAGCCGAAATCGACTTCAAGGCACATCACAACAATAAGGCCATTTCTGACAGCCAGCCCCTCCCTAAACTGCAAACCCCAGGATACCATAGGATGTTGAAAGTGGAATGATTGCATTGTAAGAGTGTAGTGCAGAAATGGTCAGAGTCCAAAAATAGCTTGCCAAAGCTTTACTTGAGTATAATATCAAGCGCTATGGCAAAACAAACCGGTGACACAAAACAACAGCAGAAGCAAGAAACATTTGTGAACTGCTTTTATCAAGTCAAAGAATCATAAAATTACAGAATTATAAAGCTGGAAGAGACCACAGTGTCCATCGAGTCCAACCCCCCTGCCATGCAGGGACATACACTTAAAGTACCCCCAGCAAATGGCCATCCAGCCTTGGTTTAAAAACCTCCAAAGAAGGTGACTCCACCACACTCTGAGATAGCTCATACTGTCAGGAAGTTCTTCCTGAAATCTCTTTTCCTGTAGTTTGAAGCCATTGCTCCATGTCGTCTCTAGAGCAGAAGAAAACAAGTTTGCTTCATCTTCAACATGACATCCCTTCAAATATTTAAACATGGCTATCATGTCACCTCTTAACCTTAACCTTCAGTTACCATCAAATTGGCTCTGACTTGTTAGTTCTGATCGTCTGAATCACAACAAGTGATACCCTATCCTCACCAGCTCTGTTCAGGTCTTGCAAACTCAGGGCTATGGCTTCCTTGATTCAATCAATACATCTGTAAGGTGGTCTTCCTCTTTTCCTAATGCTACCCTCTTTACCAAGACTATTGTCTCTAATGAGCTCTGCAGTCTCATGATACCCCCACAGAATGATAGCCTCTGTTTGGTAATTTTGACTTCTAGGGAGAGTTTGGACTTGGTTTGCTCTTGTTCCAATTTGCTGATCATGTTGGCAGTCCATGATATCTGTAGAATCCTCTGGCACCAGATTTGATCTTCTTTTTCACTGTCCGTGTTTCACAACCACACATACCAATCAGAAACACAATGACTTATTACAATCCTATTTTCAGTGATACCTTAGTACAACCCTATTTTACACAGTTTTTTAAAAATATAGTTATCAATCTTTCCACAGAATAACATAAACTCTAATGTTTTTTAACATAAACATACAGGAAGCCCTGTTATTTGCTAACTCGCTCTTTTGAGGCTTCCAGATTAAGAAAAAGTTCCATTAATTTGAGAAGGCTTCCCCTCTTTCATTAGTTCTTCTTGCCTTCTTGCTTGCTTGGGACCGTTTGCAAAAACGGGCTGCTTGCAAAGCCAGCTGAGGGTGGAAAAATGGTGCCAATCTGGCTGACTTTGCACGCAGTGCACAAGCAGTTGGTCCCAAGTGAGCCTCCATAAGTCCTTCATATTTCCTACAGGACAGTACATAGGTTCTTTTTTTCTACCAATTACATTTTCTGACAATTCTCCTGGTCCCTAACCTATCAGGTGAGTGGGGGAAGCCTGTAAACTAAAATTAAAACACCATTCTAAATCAATAAAGTACAAAAAAATAAAAAATCTGAACCTTAACTCACTAGAACACCAACTTACTGACTAAACACTAAACACCAACATTTAACACTATCATGCTATGATAAAAAAGACTCCAACCCTCCCCCAAACAAATTGTAATGAGAAAGAGAAAAAAAGACAGCAAAATATTATTCTACCTGTATAGATCCATCTAAACAGACTCCCAATGACCAAACCTAAAAATTATTGCAGTGTTTGATTTTTTATTGCTCTGAAAGTCCATAAACAGTCTCCATCTTTCAAAAAAACAAAAACAAAAAACCTTCAATTGGCTCATCCTTTAACATCCATGTTAATTTGACAATTTGAGATAACTCAGCCACCTTAACAATCCAATTTTCTGTCACTGATGCATCAGTCCATTCCCAGGTTTGTGCAAATAATATTCTTCCAGTTGTTTATTACATAATGAAGAAGGAGTCCATATTTACGGTATAGTCCGGATGTTTATCCATAATGCCCAACAAAAACATTTCTGAAGACATTAGTAAATTCACTTTTTTTTTGCATTAACATATAAATCTTAAACCAGTAGCTTTTTGCCTTTTCGTAAGGCCATCACATTTGAAATAAGGAGTTGTCTCCTATTTTTCACTGTTCAACTGTAACTCCCAGCATTCCTCAGCATTGGCTGGGCTAGCAGTTGCAGACTAAATACTTATGGAAGTCTACGCAGTTCTTGACTCTACTCTAAGTCTTAAATTCCAAAGTAACCAGGACTATACCTAGGCAGGGAAAGGCACTTGCTTTAGACAGTAGATCTGAGGTATCCCAAAAGGCTTACACAACAGTGCTTTCTCTGTAGCAGTGCCTTGACTGAGAAACAATCTATCTGGGGAAGTTAGGCCGGCCTCATCTCTTTTAAGCTTCCAGCAGGCAGCTAAGACTGTGCTGTTCTGCACGACATTCAGCATCTGAAACCGCTTTTTATACTGTTTTAAAACTGGATTTTAGGACTGGTTTTATAGTGCTTTGGGGAGTTTTTAAGGAGCATTTTGGTATGTATTTAAAATGTTTTTGTCCTTGTATTGTTTTTATTTGTTCATGAGCTCAGGAACCCTTGTGGGTTTATGAGGCAATACAGAAATACTTCCAATACGATAAAGAAAGAAGGCTACCTTGGGCGTATGAGTGTCATTTCCTGCTCCACCTCAGGCAGCAAAATATCTTGGGCCAGTCCAGAAGGGAAGTCAGTACTATTATTCCCCATCTATTAAAGCTTGGAAGAGTTACTTTTTAAGACTGCCAATCGGAAAACTCCACAGCCAGCTGGGGAATTTTGAGAACCGTAGTCCCCAAAATTAAGTTTCCTAACACTACCCATCTGGCAGATGGGGATGAGGTGGAAACTGAGGGTGAGAGAACATGGATTGCCCCCATGTCCCCTAATATGTGCTTGGCAGAGGTGATAGCTGAATCAGAGAATGCCTGACTTTGTAAGTGATTCTCTTAGCCTCTGTTTGAAACCCACATTTAAAAAAGAGAGAGAGAGAAAGGAAGGAGAGAGAGACGTACCTTCAAAATAGATACAGTGCAGTATGGTTGACAGCCAGTGAGGTGTAATGGTGTGACTCTGGGAGGCCACAGTTCAAATCCCTGCTTAGGCAAGGGCAAGTCACACTTTCTCAGCCTTTTTATTAAATTAAAAAATATTAAACATTGTTTAAAAAATAAAAACAAAACAAAGTCAACATTCATACAACAATGTTCTGCATACATCAATCACTATCAATCATCCATCAATCACAAAAAAAAACCACATTGACTTCCCCTTGACAAGACTTTGGTTAATTTAGTTCAGTTATATAAAGTAGAATCTTTCTATTATAAAAATCTGATTCTGGCTCATATTTAATGAGGTTATTATATTGTAATTGCAACTATACCTTCAACTCTTAAAGTCTACTGATTTTCCTGATTTTAATATACTGAGTAGCAATAATAGTAGTAGTAATAATAATAATGAAACACTTCAAAAAGATAATTTACAAGAGATAGTAACATGATAACACTCTCTCAGCCTTTGAAGACAGCAATGGCAAACCCCTCCTGAAAAAATCTTGCCAAGAAAACCCTGATAGGGTCGCCTTAGAGTTGCCATAAATCAAAAACAATTTGAAGGTACACAACGACACAAGAAGATGGATAAGAGGGGAGGTTCCTTTTGGGGACATTATTTGACCTTGATTTCCACTGTACAGAGGCTGGAAGAGGTTGTTTACAACCACAGTGGAGTAAATTTGGGGAGGGGGCACTGTCAGAGGGTAGGGAGGTGTGAATGCCTCATTGTGGGGTGGAAGCTGATGGGTCCTTTTGGAGGAGAGCAGTGGGGAGGGGGCTGCGACCTCCTTCGACCAGAGAGAATAGCAGCCCAGGAAACCAACCCAACAGGAGAGCCATCTAGGCCTTGGCAAGAACTATTGAGAACTTGACAGCTCATTTAGCAAGATAATGGGCACTGAAGGCCCTTTGATACATTGTCCTGGTCCCAGAGCAGTTGACACTTCTGGGGGGCAAAGGGAGGGAGAGCTTGAGAAAGGAGGGAGAGAACTTGGACTCCTGTGGCTTTATCTCTCAGTCATCAATTGAGTTTTTATCACTTTATAGGCCTTGATGAGTACTAAATGCCAGTCAGATAGTATCCGACCTTTGGAAGGGCAGTGATACCTACTGGTTAGGCTAAAAAAATTGGCAATGAGAGGATCAGGCAAGTTCCAAATAATAGGGGGAAGCCAGGCTAGCATTTAAAATAAGAATATAGATTAAAATAAAATAAATATATATGGATAACCATAAAGTAAGTGTAAATAGTCAGGTTTTGCAAACTTGTGTTTGTTTCTTCTTTGACTGACCAACTGCAAGGTGGTCTTTTTCTTTTCCTATCACCTTCCAATTTGCAAAGCATGATCATATTTTCCAATGAGTCATGTTGTCTCATAACAGGTCCAAAGTATGACAGCCTCCATTTAGTCATTTGTTGTTTGTTGAGTTCCTTCAGGTTAACTCTGGTCATTTCCACACTAGACTGTTATAGTGCTATTATTCCACTTTCAATATCCTATGGAATCCTGGAGTTTGCAGTTTAAGGAGGGGCCTTTGACAGGTAAACCTATCACAGGATTTTATTGGCAAGATTTCTTCAGAGGAGATTTGCCTTTGCTTTCCTCTGAGGTAGAGAGAGTGTGACGTGCCAAAGATTGCCCAGCAGGGGTTTCCATGGCTAAGCAGAAACTCCAGCCAGTCCAAAAAAGTGACTTTTCTAAACCCTGTTTTTGAGTGAACACATATGGGATTCGATTTCACAACAGTTGCACTGATTAAAAATAAATAAATACTGTATTTCTTTTTGTCAGGCTGTGGAATTCTCTTCCTCAGGGGAACAAGGCTGGTTCCCTTCTGCTCTCTTTTTCCTGGTGAGCAAATTTACCTTTCTATTTAAACAGACATTTGATGGTTAAGAGGCTGTAGTGAGTCTTTGATGGGGTGTGTGTGTGTGTGTGTGTGTGTGTGTGTGTGTGTATGATGTATTTTTATCTTTAGAGTTGTGCTTTAAACATGATTTTTACACCTTTTAAAATGAATGGCATTTTAATATGGTATCACCTCGGGTCTCATGTTAGGAGAAAAGCAGGCTATAAATAAAATAAATAAAAATTTGGCATGGTTTGTTGCTTTGGGCTTTCTTTTGCAAAGAGCTAAAGAAGACACAAACACAAAAGGCAATGCATTGAAATCCCAGATCCATCTGCTAAGGACAAAGGCTGCAGTCCATGGGTTTATTTTTAAGTAACCACACACTCAACTTGGGCTTCACAACTGCAGCTGAAATGTTTCTATATAAAAACTTCTAGATCTGATGTTAACAAATCATGTTTACTACTTTATTTTCCCTCTAAGATACTGAATTGCTTAAATGTATGTGTGTATGTGCTTACAGCAAATCCATGAATGTCACAGAGTTTTCTTAGGCAAGGAATACTGAGATGTGGTTTTTGCCAGTTTCATCCTCTGAAATACAGCCTACAGCACCATTAATGGTCTCCCTTCCAAGCACTAACCAGAGCTGACCTTGCTTAATTTCCAAGATCACACAAGATTTGGTACTTTTGGGTACTTAGCCCCTGCTTAAAAGTACAGCATTATTTTTTTAAAAACTACAGTATATATTTTGAAATGTAAGGCTGGTTGTTTTGGACTTTGCATTGAAAAGAAAAAAGAGACCCAAAAATGAACTGCAGATCTAAACTAGCTTTCTAAGAAATCAAATCATAACTCTGTCTATGCTAAGGTTTCTCTAAGCTAAGCTGGGGTTCTGCAAGAGATTGTGACTGAAAAAACAACACTTTTTCAAACTGCGCATGAACTGTTGATACAATCACTTTATGTAGGGGTTCCCTCAAGCCTGAAAATTATTTCAAGGGTTTTCTCAGTGCAAAAAGGTAAAGAAAGGCTACTCTACACACTTACCTGGGAGTAAATCTCATTAAAGTTAATGGGCTCACTTTTGAGTAGACATGTCAAGCAGCACCACCACAAAGACAACCTGAAGCATTGCTATGATCTGCAGGAGATGCTGGCAAGGGGACCTATGGCAAAGTCACATTGGACATAGAGAGATTTTCAGGGCAAGTGGCCAAAACTTGGGAGGTACAGTCTGGTGATGCTGGGGATATTCCAGACCAAAAGTGGTTATAAATGAAATGTCTAACCATGATACTACTTCTTTTGGACACCCCTTTATGGTATGCCCAACTCTCATAGCTGGGACCTTGGAAGGTGATGGAGTCTCTCCATCTTTGGGGATTTTTGAACAGAGATTGATGGGCATCTTTTAGGAGTCTTTTGATTTTGTATTCCTGCATGGCAGGGGGTAAACTAGATCCTGTGATTCTATGTGTAAGAAAATGATGAAAGAGTGCTGTCATGAGGAACACGGTGGTACTCACTTCTTGATCAACATACATAGAATCATGTTTAGACAGAGACTTGTTGCCCACCTTCAAGTCCTTTCTCACCTATAGCAACTCTAAGTCAAACCTATCACAGGATTTTCTGGGGCTGAGAGTATGTGACACACCCAAGGTCACCCAAATGACCAAGCAGGGAATTAAATCCTGATCTCTAGGGTTGCAGTCCAATTCTCAAACCATGACATCAAGACAAACAGAGATAGTTGTATTTTAAAAGCTGAATGACAGGCAAGCAACCAATAGGTGCTGCTGTTTGTACAAAAGGGAAATCTAGCCAGATTGGGGGGCGAGGCGGAGCCTTACTTTTCAAGGTGAAGAGCTGCCTGCCAACCAGATGTTAATGCAGTTTTGAAAAAGAAAAACCAGCAGCTTTTGGGAACTCCAAAAATGGTGGTATTACCTAGAGAAAGGGCTGTTTACTGAAAACTCAAAAGCCAAGTGCTAACTACTGTTGATGACCACTGTTAATTATTAATTGCCATCTTTCCTATAGTATGGGAATCCTATTTCCCCAGCCCCTTCAGCCCCTAACCAACAGCTCCCCACATGGGACCCCAAGCCTATTCTTAGCCACAGATCTACACATACCCCCATCCATCAGAGGATCCTGTCCCCACGCTCTGGAGTTTTCTGATCTCCTCCCTTACTTCCTTTTTGGCTTTGAAGCCCTCTATGGTTGGCCCAAATCCTCTCCTCCCTCCCATCCCACTCCGCCATCACACACACCATCTCCAGCCTCTTTCCTTTCCCTGGGGTAGGGTCTGCAAGATCTATTGTCTAGGCCTAAATGGGCCTCCCCCAGGCCTGAGGCTTTAAGCCTGCTGAGATGATGGACCATGGCTTTGGGGGTGGGGAGGAGATGAGGAAAAGGCTTTTTTGGACACCCAACCTTGACTGGGCTTTGAAGCCTGAAGGGGAGGTGGGGGGGAGGAGGAGCTGAAAAGCAGCGCTGACTCCTCAACCCCCGCTCCTCTTTGACCAGTACCTGGAAGAGAGGAGGAGTCAGACCGCTTTAAGATGGAAGGCGGGTCAGCATCAGGATGGCTTCAAGAGCCCCCTTTCCAATTCAGCCACCACTTCCTCCCGACTTGTGAACGCATTTGGGGAGCCCCCCGTGCTCCCCAACTCCTGTGATTTGGACTCATCATCTTGACTGACTTCTGGATACCAGTTGGGCAACCCCACTCTGGCTCTAGTTGCCCTTCCAAGCTCTGTCTCCTTGCCTTGCTTCTGTTATCCTGCATCAGTTTTCTTCTGGATCCCTTCCCCCCCTTGCTCATCTTCGGGGATCCACCCGCCACTTTTTTTAAAAAAAAAAAGGACAAGTAGGAAGGAAAACATTGAAAGTTCCTTTTGGAGGCCCTCTCCTGCTAACATCTTAAAAATCTGAAGAAACAGAAGTCGTTCTGTTCCAACCGTTGAGTTTCTTTCCTCCCGGCCCGCCGTTCACCTTCAGCTTGACCTGGCTGAAATACTAAGGTTGACTTCCAGTCTAGAGCCTCTGTGTTGAGTTTTTAGGCGTCTTTTGAAGACCCAAAGAAGCAAGGGAGAGCCTTGGAAGAAGAAGATTGGCATTTCTTCTGTCTGCTTGAGGTCCTTCCCAACTGACATCAATACGGTCGGCTCGGGAGGAGGACGCAGGTTCCCTCTGGCCTCTCCTCGGGTTCAAAAGCGTGAACGCTGCTCCTTCTCCTCTCCACACTTGAGCCCTCTCAGCTCCTCCCCATGGCGGGGCACCTGGGCCGAGAACTGGGCCACCCCTACTCCTTCCCGGTCCAAAGCCGCCTCAGCAACCTCCCCGCGGCCCCTCACCACCACGACGCCGCGGGGACCTTCCTGCCCGAGGCCTACAACGCGGTCACGGCCGGCCAGGCCTTCGGGTTCAAGCCGGACTACGGGCCCCCGGGAGGGCTCATGGAGTCCCCCCAGGGGGAGGCGAGGTCCCCCGAACGTTTTACCCCTTTTCTGCCGGCGGGGAGGCCTGGACTTACCCGCCCGGCGTGACCGTGGGGCCTTACGCCGTCCCTCAGGCTGGGGAGGCCTGCCCCAGCGCCAAGCCGGAGGTCAAAGTGGAGCAAGACTACGACCCGCCCGGGCCCGTCTATGCCTCCCGCTACTACCTGCCGCCCGCCCCGGACGACACCGGGGGAGCCGCTTCGCCCGGCAACGAGCCCCAGCCGTCCAGCAGCCCGGCCAGCCAGGTCCCCGAAGGCGCCAGCCCTGGCAGCAGCCCCCAGAGCGACGGGAGCCGGAGCCCGAGCGAGCAGGTGGCGACCGCGGAGGCCAGAGAAGAAGGTGGCAGCGGCGACGACGACGAGGTAAGCGCGCTGGGGGACACGGACGGATGGGGACCCAAAAGGGTACAGCTGTAGTAGATGCAGATGGAGACCTTGCCCAAGCTTTTCTTGGGCCAACCAAAGGTCGGGTAGGCTGGGAAATGCTTTGGCAAGGTCCCTGTCCTGAAAAGACTGGCTAGGACAAGTCACCCATCTTCTGGTGGGTTAGTCTAGGGCCTAGGCCCATTTCCGCACTAGACTGTTATAGTGCTATCATTCCACTTTCAATAGCCTGTGGAGTCCTGGGGTTTGCAGTTTAGGGAGGGCACCTTCCTAAACTGCAAACCCCAGGATCCCATAGGATGTTGAAAGTGGAATGATAGCACTATAAGAGACTAGAGCGGAAATGGCTTAGGGAATGCTTTGGCAAGGTCCCAATCCTGAAAAGACTGGTTTCTACAAGTCACCCATCTTCTGGTTGAGTAGGCTAAGCAATGCTCTGGCAGGGTCCCAGTCTTTTCAAGATTGGCTGTTACAATTTGCCAGCCTTCTAGGTGGTTAGGGCCAAGAAAATCCTAACCTTCTGCTTGGTTAGATTTGTGTTTGTGTATGGCTGTGTTAATCTGTTGCAGTAAAAAATTCAGAAATTGTTGAAGACTTAACTGCGGTTTCTTTGGCCTAATTATTCATTGGACTGCAACCCACATTTTCACACCCTAATGAATTGGGCTGCAGGCCATGATAGCATATGCCTAATGCCACCTTTTAGTCCTTAAGATAGGACAAGGAGATTCTTCTGGAGTAACTCACTCCTACATAGCATGTGTTAGTGCTAATAATGCCTTCTGGCTTTGTAAACACACACCTCAGCAAGAGGAAATACACCATTACTGTTTCTAAACGATGAATTCCCATTGATGTCTTTAGGTTCTGTGAATATGTAGGAGGGATGTTCCCTTTATGACATGCTTATGTAAAGCCTGTGAATTTGGCATGATCTGTTTGTTTTCAGCCCTAGGGTACACATCTACTGGAGGGGAGATTTCTGTGTTAAAACTCTGCCTCTGGCAAGCAGCTTTTTGGTGTAGTGTAGGGTTGGAAAGGGGATGTTTGATTTAAACCAAGAAGACCTGAATTCAAAAATGTCTTCCAAAGAAGTGAACTGTTGCATGACCATGGGTTGTCAGTCAGGAAGGATAAAAATGGGACAAACTATTACTACCATCCTGGCTTTCTTGAGACTTTGCTTTAATTGATTTGGAGTTTAGCGAGCCAGTTTAGTGTAAAGGTTTGAGTGCTGGACTGTGACTGTGGAGACAAGGTTCAAATCTATGCTTGACCATGGAAACCCACCAGATTTCCTTCACCAAGTCACATTTTCTCAGCCTCAGAGGGAGGCAAAGGCAAACCCCCTTGAAGAAATCTTGCCTGAAAATCTCTTGATAGGTTCACCTTAGGGTCATCCTAAGTCAGAAATGACTTGGAAGGAAGAGAACAAGAGCTTGAAGCCAACAAGAATATTCTGATCTAGCTTGCTCACTAACATATAAGACTCTTTAAAGTCAATATGCTGCCTTCAGCATTAGCTAGCCATTTGCCCCTGGAAAGTTGACAAGCAGGGCACTGGGTTATCACCCTTCCTCTGCTGTTGTTTTTTCTTGTTGTTAAGGCTTAGTATCTGCTATTCCAAATGTGTACCACTTGAAATTGCAGATTGTAGCACCTTCTGTTAGCCTAGAACAGTGGTTCTCAACCTGTGGGTCCCCAGATGTTTTTGGACTTCAGCTCCCAGAAGCCCTGAGCATTGACCATAGTGGCTGGGGCTTCTGGGAGCTGAAGTCCACAAACATCTGGGGACCCACAGGTTGAGAACTACTGGCCTAGAAAGTGGGAATTATGCATTCCCTCCAGATGATGCTGCACTTTGGCCCCCAGTATCCCTGGCCTATGCCTATGCTGGCTAGGGCTGCTGGGAGTTCAAGTACACCTGGAGGGATGCATAATTCCCACACCTGAGCTACAGTGACTAGAGAATCTGCAGCTAGTGTCAAGAAAGTGTATGAGCCTTTCTGGTCTCTGGATCTGGTAAAGTCCTGTAATGTGTGTGAAGTTTCAGGAACAGGGATTGATAATTGTCAGTGCCTGTTAGTATCTTCATTTCATTTCACCCTGGTCTCCTTAGAGGTTACTCTCTTCATCTTTTCCATTCCCTATGTGTATACATTCCAGCAAGTCTGGATAGAAGCAGATTTTTCTATGACATAAGCTTTTGTGAAATAATTTCTTAGTGTTTGAGGTTATTATCTTTCTCTTTACTTGTTGTACAGGTTGACTGTAAAATGGGAATGACTGGAAACAAAAAATGATGGCAACTTAATGTTAGTGTGTGTGTGTATTGTTGTTGTGTTTTGCCTGTTCCTTACCTTCATGATACATGCTTGTTATTATCTGAAATAGCAAGTAGCTTGTTCCCCATGTATTTGTTTACAGACTGCTGATCATTTTTATTTCCTGTTTCATCTGCCACAGTCTAGTTCCCCCTTTTCTAATTATGATTTATAGCACTACCAATTTGCAATGGACTTTTGCAGGTTAACTGGCAACATTTTTAAAAGACAGAGGGAGTAGGGCTTGCAGATGGGTTTAAAGTCTGTACACAGCGGGAGGAGCGAGAAGCTGGGGGAGAGATTAGGCAAAGGTAACAAAGGATGAGCCACCTTGGTATAGTCATTTGAGCATTGGACTAGGACCTGGGAGACTGGGGTTTCATTCCCTGTTCGGCTGTGGAAACCCACTGGGTGACCTTGAGTGCGTTACACACGCTCAGCCCCAGAAACCCCCGTGATAGGGTTGCCGTAAGTTGGAAATGACTTGAAGGCAGACAACAACAAAAAAACTTTATAGTAACTCTCTCAGATTGTGAAAGAGATAACCCTGTGAGATTGCCTTACCCATCTGTAGTTTTTTTTAGACCAAGAAACTAGCCCATCTGATAACCCAAAATTCTGCTAGAATTTGAACATGGAGTTTGTTGTTGTTATTTGCCATCAGGTCAACTTCAACTTATGGCAACTCTGTGAATGGGAGACCAAGAGGCTCAGCCACTAACTGCTCTGCTCAGATCTTGAAAACTGAGGGCAGCTGTGGCTTCATTAATTGAGTCAATCCACCCATAGTGCAGTCTCCCTCTTTTTGTATTGCTTTCCAATTTCTCCAGCATTATCTTTTTTTTCAGTGGAGTTGCGTCATCTCATGATACGTCCAGAGTACAACAGCCTCAGTTTAGTCTTCTTTGCTTCCAGGGAGAATTCAGGCTTAACTTGTTCTAGGACTCATTCATTTATCTTTTTGGCAGTCCACAGTACTCCTCCATTACATATTTCAGATGAGTTCATTCAGCTTTCCTCACAATTCAGCTTTCACATTCATGCATAGAAACTGGAAATACTGTGGCATGAATCATTCTGACTTTTGTATTTAATGATACGAGTAGGCTGCTTTTGTTTAAGTAAAAAGAAACTCTCTCGCATTTCAGAGGCTGTGCTACTTTTTGGTTCTTTCTAGTTGTTTTTCTTGTTCGAGTAACGCATTGTACAGATTGGGCACCAAAATCAGCCCTCTGATTTTTGTGAGGTTTCATAGAATCAGAGAGTTGGAAGGTCCCATGGGCCATCTAATCCAGCCTCCACCATGCAGTAATACACAAGCAAAGCATTCCCAAAAAATGTCCATCCAACCTCTGTTTAAAGACCTGCAAAGAAGTTGAGTGTACCACTCTCTGGGGGAGTCTGTTCCACAGGTTTGAACTCCTGTTCAGGAACTAAGGTAGAATCCTAAAATAGAAACTAGAATCCCTTGTTAATCCTGCCTTGGCTCTCCTACTAGGAGTAAGGCAGGATATAAATTAAACAAATAAATAGGTAGAAATGCTCTGCTGGATGAGGTCCAATTAGCTCATTTATTTATGTATTTGCTGCATATATATCCTGCTTGTGCTCTACGGAGCTCAAGGTGTTATACCTGGCTCTATTCCTCTTTTTTTTATCGACAACAACCCAGTGAGGTAGGATTTAATTATTTGATTTCTACTCTAGCTGTTTCCCAAAAATGTGACCCACAGTGGCTGATAGTAAGTAATATTGAGTGTGTATGTGTACATGTGTATGTATTACAAAGATAGTGACAAGCTTCATGGCCAAGTGGGGCGTTGAACGTGAGTCTCCCTAGGCTTGGTCTGTGCACTCTAACTGCTGTACCGTGCTGTCCACATTGACCAGGAAGTGGAAGCTTACAAGAAGGTCAGGAAACTAGTAGCCCTCTTTTGTCTTTCCACACTCCTTGCAGCAATTGGGATTCAAAGGTAGACAGCTTGCACATGGGGAGGCTTTTTCTGGATATGTTCCTGGTAACCCATGGCAACGCTAAGACAGCAAGACTTGGACAGAGGAGCAGTCAGAAGTAGAAGTAGATCATGAATGCTGGCTGCTGGGCCCCTCTTCAGAATACTGGCAGCCGGTGGCCCGCAATGTGTGGATCGGTCTCGTTAGGCAGCAGGAATGCTGCAGCTGCAGGAGAGGTGCAACGGTCACATGAAATGGCCTGGTAGGCCACATTCTTCCTGCAGGCCTTGTGTTTGACACATGTGCAGTACACCATGCTGGCTCTTGGTTGGAATGAGGGCATTGCCTCTTAAAGAATTCTACCCCCACAAATTAAATTTTCCTTCACGCTCTACATTTCTAGCATTGCAGTAACTTAAAATACCAGTGTAATGTTTAGAAATAGAGTTTAGCCATCTGGAGAAAGGGGGCAAACATAGGGGAATGTGAACTCGACAAAGAATTCTAGTTGTGAACATTTACAGTGTCTCACTCTTTGCAATGCTAGAAATTTGGGGACTGCAAAAAAAGTTTATACTGAAGGATTCATAGATATATTGTTTAATTAACAGTAGAACTGGATTCTTTTGGAATGATGATGTAGGTGCACCGGGAGAAGAGCTATGGAAGATTACTATACCATATGAATATGATAGCAAGATTGAAGAGTTCACTGCTGCCCACAGAGGGGGAATAGTTGTTGACGCAAAAATGAATAAGCTGTTCTGTTTGATTAGAGACATGTGGTTTGGGGGTTTTCTTAAAGATCTGAAACCCCATATTGATTTTTTGTGAGGGGAAAGAAGAGGAAATGAACTGATAATCTGTGGTTTTGATGATTAGACAGAATGAGTTGTTGAAAGGAGAGCATATGCTGTAATTTAGGACAGAGAGGTATGTAGGTATGCACGTGTAGCTGCTGAGAGGAAAATTGGAAGCTGTTTTCTTTTCCTTTTTGTATTTATTTTTTTCTCCTTAATTTTTGTAATTACTCTTAAGTTTTATTGTATTTTTAAAATTCTTAATATTCATAGGAAGAAGAAGAAGATCAGTTTATTGAGGGACAGAATTCCTATTTGGAGAGCAAAGCCCTCATTTTGCCCTCCCCTCGCTACACCCCTGCGTTTGGTTTAAAACAAGGCTCATATCTTGGGAGTATTTTAGCTATTTGTATATTTAGGCCGGAAAAGTTACTCTCTGAATTACAACTCCCAGGATTCTGGGAGAGTTCTTGGATTTGCAATCTGTGGCCCTTTTTACATGCTTTGGACTAGCCATGCTAAGCAAAAGTGTAAATCCAGATGCTAACATAACTCATAGTTTGCAAGTATGTAGCTCTAGAATTTGGTCTGTTTGCCAGGACTTGTTTCTAGAAATTGTTTCAGAGAAGAAAAAAAAGCACCCCTTGGAGCAGGTGCCTTCAGTCTGACCCTGGTTCACTGAATTCCCAAATCAAGAGAATTCATTTCAAAGGAGAAAAGACATAGCTTTCAGGGTAGTTTGAGCACAATCAGTCTATTACTTAGGCGTTACCCACTTCTTATCTCTTTCCCTTTCATTCTGAGGGCAATACGTGAGTACATCATGTGGGATTTCAGTGCTGAGGCTCCTAGGAATCCTATGCATTATCTTATGGTATTGAAGAATAGCAAGAATTGTGGAGGAAGTAGAGAGGAGTGTCTGGAATGGCTCATTGGGGCAGGTTCTGCATGTCTATTGAGGGGTTTGAAGCTATGTAGTGATAACTTGTGAATAAGTCTTGGCTTTAGGAGTCTTTTGTAACTTCTTGAAAATTCCTAGTTTGCAAGCATTCTTTGCTTAGATCAGAGAGAGTATTACAGTAAAGGTGAGTTCAAGCTTCACCAAGGACTGCTACCTTGATGTTTAATCTATCCTACAGAGACGTCCACTGAGGAATGTCAGTGTCACAGTGATCCTGCTGAAACCTGTTTTGAAAGAGTGGCTGGAGAAAATTAACACCCCTGCTACAATAACATCTGCAAAATGGGTGAAATGTCACAAGACTGTTGTGCTGATGGGAGCAGGAGGATGGGAGGAAGAAGATCTGGGCAACTATAGACTGGAAATTTGCTAGCTATAAAGGAGTTTATGAGCAATTTGTAAATAGCCATTTTCTAGCATACCTTCCAAATCTCCTGATTTGGCAGGGACAGTTCCAATTAATCTACTTTTTCAGCTAGTTTTAAAATGTCCCAGTTTATGTCATCTCCTCCCATATTTCCCCTTTGTCCTTAGCTTACTCCAATTGCTCCAAACTGATTCAAAATGCAAGAGGAATCTGTGCTCGGTTAACTCAGCAAAAGGGAGAGGAGAGAAAGAGGCAGAATCTTACCCTTCCCAGTAAGCTCAGGCAGAAGAAATTGCTGCTGCTGACTCTTCTGGCTTTTCTGTGTGTGCGTGTATGTCTTTTTTCCTCATCTGTAACTTTACCATCTTGCTCTGGTTGGCCACTTGTGTCCCGCTTTTCATATGTGAAATGTTGGAAGCTATGCCTTGGTGTTCAGAGGTCTATTTAAATATTTTGGTTTGAGGGAGGAAGAGGCAGTGCTGCAGTCCTGTCTTGTTCATAGCCTAATTGTGAACGATCTGACTTTTATCTATTTAGCATAGCTCCTCTTAAATTGCCATGATGAAAATCCTGAAGAACCTAGTGCTTATTTTTCAGTGGTGAATCACTGAGCCCTAATATTTGACCCCCCCTCCCCATCCCTGTTCCAATCTACATAATTATAACTTTTCAATGGCACTTTGATTGCCATGGCTGCACCCTGAGGCATCCTGGAGTCTATGGTTTGGTGAAGCACTAGAGCTCTCTGGCAAAGAATTCTAGATGCCCCTCTCTAAACTGTGAGTTCCAAGATTCCACAGGGTGTTTTCATGGCAGTTGAAGTGGTGTCAAAGTGCTGTGGTTGTGCAGTGTGAAAGAGACCTAAGAACTTAGGCTATAAAGGGTATATCTCCACTTCAAACTGTACTGCTTTTAAGCCTTTTAACCACCCTTTCTTTTTACACTCTGCTCTCTGCCTGCTGAGCCCGGCCCAGTACAAGGCACATAAAGAATGCATTTATGACAGGATTGATAATTCTGGCCTTCATGCTTACAAAGAAGATTTGGAACTAACCCACCACAATGCCATATCTAGTGACCTGCAAGGCCATCACTGTGTGAACATAATGTTAAAATGTTCTCCATGTTAAATGTCCACCAGCCTGGTGGAGCAGAGCTTCCTTACCAGGGCCTTTGGTTTGTTCTCCATTTCTATAGGGCATACTCTCCAATGTTTTCTAGATGAAAAATGGGATATGTGTGGCCAAGTAACATCAAAGTGTGGTCAAGATGGCAAAAGTTATTAACAAAGAACGACAGACAAGCTTGGAGAGGCTGCAGCCATTTGCTTTTGCCTGAGCCTATTAGAAAGGACAAGCTTATGCTCTCCTTTCCTTCAGCTGAGTGTAAATTACTTTTCCAGTTTGAGCTCATTTTGCAGTAGTTTAAGTAAGGTGAGACAAAAGGGGAAGTGGGAGGAGGAACCAGATACTGGGACATCTTTTAAAAGAGCTGAAAAAGTATGACAACAGAGAATTATTTAGGACTCTCCCAGCCAAACTGGGACAGCTGGGGGATATGGTAGTGTAGCAGTTTGAGTGGTAGCCTAGGATCCTAGGAAACGAGGTTTCAAATCCCTGTTCAGCCATGGAAACCCACTGGGTGATCTTGGGTAAGGCATACATTCTTAGCCTTAGAGGAAGGCAATGGCAAACCACTTCTGAATAAATCTTACTAAGAAAACCCCTAGGATAATGGCACTACAAGCTTCCAGGACCTAGACATAGATTCTAACTCAGAGACTGAAACAGCAGAACCTGCTGAACAGGAGGAGACAGCACCACCCACCCCAGAGACAGAACAGGGAGCAGTACCAGCCCCAGCAGAGAGCCCTGCTCCTTCTGACATGGAAGATAACTTACTGATACTCACCTTCACTCAGCGTAGGCACCAAAGGGAACACCTATGCAGATCCCAGCAAATTTATACAAGCAGCAGTTAATCAAGCACCAGCTTCGCTGATCTCTGAATGTATTGAAACTGAGCCGTTCTCCTCCAGAACTTGTCGGTCATTAACTGATACATTTTTTTCCCCCTGCCGTGCTTCTGCCTGTTGTTCCTGCAGTGCCTCTGCCCATTTCTCCTGCTGTGCCTCTAACTTGTGATTATACTGACTGTCTCTGATTTATAGATATTGCTGGGACTGTTGTTTGCTTCATATTAGTTTAAGACTGTTTCCTTACTAGAATCAAATAAAGCATCACTTTGTTGCAAGAACTGCTTGCTGCGTGCCTCTAATCCTTATCAGCTGCCCTTTGACCAACTGCCCGGACTGAGCATGGACAAAGGCTCATAAGAACAATAAGGAGGATGGTAGCCATTTTCTCCTGTCCATCTGCTTCTGTCTTTACCGAAACAAGACAGTTGGAGGGTATGACTGTGTCTACCTTTTCCCATTGTTGGGGTTACATGTCCTAAAAGAGAAGTTTGCTCTTCACTCTAATCTCTGCTTGTGCTGTGAGACAGAGTAATATCTTCCAAATGTTTTGGGACAGAGCTGTTTAGAATGTGCACTAGGTGATTTTCCTGTTGGCCAAAGTTTCTCACCCTCTTCAGTTTAACACCAGAAAAATCCTCTTCCTTCTAAATTAGGCTGTTGAAATCAAGATAACTTGAGGGAAAATAGGAGTAGATTTGGGTATTAGCTCATGTTCTAGTACCATAGGCTCAAAGGCACATTTTTCTGTCTTTTTCTGAGTCTTGCCTTCCTAAGGTGCTGATTTTCCATTGGCTCTGGTTGGAGGACTGCACAATCCCAGCAACGAACAAAGTAAATCTAGGTCACAAAGCCCCAAATCTATCCACTCCCTTATCTCTTTTTCTAAGAACTGAGAGATCTAATGTTCTGTTTAAATGCAAAAAAGAGGGTCTGGGATAGTCACAAAAGAGGACAATAAGGATCAGACTCTACGCCTGGCCAAAGAAGAGAGGCTCTCATCACAAAAGTTTCAAGGTTGTGTAATTTAAAAGAGAAGCATATTAAAGAGGTATTTCCACCTCATGCACTCTTGTCATTTTCTGAAAGCCTCCTCCTTGGGCAGCAGATTCCTCTTTTTGAATTTCAGAGAGGAATCTCCTTCCCAATCTACACCCACCCAGTTGTCTCCCTGATACCTTGGTATCTGAAGCAGATGCTTGTAAGTGGAAAGAACAGCAGACGGAGTTTTCCCTGCTAGAGCTAGGTTTTCATCAGAGGGTGTTCAGTGTATTAAAAGTGGAGATGCTTTAGTCTGTCTGGGAGCCCACTCTTTCGTTCCCCAATACATGGTGGAGCTGGCAGTGTATTCTTAATGGTAATGGAAATTCATTCCCTATATAAGCAGTGGACAACTTATGGCCCTCCGAATGATGTTAGACTGCCATTCCAGTCACCCCTAGTCAGCATTACCACTGGGTTAAGGATGATAGGTGCTACAGGGAGCCTATCCCTGCAATATATACTCAAAAGTCTATTCGCAGGCACTTCATTCTGTATATTCCATATATCTGATGAAGTAAACTTAGGGCCTTTCCGCACTACACTGTTATAATGCTATTATTCCACTTTCAACATCCTGTGGAATTCTGAGATTTGTAGTTTACTGAGGCCAGAGAGCTCTTTGGTTGAGAATTCTAAATGCCCCTCCCTAAACTGCAAGCCCCAGGATTCCATAGGATGCTGAAAGTGGAATAATAACACTATAAGAGTGTAGTGTGGAAAGGCCCTTAGTTTACCAAGGTGCTACAAGTTCCCTTTGCATGCTGATCCAAACTAACATAGCTATGTCTTTGAATACTTAGGCAATGTGATAGTACAATGCAACTATACTTGGAAAATTTGCTTTTTTATCTATAACTGTCAGTATCCCCCTCCTGGCTGGAGCATTCTGAGTATCGTAGAAGCAAGTAATTTCTGAGTTCTGGAATGTGGATTTTTAGCTTTTCCAATTCCAGAAGTTTTAAATGACATATTCAAGATGAGGGCAAATCAAATCAATTTGGAAAGAAATAGAAATATAGCTCCAGACCTAATATAGATCTATACTTTAGTGCATTCTCCATTTTTGAAGAAGTGCTCCTGTCTTCCCTGGACCAGATATGGGTAGTGCTGTTTGGGAGTCTGCAGTGACACATGTATTTTCCTTTTCTTGCCATATTTCCACTACAGAGTATGTACAGTTGGCCATCCACATTCGCTAGGGTTAGGGATGGAGCACCCTTGCAAAAGTGGAAAAATTGCAAATATAAAAATGAGTGGGTGTCTGTAGGAAGGGGGCTGAGGCATGGTGGGGAGAGAGGGCACCCAGGGTCCAAACCAGGTCAAGGAAAGGAGAGAGATCTCTCTCCCTGATCTTCTTCCTTGGGTGTGGGGGTCATCAGGAAAGTGTTTGTGGTGCTGACAAATTGGGCTGCAAGCCCTCCTTAGCTGGCTAGGCAGTGGCTGGTGGAGGAGGGGGGAGGACAGGGTGAGGTGGGTTTTTAAAGGGCTGAGCTGCCTGATTGAAGCTGCTGGGGGGGATGTTTCCTCAGAAAAGAAGCAGCTGGTACAAGGAGGTTGGAGAAACTCGCAAATAATCCAATCAGTGAAAGTGAAACCTGCAAGTATGGAGGGCTGACTGTATGCTAAAAGCTCAGATTCCTGGATAGCTGGCAGTCCTACGTGACAGGTTCATCCCTCCAACATTTCACAGAGTGTGCTTAAGATGCTAAAGGTTATCAGTGAAGAAGAACAGATAAGCAAGGAGAGGTGTGGCAGTTTGAGGTTTCCTGAGCCCACTGAGCAAGATTACATCACTTCATTCTTCTCCTTGCTGAGTTGCGTGTGAACTATTTCTGCACTTTGAACTCAGTTGAAGTAAGCTGAGGATGAAGGGGAAAAACGGGAGTGGGAGAGAGAAAGCAGGATATTTTAAGAGGAGCTAAAAATCAAGACAGTTGTTGGTGTTGAAGGATAGCGACTCTGTACATGCTAAAGCACTATCCTTAAGTATCACCACACATCCTGTTGTGTGCTCCTGCTGTGTAAAGCATTCTGAAGTGCTACATTGTTGTCCAAACCCACTTCAGTGGCAGTAAACCTTGTTAGCTCTGTCTGGAAAACTGAGCCGCAGTGATGTAATCCTGTCAACCAGTGTGCAAGTCAATTCACATTCTCTGCACAATTGCAGTTTTGAGCCAAATTTCTACTCTCCCACCCCCATAACCCCTTGCACCTCTTACTGTCTCTCCCAGTGGTTTGAGGGCTGCTGTCTGGATGTAGTAGTTCAGGGCACTGTGGAGAGGAGAGAGGTAAAAATCACCATCTTCTGGAGAAGCCTGTAGTGATTGGAATTATCTCTGTGGACTGGAGAGGCTCTTCATTTTGTGGAAGAGAATTTCTGCTTTTAGCAGAAATTGGCAAAGATATTCTTTTGAAATACGGTTCCCATGATCACCCCAGCCACAGTTTTGGCTAGGGGATTATGGGCATTGTGGTCCAAAAAAGTTACATTTCAAGCTCTGTCTTTTCAGAGGGCTTCATCTTCCTCTCAAAGATCCCAACTAAGTCTGAAACATGAAATGTCGTGCTGTTCAGATTTAAATTCTCTGTATTTTTAAAACAGTTTTAACAAACAGTTCCAAGCTGGACACTGAAGTGTATCAGATTGTTTGACATTTTGCTTCTCAAGGTGGAATAGAAAATTGCAGCCTTGACTTTACGTGTTGTGGTGAGCCAGCTACCCCAGGCCAGCTAAAACATTTTGGCACCAGAGGCAGTAAATCCTACAAGCGCCTTTCTCCATGGAAGGAAAAATACCAGTGCAGCAATTAAATAACGATTTGTTGCCCTTCTCCTGATGCTTGAAATCACCTGCCCGAGGCAGCTGTCTCACTCTGCTTAATTGCTGGGCTATCACATCCTGTCATCAGTAGAGATACTGGAGGGTACAATTACATCACTCTTGAACTTGTTCCATCGTATTTTCAAAATGGAGAATCTATGGTTTTGGGTTTGTTTGTTTTTTTCTCTCAGCCAGAAAACCTAGGAACTGCTGTGGGGTAAAACTTTATATCTTAACATCACTAGGGGCCCTTTTACACTCCATATTTGTAGTGCTATGGTTCCACTTTAACCACCATGATTCCATCCTATGCAATCCTGGGACATGCAGTTTAGAGAGGGATACTTAGAATTCTGCAAACTGCAGGATTCAACAAGATGCAGCCATGACAAACTGGAATCATAGTCCTAATGCTATAACTGTGTAGTGCCAAGGGACCCTCACTAAGTCCTATTCTGAGTCTGCAGACTCCTCTATCACATCTCAAGTTAACAACATGCAGATGACATGACTTAAATCAATCCCCTCCCTGGGTCATTCCTCCATATGATTTGGGTAACATCTTAACTGATAGAATCATAGAACAATAGAGCTGGAAGAGACCACAGGAGCCATCCAGTCCAACCCCCTGCCATGCAGGAACAAACTCTCAAAGCACTCTGGACAGATGGCCATCCAGCCTCTGTTTAAAAACCTCCAAAGAAGGAGACTCCACCACACTTGGAGGGAGCATATTCCACTGCCGAACAGCTCTGACTGTCAAGAAGTTCTTCCTGAGGTTCAGGTGGAATCTCTTTTCCTGTAGTTTGAATCCATTGCTCTCAAACTTACACACATTTTTATGTCTTTTTGTAACCAATCAAGGGATTCCCCCGATAATGGATTTTGAGGAAAACAGCAGTGGTAAATTACAGGAGGGTTTGTCCCTTCAGTTTTCTGCCACCATTGTGGGATGTGCTGTCCACCTTATCTGCTGAAAAGCCCCCACAGCAAGAATTGGGGGATTCAGGATGAGGATAGGAGACTTTTTGTTGTTCTTCAAGTCATTTCTGATTTACGGTGACCCCAAGGCAAACCTGTCATAGGGTTTTCTTGGCAAGGTTTGTTCAGAGAGGCTTTGCCATTGTGTTCCTCTGGGGCTGAGAGAGTATGACTTATCCAAGATCACTCAGTGGGTTTCCATGCATGAGCAGGGATTTGTACCTGCTCTCCAGAGCCCATAGTCCAACACTCAAACCACTGCAGAATGCTGGCTAGGGAACAACATTTCTTATTTCTTTAGAAGTTCCAGTTCTACCAAGTATCATCAGGAGCAAAATAAGAGAACAGAACAAACAGCCAATTAGATATTGCACCCCACAGTTTGTAAATTAGGTTGAGCTGCATGCAGATGTGCAAAAATGATGTGTCTTACTACAGGCCGAGCTTGAAAAAGGTTGCTTTTTTGGGGGGAGGGTGTAACTCACAGAATTTCCTGGCTGGCAAGACTACTGGTCATTTTGGATAGGGACTAGCAATCAAAAATATATTTATAAAGTTTTAGTGCAGATGTGGAATTTGAATATAATATTCATAAACTGGCTGACAGTTGTATAAAAATATCTTGCTCAGAAGTAACCAATTCATACAGTTGGCCCGCCACATTTGCTAGGGTTAGGGGCACAAAATCACAAACATCAAAGTGTGCATGTGACTGTGGGAAGAGGGCTGAAGCATAGTGGGGAGTACAGACACCCAGGATCCAAACGAGGTGAGGGAAAGAAGGGAGGTCGCTTTGGTAGCCTTATACTTCCTCTCTCACCCATCTCTTTCCTTGGCTGTGTACGGACATCAGGAGAGGGTTTGTGGTGCTGAGAAATGGGGCTGCAATCTGTCCCCTTAGCTGGCCAGGCAACTGCTGATGGAAGAGGAGGAGGACCAGAGACGTGTCTTTAAAAAACTGTGCAGCTGGAAGGTTACCCTAGAAGAGTGATGTGGGGGGACAGAAGTTGCTCATAAATAATCAATTCTGTGAAAGTCAAACCTGCAAATATGGAGGGCCAACTTTACTTTTGATTAACATGCAAGGACACTGAACCTGAGAGGTAAGCAGTTGCTATAATGTCAGCCATGATAGAAAATTGGCAGAAACGTGCCAATCTACAGCCTTTTGTCTGTCCTTGGACAACAATCTATCACTGTGCTACAGTAATCCTGAACACCTTTATGTATCATTGAAGTAGTCAGAATATTGGCTCTAATGGTTAACTGCCAGATGACTTCTCCCTCTTCCCTTCAAAGCTCTTAACTTCGTGAGAGAAAGTGGTATTCAGTTTGCCTGGTAAATCCCCCCATTTGCCCTTGGTCAGTATCTAACACGCTGCAGAGGCATGTTTTAGGACAGTGGTGTGGTCTCGGCTTCAGGCTTGGTTTGTAAGTGATTTTTGCCTGACAGTTGCTTTTTGTACTTACTTAGAACATGCTCAGTTCTCTGTGGCTGCGTTTCTTAATTAAAAGCATCCTGAAGGGTAGCCACGCAGCCAAAGTAACAAACAATCTATGTGATGGTTTTAAAAGATTTATGGCCATGTAAATTTTTGTGGACTAGAGCCCACCTGATGATGTCATCTTTACTATTAATAAAAATTAGTTTGTCACTACTAGAAGCCTTACTGAGGTTTGAGAACTCTCTGGAATGCAGTTTCACAATATAGGACTTGGGTAACTTTCAAAATCACATCTGTGCTTAGAAGACAGTCAGCCCTCCACATTTTGTGAGTGTCAGTTGTGCAGATTTAATTAACTGAGGATTATTTGCTGCCTATCTCTGCTGCTGCCCTATGCCATCTTTAATAGGGGCTGCAAACCTCGAGGAGACGAAGAGATTGCAAATTATGCTTTTAAGTCTCTATTAAAAATGGCATAGGGCAGCTGTGGAGGTGTCAGCAAACCCTGCCAGGTGCCCACATCTGCCTTGTGAAGAAACCCCAAGGCCTTGAAAGCATCCATGATGGGTGGAATACATGGATCATTGTGTGTGTGTGTGTGTGTGTGTTAAATATGGGTGTGGAGGGTAGAGTTTTTCCCATTTTTTCCCATTTTTGTGGAGGTCCTGCACACCTAACCTCAATAAATGTGAAGGAATGACTGTGTATAAATTTTGCCTTCCTTATTTTCCCTAGCCAGACGAGAAGCATGTGATGCTCTGTTTGACAGCCTTCCCATGATCTTATGAAGCCTGTTCCTAGATTGCAAGAAGAGGCTAACATTTGAAACTGGATAAAATAGTGGATGGCAATCAACCTGTTAGAATTCTGGATTAGAAACCTGAGAGACCAGGGTTCAAATCCCTGCTCAGCCATGGAAACTCACTCAGTGGTTCTCAACCTGTGGGCTTCAGCTCCCAGAAGCCCCAGCCACTATGGTCAATGCTCAGGGCCTCTGGGAGCTGAAGTCCACAAACATTTGGGGACCCACAGGTTGAGAACCTCTGCACTAGGTGATCTTGGGCAAGTCACACTCTTCCACCCTGAAAGGAAGGGAATGGCAGACTTGCATGGAATAAATCTTTCTAAGAAATCTCTAAGGCCATTTCTGCACTAGACTGTATAGCGCTACGATTCCACTTTCAACATCCTATGGAATCCTGGGGTTTGCAGTTTCGGGAGGGTCCCCAGCCCCTCCCAAAACTGCAAACCCCAGGATTCCATAGGATGTTGAAAGTGGACTCACAGCGCTATAACAGTCTAGTGCGGAAATGGCCTAAGACAGGGTCGCCATAAGTCAGAACCAGTTTGGAGACCCATAATAATAATAACAATAGCGATGGATGTGGTGTCATAATTTCTAGAAACAAGAATATTTAAAGAAAGTAAAATCAAAGTGTATAAAGAATGTGAGGTATTCTGTTGAAAAAAAAATCAAACTGTTTAAAGACCTTGATTCCTGGAGTCTCCTTTTCTACCTGCCCCACGTGCTTTTAAAGAAAAAATGCTCGTCATATGATCAGGCTTTCTAATGGCCCATCTATCTGAGACATACTCAAAGGATCAATGTTTCAGGTTACGTAACTGGAGGTATTTGATCTTGGGCTTGCCAAAGGCAAAAACAGCAAAAGGCACTTGTTTGCCTGTTTCCTTATCCGAGATGAGATCATGGCAAACTTCAGTGAGCAGTGGAGATTGTGTATTTGCAGATGGCTTTAGTCTGCAGGAAAGATCTAACAGATTAGAACAATGACAGTGGGATAGAAGCCAAGATATTTTTATTCCAGGGCAGCAGGGCAGGATAGCAAAGATGTCTGTGGAGTTTGAAAGCTCTGTAAATATTAATGATTTTGGTGTTATTGTATGACTTCAGGACTTATGCCAATCCTATTCTACAGTTCTTTTGCCCTCAGGTTGTCCATAGCCTTCCTGTCAGACAGAGAGTGTGTGACTTTGCCCAAAGTGACCCTGTGGTTTCCACAATTCAGTCCTCAATCTCCTGGAGTCCTAGTCCAACAGTCAGAGCATGCTGGCTCTTTGTTAATGATTTCCAAGATTCAAAAGGAATCCATTTGGTCCTCCTGGGTCTAATAAGAAGTCCATACTCTGGATCAAGAAGTTCTTCATCTGTTTGGCTGTTAAAATATGAGATTTAAGACTGATCAAAATAAACCAGGATTTGCTTGGCTCTGCTTACAGGGGTTGCCTGACATTTGAAGACACTGCACCCCATGCTACAGTTTGCCTCATTCATTGTCTCTTGACTCAGTGTAGCATTCTTGGGGGTGGCGAGGGGTTTGTCTTGGAGAGGATATCCCATCATGCATCAATCATTCCAGCTGTCTGCACCTAAATCCAGATGTGGCCCACTGCCTTCAACACTTAACATTGCGTAGCAGTTTTTCAGCCAAATGGCTCACCCCAAAATAAGAGAGTGGTTTCTAAATCTGAGAGCAGCAGAAGGAGCTTTCAGGAGTTTTCAGAAGTATATTCATTTGCATATTATAAAGAGAATGTTTTTAAAAGCACAAATGAGAAAACTGACTTAACAAGGCTGCAAAACATTGAGGGTTTTGAATAAAAGATATTTGTGTGTGAAGGAAGTGGACATCTTTGAACCTCTGATAGCACATAATGTCCTGGACTGGTTGAGTCTGAGTCCAAGATGGATTTTGGTCCAGGACTTCAGTGCTTCTGTTAGTTGCCAATGATAGACTGCATAATTTTGTCACTGCCTCAACTTTTGTGATATCAGAGTTTGGAAAAGTTGCTTCTTTGGAGTACTACTCCCAGAATTCACTAGTGGCTAGAAACTCCCATTGGTTGTTTGCAAACATGGTCTGTGTGTGGGTGTGGGTGTGGATGTGGATGTGTGTATTTTAGAATTGCCCTGATCAGTTGTGATTTTCAAGAGCAGGGATAGTCAACATGTGTGAGGGCAGGGCAACAGTGGCAACAGCTCAGTCCAAATGTTGTAGCACTTATAAAGTAGCCTTTACAATAGTTATGAGCAGTTAGTAGTCCATTTGTCCTTCAGATCAGTGCTACGCGAAGTGGGGGTCTATGGACTTGGGAGAGTCCATGAGCCATCAGCTGCTTGTGCTTGGGGAATCTTTAAGGAAGAAGGACACAACTATAGCCAATGGTCACAAACATGGAACCCTGGCAGGTTGGTGGAAAAATTGCTAACCCCCCACATCAGCTTGGGATTCACTGTTTCAGATGATATTATTTTCAACTAGTTCTGGATCTATTCTATATGAAAGAAAGTACCATTGTTTCTGGTGTTCATACATTTGGAATAGATATGAGGAGGCAGAGCATTTCTGTAGAATGCAAAACCCCCAAGTGCCAGAGTGTCTCTTTTTCTTTTTCCAGTTTGAGTAGTTGCCAGAACCAAGCTCAGTCTGTGCGAAAAATCATAGATACGTGGTTTTTCAAACTGTGTTTTGGAAAATGTCTGGGTAACGAGGAGAGAGCCAACAGGGTGTAGTTGTTTGAGCTTGGAGACCAGAGTCTGATTCCCTGCTCAGCCATGGAAGCCCACTGGGGGATCTTGGGCATGTCATACTCCTAGAAAACCTCATGATAGGTTCACCTTAGAGTTGCCAAACTCCAGAAACATCTTGAAGGCATAAGACAACAAAAATGCTGAGGGGACTTGCTGTTGTGTGTTGTGGGGGACTAAGTGAGTAGATCTTGTATGTGTTCTCTTTCTCGTTTGTTTATGTATCTTTCTGAAACAATTCTACTTTTGCAACAGCTTGTGCCTGTGGAAAAGTGGGTCCAGCTCTCCATTGTGACATGGGATCTGGTATTCTCACTGCAAATTTATGTATCCACTTATATATTTCTGTCTCAGCATTCGTCCAGTTTAGGACCTCAGGTGGCTTATGACACAAACTATATTTGAAATCATTTTTAGTCTTTTAGGACAGAAATAGCTTGGGGCTTCAAGGTATAAAAGAATCCTAAAGGCAATGCAATGACCAAAAAAATTCACAAGATTTGAGTAGGTGAGTATTCCTTACCTTAGAAAACCTTATGAGATTCATGGGTTACCATAAGTCAACAGGAAACTGGAAGGCAAATGCACACACCCAAGGTATACCAAAACAAACATGAGATATTTCAATGATATACACTAGCTTCCATCACTATAAGTTATTGCTAAACTATTTGATGTTTGTTTTGACTTGCCAGTTGCATCACATTACAAAAAGACTTCTAATTTGCAGAAATATTGACCCATTATTAAAAGCTGACTAATGCCTGAACTGGTCAGAATCTAATCTTTACCGATGGAATCCTTATCTTGTTTGACCAATAACATGCAATTAGTTGGTAACTGTAGATAGAGGTGGGTGGGGAAAAAGGAATAATGGCTTTGGCTTTGGGGTATGGATGTCTTGGGTGTGAGAGAAAGCTATAAATTGTCTGACTCCCTGGGAAAGGGAAAAAGTATGTGGTGGGGGATGTTGCTGATGCGTTTTCCCTACAGAGAAACAACTCTATGTAACCCCATCTTTTCCCCTATTTTTTCCCATTAGGCAAACACGACCTCAGCAGAAATGGAACAGTTTGCCAAAGAGCTGAAGCACAAAAGGATCACCCTGGGCTTCACACAGGCAGATGTGGGAATGGCCCTGGGATTGTTGTATGGTGGGTACAACAAAGGGGGAGTTTAGAAGTGCTGTGGAGGTTGGGAGCAGCCCCATAATGGCTAATGAAAATTGGGCTGTGATTTAGATGGTCCAAGGTAGTGAACCCTGTCTTTGGCGATTTCCACACTAGCCTGTTATAGCGCTATGATTCCACTTTCAACATCCTATGGAATCCTGGGGTTTGCAGTTTCGGGAGGGGACGGCTGGCCCGTCCCGAAACTGCAAACCCCAGGATTCCATAGGATGTAGAAAGTGGAATCATAGTGCTATAACAGGCTAGTGCGGAAATGGCCTTTCTCCAACTCACAATGGCCTTGGTCTTGGATTCACCATGGGAAATGTAAGGATTACAAAATGAGGAATATGACAGCAATTTATTTGATTTACATCTGTCTTTTCCCCCACCAGTTGGATCCAAAGGTGTTTCATAGTTAGAAAGCCCAAATATAACACCATTTGAGAGCATTGAAAAACAGAACACAATTAAAAAACCATAATAAAAAAACCCCTTGGATTCTATGCTGGAAGAAAGATTGTGGTGGTGGTGGTGGTGGTGGTGGTGGTGGTGTGCCTTCAAGTCATTTCCAACTTATGGTGACCCTAAGGCAAACCTATCAGGGGATTTTCTGGAGCTGAGAGTGTGTGACACACTCAAGGTCACCCAGTGGATTTCCATGTCATATGGGGAATCAAACTCTGGTCATGATACAACACTCAGACCACTACACCATGCTGGCTCTTGGAAGAAAGGTTGGGATATAAATAACATAAAATAAAATAAACACCCATCCTCTTTAAAAGACCTTTATCTTCACTCATGAGGCAGAAGGGTCTTTTAATGGGGTTTGCTGTATCTTTATCTTTTTCATTGTGAAAGTGATCCCATCCCAGGAAGAAGGTAGAGTATAAATCCAATCAATCAATCAATCAATCAATCAATTTAAATGTGTCTTAAATGCTTTTAATTTTTTGCTTTTATTCGAATTGTTTCTTTAATTGTTAGCTTTCATATGATAAGAGTATAGCTGTACTTTGTTTTTATTCATGGTAAGCCACCTTGGAGCCCCAAGAAAAGCAAGGTATATGTTAAATCATCCAATCAATCAGTCACTCAGTCAAATGCCAACCGAGCCACAAGCAAGGTCAGTTGACAAAGGCAATACAAGATAACGTACTTGAAGCGAATGCTGCAAAAGGGCTATGAAAGCATTCAGTGCATCTGTTAAGGCCATCAAGCAATTCAATTAATGTTAGTTGGTTTAACTGGATGTGTTGTAGTTGACTGGCCCATCGATTAAATGTTAAGAGTAAAAAAAAGTGCTTTGAAGTGTTCTTCAGAACGTGTTACCTGCGTTCTTGAGGTGATGAGTGTTTGTGTATGTTTTCATAGCATACCCTCCAACTGTCCCAGTTTGGCACTGGCAGTACTGATTCGTCCTCTGTTGTCCCAATTTTTTTTAGATTTAAAATTTATTCATTTTAACGGAAGATAAATCAATCCATAACCACAGAAAAAGAAACAGAAAAAAGAGAGAAAAGAAACAAGCCACACACAAATATTATATGTATATAATTAGAAGTAAAGCTAAACAAATTCATATTAAGCTGAAATTAAAACATAATGACACAACTCATCTTTAACAGTAAATGCATTCCCACTGTATTACGCTAAGCAACATACAAAAGGAGTCTGACTGCCCCATACCAAATGTAATTTCGAAAAGATTGCAATAATGTGTGCACATTTTAACCATCCATACAAAACGCCTGTGTAGATAGACGCACACACATGTGTGTAATTTACGTGCACAGGCAGCAGAACAGTACATAAAACTAGAACCAGAAAGGAAGAAATGGAAATTGAGATTCCAGTCTATTTGACATATTTCACCCATCTCTTCTTCTGACAAGACTGTGCTCTTACTCTCTGACTATTTACTTTAGTATGAAGCCAATTATGGCTGCTCCCAGGCTTTGGAACGTCCTTCTGAAGAGAGGTTGGTGTACCATGTTGCCATTGACTCAAATGGATCATCTCTCTTTTTTGGGACCACCTATTACTGAGGCCATTTCCACACTACACTGTTATGGTGCTATTATTCCACTTTTAACATCCCGTGGAATGCTGGGGGGGTTGCAGTTTAGGGAGGAGAATTTAAAATTCTGAGTCAGAGAGCTCTTTGGTCTCAGTAAACTACGAACCTCAGAATTCCACAGAATGTTCAAAGTGGAATAATAGCACTGTAACAGTATAGGGCGGAAATGGCCTGAGGCCTTTCTGTCTCACACTAGCCAGGTTCTTATCTTGAAACTCCAGTCTAATTCTTGCCTCTTCCCCCACCACCCTGCACTCCCCTTTCTTCCTCCTGCAGGGAAGATGTTCAGTCAGACCACCATCTGCCGCTTTGAAGCTTTGCAGCTCAGCTTCAAGAACATGTGCAAGCTGAAGCCACTCCTCCAGCGTTGGCTGCAGGAAGCTGACAACAATGAGAACTTACAGGAGGTGAAGTCCTTGGACGGGCATGGATGGGGTATCTCTTCCATTCCCTGGAGGCAGATATTCGCGGGAGCCCCAAAATTACTATTGAGCAATATTTGAATTAATCTTTATCACTTAAAGCTATAAGCCATTGCAATTTGTTATGATTAAAATAGAATACAAACAAATAAAACACCATAACAGTGGTGAATTTAAAATAAAATACAGCTAACAAGTAAATACATTCAGCCCTTCACATTTGAGAGTTTCACTTTTGCGGATTTGATTATTCACAGATTATTTGCTGCTACCTCTACTGCCTCTCTGTGCCATTTTTAATAGGGACCTCAAGCCTCATGAGATTGAGAAACTGCGAACAAGGCTTGTAAGTCTCTATTAAAAATAGTGTAGGGCAGCGGTGGAGATGGCAGTAAACCGCACCAGCCCCCCATTTCTGACTTGTGAAGGAACTCTGATGTCTCAGAGGAACCCATGTTGGGTTGAATATGGTGATCATGCTCTTTTGTGTGTTAAATATGTTTGGGAGGACCTAGAGTTATTCACGGTTTTTCTACTTTCATGGTGGTCCTGTGCCCTGCACCCTAGTGAATGTGGAGGGATGACTATAATACAAGAAACGTAAAAAATGCAGCAATATGAAATTGCATGATGTGTGTTCCAATACTCCCTGGTTGGATACCTTTATCACCCCACTTTGAATTATTAGGAATGGTTTTGATGTCTAGATCTTAACTTACTTGCTGCCAAGGCAAAATTTGCAACCATAGCTGTGATACGTGCATCATTGCTGGCCAAATAAAATACAAATCTGCTCAGGGAGAGGTCAGTTGAAAAAGGAGTGGAGAATGGAATTAATGGAATTAGGGGATATATATAGAGGGCATTGCAGTAGATAGTGTTGGATATCCCCCACTTCCCCCGGACTCACAAATGCAAAGTCTTTAGTGGACAGGTATATTGTTGTATAGTAGGACCACCGTATCCGCAGATTCATTATCCGTTGATTTAGTTATCCGTGGTTGGCGATGGGCATGCAGAGAATGGGAGATGACCTACTCTTCGTTCCCCTGCTGGCTGGAACCAGCACACTCACACGGGTGGTGGTGGCGGGCATGCACAGAACAGGCGATCGCCCACTCTGCACACCTCTGCTGGTTGGAACCAGTGCGCCTGCATGCGTGGTGGTGGTGGGCGTGCAGAGAACAGGAGATCGTCCACTCTGCACGCCCCTGCCAACTGGAACAAGCGAGTGGGTGGAGGCCCTGGGGCATACAGGGATGTGGCGAATGCCAGCCCTACATGTTGCCGTGGTGCCTGATCCCGGGCGCTCACGCGAGCTCAGGCCCCAGATCATGCAGGGATGTGGCAATAGCCAGCCCTACACGCTGCTATGAGAGAACTGCACTTTAAAATCATTTTTGGGGAGTGTTGGCAGGGCGTTTGCTACTATCCGCGGATTTCAGTATCTGCGAGGAGGGGCAGAACCAATCCCCCATGGATACGGAGCTCCTATTGCTGTAATCACTAAAAACCAGCATGGATTTCTCAGAAATAAGTCATGCCAGACAAATCTTATCACTTTTTATGATAGGGTTACAAACTTGATAGACGAAGGGAATGCTGTAGATGTAGCATATCTTGACCTCAGTAAAGCCTTTGACAAAATTCCCCATGACATTCTTGCAAAGAAGCTAGTAAAATGCGGTCTGGACAGGGCTACTGTTCGGTGGATTTGTAATTGGTTGGCCAACTGCACCCAAAGGGTGATCACCAATGGCTGCTTTTCATCCTGGAGAGAAGTGACTAGCGGGGTGCCACAGGGTTCTGTCCTCGGCCCAGTGCTGTTCAACATCTTCATCAATGACTTGGATGAAGGAGCAGAGGGCATGCTGATCAAATTTGCAGATGGTACCAAACTGGGAGTGGTTGCTAACACACCAGAGGATACGATCAAATTTCAATATGACCTTGACAGATTGGAGAGCTGGGCCAAAGCTAACAAAATGAATTTCAACAGAGCGAAATGTAGGGTCCTGCACTTGGGCAGAAAAAATGAAAGTCACAAGTATAGGATGGGGGATGTGCAGCTGGATAGCTGTACGTGTGAAAAGGATCTAGGAGTCTTGGTAGATCACAAGCTGAACATGAGTCAGCAATGTGACGCGGCAGTCAAGAAAGCCAACACGATTCTTGGTTGCATCAATAGGAGTATGGTGTTTAGATCAAAGGAAGTAATGGTACCACTCCATTCTGCATTGGTTAGGCCTCATTTGGAATATTGTGTCCAGCTCTGGGCAGCTCAGTTCAAGAAGGATGTCGACAAGCTGGAACGTGTCCAGAGGAGGGCGACCAAAATGGTGAAGGGTCTGGAAACCATGCCCTATGAGGAACAGCTTAGGGAGCTGGGTATGTTTAGTCTGGAGAAGAGAAGGTTAAGAGGGGACATGATAGCCATGTTTAAATATTTGAAGGGATGTCATGTTGGGGAAGGAGCAGGCTTGTTCTTTACTGCTCCAGAGACTAGGACAAGGAGCAATGGATTCAAGCTGCAGGAAGGAGATTCCACTTGAACCTCAGGAAGAACTTCTTGACGGTCAGAGCTGTCCGCCAGTGGAATATGCTGCCTCGAAGTGTGGTTGAGTCTCCTTCTTTGGAGGTTTTTAAGGAGAGGCTGGATGGCCATCTGTTGGGAATGCTTTGATGTGTGTTCCTGCATAGCAGGGAGTTGGACTCGATGGCCCCAGGGGTCTCTTCCAACTCTATGATTCTGTGATTCCCTTCAGACAGGCAGATGGCATACAGTGAAAATGTACAGCTGTAAATGCTTTTCTAAGTGGAACAAAAGTAAGGTAAAAAAATATTATGTAGCAATATGTAAGTAGATAGATATAAAACAATTCCAATTCCCTTCAAGCGCCCACACATCTCCTGGGAGTGGTGTATACTTTGCAAATAAGTGGAGTCATTAAAAAAAAGAAAATCAAGAACAGAAAGCAATACAATGTACCCTTGGTGTCTGGTGGGGTTTGGTTCCAGGATTCCCTGTGGATACGAAAATCCATGGATGCTCAGGTCCCGTTATATACAATGGTGTAGTAAAATGGCATCCCATATACACAATAGCAAACAATTCACATGAGCGCTGGAGAGAGCCTGAGGACCTGTGAAATGACAGGAGGCTACAGCAGGGTCTGTGCCTACATAACAGGGCACTGCCTGGTGTGTGGCAAACTCAAGATTTAATTTTTGGAATTTTTTTTCTGACTATTTGTCAGAAGTAGTCAGGGTTGGTAGATCTGTGGATGCAGAACCCATGGATATGGAGGGCCAACTGTCAATTGCCAAAGTCATAATGAAAAGATTACCACAGTAAGGAAACTTGAGGAGGTTTGGAGAGATTAGGTAAAGAGAGGGCAAAGTGGATGAATGCAGTTAACATTACTAAAAGCTTTTCCACACAGGAAGCTCCAATTTACTGAATCAGAACCCTCGTCTGCCTAGCTCAGTACTGTGCTGCAACTTTTTATTTCAATCTTAAAAATACAAATCTCACATTGAGCTGGTGATGAGCTGGAGCTGGCTATGTTTAGCACGGAGAAGAGAAGGTTAAAAGGTGATATGACAGCCATGTTTAAATGTTTGAAGGGACGTTGTATGGAAGATGGGACAAGCTTGTTTTCTGCTGCTCCAGAGACTAGGACATGGAGCAATAGATTCAACCTACAGGAAAACATTAGGAAAAACTTTCTCACAGTAAAAGCAGTTCAGCAGTGGAATATGCTTCCTCAGAGAATCATGGAATCTGTCTTTGAAGGTCTTTAAACTGAGATTGAATGGCCACCCGTCAAGAGTGCTTTGACTGCATCTTCTTGTATGGTGTGGGGTGTTGGACTAGATGACCCTTACAGTTTCTTACAACTCTGTTTCTGTGGGTCACACAAGTGCATCTACTGGAGAATCAGGTACAAATGCATGCTGAGTGGGATAGTGGACTGAGTCAAAATAGCAGAGGTTTTGGGGAAGATAAGAACAGCTTAGAAAAGTTTGTGATCTTACCAACTGTTGTTTCAGTAGAGGGGGTCAAGGATGGCAATGGAAGGAAAAAGTCAACATGAATAAGAGAAAGGGCATGCTCCATTAATTTGAACTTGAAAGGAAGTAGTGAGCTTGGCCAGTATTGCAGTACAGAGCATAACCAAGAGGAATCAAGCACAGCCGAGGGTGGGATAGAAGTTTCTCATATATCTCCAGTCTCTGATCACTGATAGGAGATAGGGCAGTAGAACTACCTTGCTTTAGGTAAACCAAAAATTAAGGCATCATTCAAAAGCAAACTCCCAAATCACTTTCCTTTGTTATTCAAAAAGCTTCAATGAATTAACATGACATGTTTTTAAGACTACATTATCTCTGGGGATGAATGGACAGAATTTGTGAAAGAGGTAGAGAAGATGGGGCAATAGCTCTCGGTGGATGGGGAAAGTAGAGGGGAAGGCCTTGATAAAGTATAAAAATGTAAAGTATAAAAGTTTAGAGGAAACATGGCTGGAACCAATACAGATCAGGGCAGGGCTGCTGGGCCAAATGAATAACAGAATAGGCTTTGGAGTCATTTGAAGAGTCTCAGGATCAATTTACAACAGCCTAAGATTATTACTGAGGCTTCTACTGCCTCCTTGTGGCTGCTGTAAACCTGGGCGAACCCTTCCCCAAGCTGGTGCCCTCTCTATTGTTTGGCTAGGGATGGGTGGGAAAACTATTGGGTTCACAAGTGGGTATGAGTGTACCCAATTGGCACTTTTCCCCAGGAATCCAAATGTGAACCTGCACTTAACTTGCAGTCATAAATCTGTGCATTTCTCAGCTTGCGATGCAGTCTGCCCAATAAATGAAGCATTTGAAATATGCACAGCAACAAAATGGGGTGAGTAAAATACCCACAAGCACACTTTAGGCAATAGGAGGAAAGGTGTACTTTTGAAAAATGCACACACATATCTGTCAGGGTGTATACAGGAGGAGGAGATCTTGGTTTGATAAGTCAGAAGAATGAGCTTTGAGGTGAAGATGAGAATTTTGACTTAACTCAGTTTTGGTATGGTTTGCACATCTCTGGTTTTGGACTGTGACTCCCATTCTTGCAAAGAAGCTAGTAAAATGTGGGCTGGACAGGGCTACTGTTAGTTAGATTTGTAATTGGTTCACCGACCGCACCCAAAGGGTGATCACCAATGGCTGCTTTTCATCCTGGAGAGAAGTGACTAGCGGGGTGCCACAGGGTTCTGTCCTGGGCCCAGTGCCATTCATCATCTTCATCAATGACTTGGATGAAGGAGCAGACGGCATGCTGATCAAATTTGCAGATGATACCAAAGTGGGAGGGGTTGCTAACACCCCAGAGGATAGGATCAAATTTCAATACGACCTTGACAGATTGGAGAGCTGGGCCAAAGCTAACAAAATGAATTTCAACAGAGCGAAATGTAGGGTCCTGCAGAAAAAATGAAAGTCACAAGTATAGGATGGGGGATGTGTGGCTGGATAGCCGTACATGTGAAAAGGATCTAGGAGTCTTGGTAGATCACAAGCTGAACATGAGTCAGCAGTGTGACGCAGCAGCCAAGAAAGCCAACACGATTCTTGGTTGCATCAATAGGAGTATGGTGTCTAGATCAAGGGAGGTAATGGAACCACTCTATTCTGCATTGGTTAGGCCTCATTTGGAATACTGTGTCCAGTTCTGGGCAGCTCAGTTCAAGAAGGATGTCGACAAGCTGGAACGTGTCCAGAGGAGGGCGACCAAAATGGTGAAGGGTCTGGAAGCCATGCCCTATGAGGAACAGCTTAGGGAGCTGGGTATGTTTAGTCTGGAGAAGAGAAGGTTAAGAGGGGACATGATAGCCATGTTTAAATATTTGAAGGGATGTCATGTTGAGGAGAGAGCAGGCTTGTTCTCTACCGCTCCAGAGACTAGGATGAGCAGCAACAGATTCAAGCTGCAGGAAAGGAGATTCCACTTGAACCTCAGGAAGAACTTCTTGACGGTCAGAGCTGTCCGCCAGTGGAATATGCTGCCTCGGAGTGTGGTTGAGTCTCCTTCTTTGGAGGTTTTTAAGGAGAGGCTGGATGGCCATCTGTTGGGAATGCTTTGATGTGTGTTCCTGCATAGCAGCGAGTTTGACTCGATGGCCCCAGGGTCTCTTCCAGCTCTATGATTATGATTCTGTTCTGTGATTCTATGAGTCCCAGCCAGCATGGCCAGTGAAGGATATTGGGCATTGTAGTCCCGCCCAACTAAAGGCAGGGGAGCCAGATGGAAAGGTGTGCCCAGCTACTGGTGTGTGTGTGCGCATTTGTGCGCTTGTGCGTGTGTCACGATGTGATCTTCAAATAGTTATCACCCAACATGGCTTTCCTGTCTGTGCAGCAGCTGTGCTCCATGGAGTCGGCCGTGATCCAAGCCCGGAAACGCAAGCGCACCAGCATTGAGAACACTGTGCGGGGCGCCCTTGAGGCTTACTTCCGACGCTGCCCCAAGCCCAGCCTCCAGCAGATTGCTCAGATTGCTGATGAACTCAGCCTGGACAAAGATGTGAGTGACCCCATCTTACTCCATCTCCCCAGGCATTCTAAAAGCAAAGCCTCCGCATGGAAATCAGCAGATTTTGCATGGCCATCTGCTATGGCAGCTTTAATCATCAAGGCAAACAGGAATTGTGGGTCACAGCACGGCTGGATGCCACAGACAATTTGATCCTCATGTGGCAGGAAATTTTAATTTATAAGTTCTAAGAGTACAAAGCAAACTTCTGACTCTTCACATTTGTTTTGACTTGTTTGTACGAATGTACTTCTCAGCTGTCCCAGAATGAGGCCAAGGTCCTAGTCTTATGTTTCTAACAACATCCAACCGTATTACCCTGTTATTGTTTTATAGAATGTCCTCTTTTAGATCAGCCCTGATGGTGTTGCTGCTGTTGTTGTTGTGTGCCTTCAAGTCGTTTCTGACTTATGAAGACCCTAAGGTGAACCTTCCTCTGGGCAAGAGTTCTTCAGAGGAGGTTTGCCGTTGCTTTGCTCTAAGGCTGAGAGGGTGTGACTTGGCCGTAGTCAATCCATGGGTCTCTGTGGCTGAGTGGGGGATTTAAATGCTGGTCTCCCCGAGTCCTCACGTGGAGGGGCCAGGCCTGCTTTTCTTCCCACAGACAGGAGATGGCAGCTCCCTTCTCAGCCTGCTTTAGCACCCTGCCATCCTCCTTATACAACCCTTGCTTTCCCCTTTTAAATCCACCACCTTAGTGAACATGGGGTAAAGCCTCTCTGGTTTTAGTTCAAAGATTTGATAATCTGTGGTAGCGTGTTTCTGTAAAATTAGAAGAGATGAAAAGCACTCTGCTGAGTTACAAATTATAAAAATAGAATGTAATCTTTATTAAAGTAACAAACAAGGAAAAGGTATTAGGTATTATAAGTATATTCAGGTAAAATAAAAAATTTCAAAAGGCATTTAACCAATATTCAAGTACAGAGCTTTCATACACACTCAGACCTCTGGCTTCCCTTACTCAAAGGCATAATTCCTAAATCTGGGTCCCACTTTCTGGCCCACTCAGAAGTGATTTGGTCTCTCCTTTGCCTCTCTCTAGGCCACTGAGAAGACCACACTCTTATTCAACCAATCCCTCTTTCTCTCACTGAAAGAATCCAGAATCCAATTCATTTTGCTCTGTTTTATATGCCTTCTTCTGTCTCACCCATAGCCCCTCTCTCCTACTAGTGGGCTGGGTTTTGCTCAGCCAGAACCACTCTGGTTACATGGCAACCTGTTGCTAGGGCTGCCCTGCCCCTCAGACTAACCACACCCTCCCATACTCTGGCACACTTCATCCCACACTCAACTACCACACCACTAAGTGATGTGGTGTCTACATTTTAACATAAAGATATTTGGCAAATGCAGAGTCATTATGATTCCTATTTTAAAGGTGGGAACAGAGGTTGAGGGAGTGATAGCGTCCTCAGGCTCCCTGGTGGCCATCACCAGCTGCAGGGATTCCAAGAAGTGGAGGCACCTTGTGCCACTGACTCTGCCACTGGAGCATGCAGAAGTCAATTGTGGGCTGGAATGATTTCTGAGATGAGGGAAGTGGAGGTAAGACAGAATGTGGCATATTTGGCACACAGCCCTAGGGGCTGAGACAAAGAATAAGTTGCTTTGACAATAATGTGTGTCTCCTCTTCCCCCCTCCCTTTCTTTTCCCTTCCTCCTTCTCCTTGCTCATGTAGGTTGTCCGTGTCTGGTTCTGCAATCGCCGCCAGAAGGGCAAGCGCAACACAGGCCCTGGCCCTCGAGATGAATGCGATGCTTTTGCTGCCCATGGCTCACTCCAAGCTCCATCCCCGGGGCTTGGCCCAGCTCATCATCAGTTGGCCTCGCCATCCCAGGGCTTCAACACTCCTGCCTTTGCTGCCTTTTACCTGCCCTCCTTCCATGACGGGGACCATTATGTCCCCGCCACCTCTGGCTCGGCAGTCATGGGCCACCCCATGCATTCTAGCTGAAGAGCTCGCTTAACAGGCCCCTCCCTCCAAAGTTTTGAGGAAGAGGGTGGTCCTCCAGCCTCTTCCTGCTGATCTTTTAAGGAACTTGGGTAACCTTGAGGGAGGGGAAGGAGCAAGGGCTTAATATTGGGTCTCTCTCTTTTAAGCAAAGTCAGGGATGTGGGTCTTCTTGGATATAACCAGCCTTCTTTTTAAAGGTGACCTTCTTTAGGTGTAATCAGGATTATAAATTGATCTCCCATTATATTCCCAAGGTGAAAGGTGCTTCAGGAACTAACAGCCATTTTTTTAAAAAATAGGTATAAGCTTTTATTTTTTTAGAGCCCTTGATGTATGTGGTCCACCATTACATTAATAGTTATATAAATTAAGGGGAAATGAATCCAGATAAGGCCCATCTCTACTCTGGTCTTTCCCCTCCCCTCTAAAAATGAACGAATCCATAGTTTTTAGGAGTGAGGATAATGTGCCTTCAACCAGTCCAGCCTTCCCTATCAAGTACTCTCCAGATGTGTTGGACTGCAAGTCCCTTGCTAGCTCGGGAGTTATGGGAGTTGTAATCAAATATATCTGGGGGTAGCAGGAGGCTGTGTTTCACTCCAGAGTAACACTCTCTTGTTGAAATCAGTAGGGCTCAGAAATGCTTTGCAGTTGTGTTATTCATACTGTTAGGAGATGAGATGCAAAACACATGCAGGTATGGAACAAATGAGATGCAAAACCAGACTGCTTTGAGTCTGTAGGTGGAGAATGGTGTGCTTCCCCATGAAACTGAAATTATCTGCCCATGGAAAAGTAAGTTAAAACTTTCCTCCCACCTTGCATTTTCTAAGATTCCACATTATACAGGCAGAGCATAACATCCTGACCACGCCATGGGCTACCACTTCTTCAGAGGGCCACCCTTTCTGGCTCCCCTGCTATTGAAGGCAACTTTCAGTGCCAGTTTGTGCCTCAATGGCCATTTAGTGGAGGAAGGGCATGGGGGCATCTGTCTGGGTGCAATTCTGCATGCACAGTGTAGGGGGTGGTACAGAGTTCCTCCTTGCACAACTACACTTGCCTAACCCCAGAGTGTACAAGTATATGCTACCAACAAGATCCTGCTTTCTGTGTGCAGAGAAACCTATTTAGGAAACACACAAAAATATTACAGGATGGTTTTTAGAATGTGCGAACAAGGGTGATGATAGGATTTCACTCATTTCACATGAGAAAATGGTTGTCTTGCCTAACAAGCTTTGCCTGTCTCATCCATCCCTGGAGTTCTGGAACAGTGATTCCCAAATGCTAGTCCTCCAGGTGTTTTGGACTTCAACTCCCAGAAGTCCCAGCTGCCTTTGCCAGTGGTCAGTGATTCTGGGAGCTGAAATCCAACAAAACACCTGGAAGGCCAGAGTTTAGGACACACTGTTCTAGAACAAGCAGTGACTGGAGGAATCGTGTTTAACTGGGAAGAAATGCCTCCAGAAATTATCTCATCTTTTAAGCCTTGACTGTTCCTCAGAATAGTTTTCATTCCAGATCAGGGATGGAGCACCTCTGGCCCTCCAGAAGATGTTGGCTTCATACTTGTTAGTAGACCTGGCCAGCCTGGCCAACAGTCGGGAATAACAGGAGTTGTGGGGTCCAACATAATGGAGAACCACAGGTTAGCTACCCCCTGTTGTAGGTGCTGACTTTCTCTCTTGAGCCACAAGGGAAAAGACATACAAAATTGATTTGAAAATCAGGTGCTATTTTTTGTAGAGATAAGGGAGTGGGATATATAGCTTTTTTTTTTTGTCTCCCATCCCTACATCTTGAAAATTCAAAATCTGGGGCTCTAGAGGATCTGTAGCCTCTTCTAAATTGTGTGATACAAGATGTTTAGCACCTTCCCCCATGGGTTTAGTATGGTATTTGAATCTTCTCCCCCTTCCCTTGCTGTGCTGAAACAATCCTTTTAAGAAAGAAACAAAAAACGAAATTGAACAGGAGGCATTTAAGATCTCCTCCTCATTTCCTTCCCCATTTCTTTGCCCTTTTGTGTTTACTGTCTGCTTCGGTGTGGGAGAATAATCATGTGGATTTTTGTTAAAATTGTTTTTAAAAGATTGAATCATAATCATTTGGTTTCTGTACTCTATAAGTTTTATAATGTGCGCCTGGACTTTTATGCATAACATGTTTTTATAAGAGAGACCCCCTTACTAAAGATTGCTAAGCATACAGTGTGTGTCTTTTTTGTTTGGGAAAGGAACCAGGAAAGGACATCTCCTGGAACTGGTGGTTCACCACAGCTTAGCTCTCTTTGTATCCCATAGCTTTGCCCCTGTTGTTTTCACACTCTACACAACATCTGCATATCTAAACTTCTACCATGATAGCCGACACTTTTGTAACTCTGATATTTGCCTTCTCCTGAACTGCTTTGCAGAACCTACTAACCAGGAGGAGGAGCTCTATTTGCCAATGCTTCTGAACAAATTACAGCTGGATCTCCACATTTGCTAGGATTAGGAAAGCAGGACCCCCACAAAAGTGGAAAAACCACAAATACCAAAATGTATGTGGGGAGGGGGCCGAGATGGGGGGAACAGGCACCCAGAGTCCAAACCAGATAAGGAAACAGTGTTACCCTATACTTCCTCCTTCTCACCCACCTCCTTCCTTGGGTGTGGGTGGGGCATTGGGAAGGGGTTTGTGGTGCTCAAAAATTGGGCTGCAAGTTGTCCTTAGCTGGCCAGGTAGCAGCTGCTGGAGGACCAGGACCAGAGATGGGTTTTTGAAGGGCTGTGTGGCCTTATTGGAGCCGCAAAAGGGAAAGTTTCCCACTGAAAACAAGTCCCTGAGGTGGGAGAGGCGGGGGCTGGAGAAACTCACAATTACATCCATGCAAGTTAAACCCATAAATGCCAAGGCCCGACTGTACCGTTTCAGTAGCCATGCTGGCTGGGCAATTCTGAGAAAGCTACAGTCCAAAAAAATTAATTTTTCAGCTCTGTAGTTGCCATCTTCTAAAGAGGCAGATAGTCAAACTTAGGGCTAAGGATTCATAAGATTTATAGAGGTACACATTAGTCCACTTCCACTCTACGAGATGTGTTTCCATTATTTGGGACTAGCTGGTGGAATCTGTCAGTGTGTAGTCACATTCTCAACAGTGTTAATACACCTGATGGTGAGCTGCCGGTGTGTATTAAATGTTTGCCAAACTTTGGTGAACTCTGCCATCTGATCTGAGCCATGTGAGCATTATGTCATCCAGAGACGAATTTCGTGTGTTGCTTTATATTTATAGAGATCATATAGGCTACTTGTACTTTACTGTTGCCTCTGTCTGGGAGCTGAGTGACATTAAAAGTACTTATTACACACCTTAGGAACAGAAAGACAGAGGCTGCTGCTTGAATGACAATCTTGTGGATGGGGTACCACCCGAGGTTTTGGGATTACAGTTCTTACATGCCCACACACCTTGGACAGAGGGATTACAGAAGACACAGTCCAAAATATCTGGAATACACCGGTATCTGCTTCTGGCCCAGTGGAAACCATGGACTGTATTGTCTCGCTCTTGCTAGGAAAAAACTCTTTTCTTAAAAAGTTTTGAACTGGGCTGAGGAAACTGTTGCCCTCCCGATGATAGTGGACTTGGAATTCAGCCCAACCAGCATGGCCAACAAATGATGGAAGCTATGCTGTTTGGATTGTAGAAGTTAACCTTTTGGGGCTTCTTATTTTAGAAACAAGTGGGAGAACTTAATGATACCCAGCTTTTTGGACTAAGGATTAAGATAATGATGAAAAGCTATATCGTAAATATAATAAATGCAAGAATTTTCTTTCTTCTATCCTACCTAAGACGTTTTGAAGAATGTTATATTAGGTGCAAAGTAAAGTGGGAATTTATTTTTGTCTTTGTCAGTAGAGTCCTGTGGTTGTTTTGATATTTGCAAAAATAGATCCTCATTTGTATTTGTAATCTGTCCCTGCAAGGGCAATCCAGTGGGGGAAATCATGTGTAATTGGTGATGAATGATTATGGTTGATACATACTTTTTATTCAAGACTGTAGAGACTTTTTAGTCTCTGTTTTATAAAGTTGGATTTAAAAGAACCCCTTTGGGGCTTTTGGAATTTCGTGTTTTTGGATTCTGGGAGTTATAGAACAAAATAATAACTTTCCCAGGTTCTGGAGGGCAACAAGTTTTCTCAGCCACGGCTGGTTTGTTGTGGATTTTGTCACCAGCATCAATTGTCTGAAAGTGGGTCTTAATGTAGCCAGAATCATCTATGGCCCTTTCCACATGAGAAGAGGAATCCGCGTAGTGACGGTTCCGGGCGGTTTGAACCGGGTTTTTTTGTATCCGCGCTAATGTGCGCTCTCTATTCATACGTCTTATGTTTGATCCGGCTTAGCGCGGTTTCAGAGATCCACACGTTGCCGTCCTGACCACCCCCGCTATTAACATAACCCCGCCCACTATGGCTGTGATAGGCTGTCCACGCCCACGGCCCACCCCCCGTTCATCTCAGGGGCGAATCAGTGCGTATCTGCGCTTCCAAACAAGTGAGCAAGAACGTGATTGCGCGGATCAGGGGGAAAAGAAACACTTTTTTTCCGGTTTTTAAAAAGCACGTGCAAGCACAGTTGGAGACGTTTCTAAACGGATTGACGTGTGGAACTTGGAAATTAAAGACGACTCAGCGCGCTTTAAGGTATGGAAGACCTCCGTCAGAAATCGCGCTACAGTGCGCTAAAGCGTTTTATTACCCCCGTGTGGAAAGGGCCCATGTGTAAGAGGCAGTTCAGTGTAAGGACTAGGAACAGGATTCCAAATTTACAGAAGTACTTTTGGGGAGTCCTTTAAGAGGGAATGGTGGCCTAGTGAGAAGTGACCCTGCTCAGTGGATGTACAATAGTGAACTGGGATGGGAAAACCAGGGAGAATGGAACGCAGTGCCTTAGACAAGGGCGTGGCAGTCTGGCGCTCCTTTGCAGCATTTTTGTTACAAGTCCCACTTCAGCAGCTTCAAACTGCAAAGAAAACCAGCCCCCATCAAGAGGAATTCTTGTGTGGTACAGAGAATTCTCAAGTATGTTCCATGGTGGCTGGATACTCAGTTTAACTATTAGGCCTCATTCTTGCCTACAGTGAAGCAAGAATTGGTGTTACAGCTCCCAGAAAAGTTCTTTGTGACATGAACAGGAGGATCAGAACTGGCAGGCAAACTGCCAGCTTTCAAAAGCTGGTCTACTTTTACTGAGGTTCTCATGGCAGATTGGGATTACAAGGAAAAATAATTGTTAAAAAGAGGTTGAATTCTTGATCGTCATTTAATTCACATGTTGGCAATGCATGTATTTCCAGCTGTTCTCATCACTGCCTATGCTTGCTAAGGCTGACAGAATTTGCAGTGCTACATCTGGAGAGAGAAACACTGCCCACCTCTGATTTAACAGCCCAATCGCCAACATTACTGCAGCAGCCCATCAGGAAAACCAAGCAGAGTAAACATTTTAAATGACTGTATGTGCACAAAACTCAAAAGTTTGCACTGTTGGTTTATTTCGATAACTGTAATGATGACTGTTGGAAAACAATATGATGGGCTCTTGCATGGAACTGAATTAACCTCCTTGTTTCTCCAAAGATAAAAGCAATCTATCAGAACATGCCTGCAGGAATAAATCCTATTATCCTTCCATAAACTTTAATAAGAGTCTTCAGTTATGTTGCCTGTTTGTTGCAGATCATTGCTTCCAAACATACAGGTGTAGCTTATTTATGATTCAGCATTTTCAAAGGCAGCAAATGTAACACTGCTCTCCAAGCACTAGAGGGCACAAAAGCAGGTAAGACTCCTCGCGATACTGAGTAAGATGCTTCTCAGTATGCACACACAAGATGAAGAAGTCAAAAGTGGAAAGCTGAAGCAGGAATCTCCCACCCCATCACCCTGCATCAGTTTACATGGTCGGTTGGTCATATAATGTGAGCAGTTCTTCAGGGCAGGAGGAACTGCTAAGCCACAGCAGACATCATTTCTTTCTGTCTCTGGGAAAGGGTGTATTGTGCCTTGCTGTAACACTGTTTCCCATGTGAACATATGTGAGGACTTCCAAGGGCTAGGCTTGCTTTTGGGTAAAGTTTTCTAGACAAGTGGTGCTCAAATTTTGGTCTGCCTGATGTTCTGGACTTCAACCACCAATAGCCCCAGCCAGCTGAGGTAAATCAGGGATTCTGAGTTGAAATTCAAAACATCTTGTTGATCAAAGGTTGAGAACCACTACTCTAAAGGGCCTACATGTAGGCCTGAACTTAAAGCAGGGACATGCAATTCCAGCCCTCCAGATATTTTTGCATCACAACTCCTTCAATCCGAAGTCACTGGTTATGCTGGCTATTGGGTCATTGGGACCTGCTGGTCATGAACATCTAGAATCAGAACTGGAAGAAACCACAAGGGCCATCCAGTCCAACTCCTACCAAGCAGGAATCCACAATCAAGGCACTCCCAACAGATGGCTATCCAGCCTGTTTAAAAACCTTCAATGGAGGAAACTCCACACTCCCAATGCAATGTGTTCCACTGTTGAACTGCTCTGGAAGGTTATAGTGAAAGAATTAGCTCTAAACATCTAGAAGCCTTGTGATCAGCTGATAGGTATGTTTTCATTTTGCCTTAATCCACTTCATACCCCATGCAGAAGAGGTGAGGTTTCATCATTTTCAACATCTCTGTGGACAGTTCTGAGTAAAAGAAAACACACCTTTCTTGGGCTTTGGTCTCTGTTGTGTTTTCTGTAAAGGGAAGCAAGTGCATGTATACAACCTCCAGCTTATTTTTGATTTCCAGAAGCTCCAACCAGCTGGCTAACAGTAAAGAATTCTGGGAGCTGAAATCCAAAACATATGGAGGATCAAAGTTTGGAAAGCACTGATCTATGTTTGTTTGTTTCCAAAACAAGAATGTACTGAGTGTACTGGGAAGCTTGGAGGTCAACTGCAGCTCACATTTTTCCCACCCCTTGTGAACCTATCACGGGGTTTCCTGGGGCTGAATCTCTATGTGTATGTGTATATAAAGTATGCTTGTGTATATGTAAATAATGCATCTATTAGCCTTTAAGGGTGCATCCATACTGCATTGTTAGAGCATTCTATCCCCAGTTTAAATGCTATAGCTACATCTTATGGAACCTGGGATTTTTAGTTTGGTGAGGTATTTAGAAGACACCCAGTGTAGTGGTTTGAGAACTAGACTAGAACTCTAGAGACCAGGGTTCAAATCCCCACTCAGCCATGGAAACCCACTGGGTGACCTTGGGCAAGTCACACTATCTCAGCCTCAGAGAAAGGCAACAGAAAACACCCTCTGAATGAATCGTGTCAAGAAAACCTCATTATAGGCTCACCTTAGAATTGCCATAAGTTGAAAACAACTAGAAGGTGAACAACAAAGTATTTAGTATTCTCTGACAGACAGTTCTAGGGTGGTAGTTCAATGGAGTCTGTGTATCTCCTCAAACTTACAAAACCCCATATTCCATTGTATGGAGCCAGGGCAGTTAAAGTAGGATCGCATGGGTAAGTTAATGGGATGAGGAGCTGGTGCAATTGTTAACATTTTGATCCCACTGATTTATGCAAGGTGATGAGGTGAAGAATTATTTCATCCCATTATTAAAGCATCAGACATGAAAGCATGAGCATATTGAGATAAAAAGAATGCATACAGGTCCTTTTCTCCATACTGTTCCTGGCAACACAGCCATAGCCAAAGCCATAGCCACAGCGCTTAGATACAGAGAGGGTAGAAGCATGAATACTAACTGTGGCAGACTCTTCATTCCTATTAAAAAAACATAACTGCAGCTGCCTCCATGGAATTCTGTAGCTTAAGATTCCCACTTGTTTCTTCATCTTTATCCTGCACTCATCTTTTTGTGTTAACGCTTGAGAATTCAATTATTTTTCATTGTGGTTAGCGGCACCTTTTTCTTTTGGCTACTGTCCCACTGTCTTGTCTCTTCACATGAACCCAATAAAACTTTAAATACTGAGAGCACTATGAAATTGCAACTGCTAAATTGCATCCACACAAACTTATTTTTCTGGAATGTAAGGCTGTGAGGCATTTCTCCAAAAGAAAACGACCTAGTAAAAGCACGACTGTTGGTGGGCTGGTTTCCCAGGCACTTGAGCTATTACTCCTGTTTAACAAGTTCAAGGCAATCATTTACCCAAGCTACTTTGGTCAGAAAGCTTGCACAATTGTGTCAATCTGAGCTAATGCATTCATGTTTTCATACACTGTTCTTCCCAGTCAGCCTGTGTGTAGACAGGCCTGTTTCCCCCTACAAAACCTGTAACAGGTTTTCAACCCTGAAACACACTCTGGCGGCTTACACACTTGCACCGTCTTGTCCCCAGCAAGTACCTTCATGCTAAAGTTGGCCTCTTCTGACCAATCTCCATAATGAAAAGATACAGCTTGTGATCTAGGAGCCAGTCTGATACATTGTTGGAATATCCAGAGCTTCCTTGCTTGTCTTCACCAGTGCAATGGTCCTCAGGACAGATGGAGTTGAGAACTGGAGAGCATGACCAGCTTTACATAAGAAAGGGAAAGCAAGAAAACCAAAAAGGCAGCATCTCTTCTGTTGCTGGGTACGACCTCCCACGGTTCCCCCTGAGACACTCCCATATTCTTAAACTGGCTATTTTTAAAAAATCAATCTCTCATTTATACTGTCACTATCTTTTCTTCTGTTTGGCTTGTCCCTGAAAAATACAGACTCCTTGTGCAATTTCAATTCGTTCATGTGCATCCACACCTTGCACTTCTGTTAAAAATTCCTCCTGTGTGCCTGCACATGTGCACATTCCATATGGGTTCACAGATAGTAAATTATTCTTTATCTGAGGACAACTCCCCTCTGTCACACCAGCCTCTATGATGAGCAGCAGGCAGAGCAGCGGAAATCTTCCTCTTTGACGGCATTGTAGCTGCAGCCCACGCAGGCAATGTGGAACCACGCGTCACAGCCATCACATTGGACCCAGGCAACCATCTCATCCTGGGGAAGGTGGCACCTGGGTGCTGCACATGGCTCCGATGAAGAGAGAGTCTGGGAGAAAACTTGGCAGGTTCCTCCCAGAGGGTTCTTCCGGGGCCGACCACGTCGTTTCCTGCAAAGGCACAAAAAGGAATATAGGTATACTTCAGTCAGTGAAGTAAACCTGCTCCTGGGCACGACTTCTTTTACAGAAAATTGGATGCCAGAGGCATAAATATGGAAAGAATAGGGTTAAAAGGAACAGCAGTTCAACATGGTTCACCAAGCTTTTGGTTCAAAACCAACAGCACTCTCAGGTGAAATGAAACACCTAAGTCAGGAAATCTTCTAGAGGCCACTAGAAGGCTTCTTCCAAAATGCATCAGGGTTGCCTTTCTCTTTCACTAGCCTCCACTCTTATGATTTCTATTTTGTGGCCATACATATAGATTTATGCTTTTTTAACAAGATGGTGGTAGGTGTTGAAACAGCCTTACCTGCTCCTTCCTTTTCCCTCTGTTGTTCTGTTAACATATGCCGAGTCAAGGATTCTGGTAATTACTTCGCTTGTTATAGGTAGATACACACACCTATACTTAAGCTAGCGTAGAATCCCACCCTTTCTCAGCTCAAGCTTTGTTTATTGCATTATTGATTGCAGAAAGGCTACTAAAACCCTACACCAAAAGTCTGTGTCTCTCTATTATTTTTTCAGTATCCTCCTAATCCTGATGTTGCAATAAAACTTCCAGCTAGACAGAGGACAGGAAGCAAAAGCTGGGCTTGGGCTGCATAAAGACTTCGTAAAAAAGAGCTTCTCTGTCAGCAGTTTTGTTAACTGGGGTATGCTTCTTCATACTAACTTGAATTCACAGCCTTCCACATTCACCAGGGTTAGGAGTGCAGGACCCATGTGAAAGTGGGAAGATGGCAAATTTCAAAGTATCTGTGAGAAGGGGACTGAAATCATGGTGGGAAGAGTGGGCACCTGGGTCCAGGTCAGGGAAAGAAGAGAGAAAGAGAGTGAGTCAGCATGATGGCCCTGGACTTCCTCTCTCACCGTTCTTTTTCCTTGCGGGGAGGTGCGGGGCATCACGAGAAGGCTCGTGGTACTGAGAAATGGGCTGCAAGCTGTCCTTGGCTGGGCAGGCAGTGGCTGGTGGAGAAGACGACTAGAGGCAGGTTTTAAAGAGCCTTGAGCCCTGACCAGAGCCTCTGAGAGGGAAGTGTCCCAAGGCAAAGAAGCAACTAAAGTGGGGTAGGGGGCAGGGGTTGGAGAAATTTGCAAATAATCAAATCCAGGAAAGTGAAACCTGCAAATGTGGAGGGCTGCTATATTCAGTACTTACCCTTCAATGTTTAGAAGTGTGCGTGTATGTGCCTTCAAGGAACCTATCAACTCATGGTGACCCCATGAACTTAACAGGATCATTTTAAGCAAGGAATACTGACCGTAGTGCTTTAGCTATGCATAAATATGAGTTGCACAGATGTCACCTCCACATGATATTAATAGAGCTTATGTTAATATTATATAGAGTAATACATCTTCCCTCCTCTTTTTTCATAATTCTCTTTAAAAAATCCAAGAAAAAACAAACAAACAAACAAACAAAAACTGATGTTTTAAATGTTTTAAAAGATGTTTTAAACACCAACATTCACCCAAATTAAAAGTAGCGATAAGGAATTACTTCATTGTGTGTGCCCTTCCCTTCCTGCCAATGTCTGAAGTTTTCCTCCTCCCCAGAGGAAGGGTGACCAGGGAAAAGAGAAAGCGTTTGTTAATTCTTCTTGGGAGCAGCTTATAAAGTTTTCATTCTGAGTAGCCACTCTCTACCAAGCCCAGAGAAAGCTGTTTTACTTGGCTTCCTTCTTCAGTTGCCCATCTCTCACCTGTCCCACTTCCCACATCAATTGGTCCCTCTCATGGATAAAGTCACCACGCTAATGGGGACTGAAGTGTTCCAAAAGCCTCTGGCTTCACCACAGTGCCAGACACGGTTCTCCACTGCCTCCTGCTGCCAAATTTTATCCTCTCAACAATGCTGTGAGTGATAGGCCATCTGTTAAGACATATTATGGAGTCCCCATCCCTAGTCTATATCATGAGGGGGTCACCATATCACAACTCCTAGAATCCTTCACTACTGGCTATGCTGGCTAAAAACACAACGGGAGTTCCAGTCCAACAGCACAGAAAGAGCCTCATGTTCCCAACCCTGTTCTAAAAAGCTCTTTGCGCCTTCCCTTGTGAAATCCTTACTCCTTCACTCATAGATGTGCCACAGCAGCCTTTTATTCATTTCAAATCTTATTCCTGTCACACACAGGTTTGAACTAAAATCCTCATGTGTTTAAAAAAAAACAACTCAAGAGTACTGAAAAAAAAGGCATTTAAGTTGGCATTTCTGACCTGGCATTAACTTGTATGAATTTGATCTTGTTCAGTGTAGATGTACTAGTTTGGCAGACATGAAAATTCTAATTTCCAGAAGAAAGTTGCAGGTCAGAGTAAGGGAAAGTTATTTTGGGAACTACAGTTCCCAGAACCCCACCAGCCAGGATAGACAATGGGAGCTGGAATCCAAACAGAAATGTTTCCAAGCTATTTTGGGGAGGAAGTGATGGCTATATAAGGGATAGGGTCACAGGAGGAGAAGGTGGCTTGCTACCTGTCTCAGCTGGAGATCTTTAGAAGCTCCATCCATACCTAATTTGATCTGAATGTAAGAACCTGTGCTTTATGAAGTTAAAGCTTAGGTCCATTTAATCCAAATAGTCTACTCTTGCAAGCAACCATTCTTCAAGATCTCAAGCAGAGGTCTTTCCCTGCTTAGCCACTTATTTTAGCCAGAGGCAACAAGAATTAAACCCTGAGCCTTCTGCATACTGAACTAAGTTCCCCAGCACAGAAGATTTTCCCTTCACCCCCATGAGAACTGGACCTTTAAAACATTTAGAAAGCATATGATAGAATCCCTCACCTAACTGATACTATCTACTTTGGGGGGCAAGTGAGTAAAACACCCCAAGAACTTCAGTGCTGTGATGATGCTCTCCAACATGAGGCTATGCTAAATGCATTGAGGGTAAAGAAGGGACTCACACACTGGGCACCATGTGTAGCTTTGGCCGTAGATCTTCCTGCAGGTTCTTGCTTTCCTCTGGCACTTCTCTGGGCTGGAGCCGCAAGGGGCTGTTTTGGCAATGGGCATAACTCCTCCCCAACTGCTGCTCAGGCAATGGCTGTTCCTCTTCCAGCCGCGTGATTTCGTCCTCCAGCTCAGGCAGCAGCCTGTGAGCTGACTTGCGGCGGTTCCGAGATGGTCTTGGCTGGGTAGGGGGTTCTGCGCCCCGCCCCTTGTCCAGAGAGAAGGTGAACGGTTGCGGCTTTAGTTTGCTGAGGCTGCCGATGGAGCTGAGGATGAGGGTGGCTTTGGAGCGGCAAGAAAGAGAGGTAGGCGAGTGCCGGGAAAGTGGACGGATGCGGTGGTTGCCAGATGGCAGCACTGGCCGGAAGCCACTGGAGGAAGCCCAGGGCGCTTTGGGCTCTGTAATAGCAGCAAAGTCTTGTGGACGGACATGGACTTTTTGGAAGAGGAAGTAGAACTCAGAGTTGCCATGAGGGGGTGGCAGGGCACAGCCCTCGGGCACGGGGTTGGGGTGGCCAAAGGTCAGAAGATCCCCATCGTTTAAGTCCACCCGTTGGCCATGGGGTACACGCATGGCATTGACATAAGTTCCTGAAGGAAAAATTGAATAAGAGAAGAATAACACTCTTTAGACTGAGATGGATACCTCTGTTCCCTAGGATGTGCTTGGACTAGAACTCCTATCAGCACCAGCCAGCTGAGCCAGCAATGAGGACTGATAAAAGCTGTAGTCCAACAACAGGCAGAGGGCCACAATGCCCACCCCTGCTTTAGCAAAATGCCCTTCATCAAAATAGGTTGGTAGTCTGTGTATGTTTGTAAAGTGTGTTATCCTTAGTTGTCAGCAAACACACGAACAAATGGGTAAGAGATGGAACAAGAGAACATTAAGGCCAAAAATTCACCTAATCTTTGCTCAGATTACATCTCTTGAGTTTCATAGCCATCTGGTTCCACCGTTTTTGATTTTTTCCTCTTATACATTTCTCTGTGCCAACAGAGGATGACATTTTATGAATTTGCTGAAGTGAACTTTGTCTTAAAAGACTCATGTGGCACCTTCATACAACTCCAGTTGAGAACTGCAGTCACATTATAGAGGAAAAAGCAAAGTTGTTCAGATTCTTCCTTGACAAAAGCAGAAATGGATAACAGAAGAAGGAAGTGCAGATTAACATTTCTATTTGCTAATATTTATATACGCACAGTTCCTGTCCTATCATGCTGAGAATGGAGCAAGACTCATCACACTGTAGGAAACAACCTGAGGGTCCATCTAAAAATGCACTAGCTGACTCTCCTAAGCAGCAAATGTGCAGAAGCAAAGCCAGGCTGTCAACCAGCACAAAAATTAGAAAGCAAGAAAGGAGGAAGCCAGAAAACCTAGAAAGACTTTTAAAAGGAGAAACCATTTCTCAGAATTCTTAACTGATTTATTATAACTCAATGTGTTTCAGAACACTGAGTTTATTTTTCAGGAGCAAATCTGAATGTTTCAAAGTCTGCAAAATGCCTGGAACTGCTTCCACAAATACTATTCACACTAGTATTATCAATAACTTTCCACCTTTCAAATTTCCGACTATTTCTCTTGACAGATGTGAAGCCCTTCCCACCCTTTCGCTGCACAGTATGCAAGTCCAGTCCCGTATAAGTTGTACCTCAGGCACCTTCAGTGCCCATCAAATGGTGGACAGCCATTCACCCTCATCCTTTCAGGGCAGAACATTTCAAGGACTCACCATGAGTGCTGTAGTCAATCAGGCTAACCTGCCACTCCCCAGCCGTGCTGTCAACATCCCTCTCAGCATGTATCTCTGCATGGATCCGTGAGATCAAGACTGGATTCTGCTCTGACAACAGAACAACGTCGCAGACTTCAGCTCGGCGGCCCAGCCGAAAGGTGCAGCTGGGCCTGGAAGGTCGAAAAGTGTAGAGATCTCGGTTGGGTGAATCCCCTGGAGAAGCTGGGCCCATCCGGAGTAACTGGAAACAGGGAAGCGCCTCTGAAAGCATGGCTGGCTTCCCCTCTCTTTTCCAGTTAAGGAAAGTGGAATAGCTGTCCCAGCTCCTTATTTCCCTGAAGAGGAAAGTCTGGGTAGAGGTTTAATAGACTAGAATAAGAATCCAATGGCAGTGATAAATATTCAGATGACAGGAGGACATGCAGCTTTCACGGTCTATGCAGCAAGCCTCCTAATCCAGCTGTGATAATGCATATTTTTAACAGACGTAAAGCTTATGGAAAACATAGCAGCATTGGGTGCAAACAAAAAAAAGTCAACAGTGCAAACTGAGTTGCTACAGAAGAAGATTGCTTAACTGGGTCTCCAAGGGCGCAAGTCACACAACGACAGATTATCCTCTAAGTGATACATTGGCGTGGTACCCTTTCTTCAGTACAAGCCATTCACATTAAACAGTTATCCTGATCAGCCTTATTATTGCACAGAAAAACAGACGCCCCTTCTCTGCTTTAACCCGTCTCTGCTGTGGAAATCTGGGACGTCATTCCTTCATCTGGGCCTGCTCCTCGCAGCGTCCGACGTCCTTCGAGTGCAATTTGCTACAAAGCTCCTTCAAGTCAAACGGAGGCTGGTCCCTGTCACGCGAGCTCCCTCGAGGCCCTCTCAAAACCCCTTCTCTTGCCTCTCGCGCAACGGCGATCCAGAAAGAACAAGAATCACCTTTGTCCCTCCATAACCTCTTGCGCACTTACAGCGGCGAGGCGGCTCTGGGCACCTGCCGGGAAAGCGACCTCAGTACTCAGCAGCACAAGCAGGATCCTGGAGAGGGGCGTCCCGGAGCTGTCTCTGCGGCCAGAAACCGGGCTCCCCAGCAAAGAGGCACAAGGGAGTCTCCTCAGGAGTCTCTCTGGGCCCGCGCGCAAGGCGGCGCGGCTCCAGAAGGTCGGGTTCCCCGTGGCGTTAGGCGCTGAGGAGGGAGAGGCCCCAGGGCCCCCGTCTCCTTGACGAGGCAAAGCGAGGCCTCCCTTCCAGAGCCCGCCTTGCGTCCTGCCGGCGGAGGCCGGGAGAAACAGAGAGGCTCCTGCCGGCAGCCGCGCCCTCCGCCGCTGGAGCCGGGAGTCCTCCCCAGCCGCTGGTACCCGGGCTCCGAGCGGCGCGCGCTGCCCGCTGATTGGGCCAGCTGAGGCAGGAAGGCAGACAGCAAGCCAAAGCTTCAGGTTCCTATTGGGCTCTCGGGGACCAAATCTCCTGCCTCATTGGCTGAAATCGGGAAAGGGGCGGGCAGCGGGCAGGAGCGCGCGAGGGAGTCGGGGCTCGGGAAGTGCCCAAGCCTGATTGGTGGGCGGCCGATGAGTTTGGTGGCGCGCTCCGCCGAGAGAAGGAGATTGGGTGGAGGGGCGTCGCTTTGTAGCCGCGCATGCTCGGAGCAGAAGAGGGGAGGAAACGAACGTCCCGGCGCGCAGCTGATTCTCAGCTGGAGCCTCCTCGCTCTTCCTGGGCGGTTTCCGGACCACTCCCTTAGAGTGCTATTATTCTGCTTTCAACCTCCTGTGGAATCCTGGGGTTTGTAGTTTACTGAGGCCAAAGAGCCCTCTGGCGGAGGATTCTAAAGGGCCCTCCCTAATTTGCAAACCCCAGGATTCCACAGGATGTTGAAAGTGGAATAATACCACTGTAACAGTGTAGGGCAGAAATGGCCCAGGTTCTGTTGGCGGCTAGTTGACCAGCGCTCGAAGCCTGTAGCACTACAGCCAGGAGGCCACCCAGAGCTGGGAATCTTCCCGTTTCAGGGTGGGCTCTGGTAGCGTCTACCAGCAGCACTGTCAACCTGAGATGCAGAGCCTCTGCCAACTGGGCATGTTGGCCATGAAGGTTCTACAAACTGCAGGCCACAAAAGTAACTTTTTCAAGTTCTATGCCTGATTTCAAACTGGATTGGCTCACAGTGGATTTAGATTAAGCTAAAAGCTTCACAGCTGCAAACAGAGGGAAGGAACCATAGCCTCTTCCTCCTTCACCAGAATCCATCAAAAGTTTTCGTTTCAGAAATCAGAGGTTGCTTACACGGTCAGCAAAGAAATCAAACTGGCTGTTCAACAAAGAAAAGGAACAGCACAAAGTTTTCCAAGACCGATCACCCTGCAAGTTGTTCCCGCATCTCTAGCGAAAAAATGGGTGAGTCTTAGAGCAGAACTTTCCTTCATGCTGGTGGCACTTTTTCAGACATGCATCATTTTGCAACACGGTAATTCAGAGCCATTGCCACCATTGCCAGGGTCTTCCTCAGCCCCAGGGTAGCAGGAGGGAGAGCCCCTCCACTCAGGCCTGACCCACTGCCACCCTAGCTGGGGTCTTCCTTGGCCCAGAGTGGCCACAGTGGGAAAGGCAGTCCTTCACCTGGTTCTGGTCCACTGCAGCCGCAGGAGAGGCAACCCCTCCACCCACTATGTCTGCATGACACACCTACACACTGCAGCTGACACGTCGAGACACGCAGTTCGGAAAGTTCTGTCATAGAGGGTGGGAGTGACACATTATCTTGATCATGAAAAAGACCCAGGACAAGGTCTGTATATAGAGCATTTGGCCCTTGAATCTGCCCCACCCCATCCAGCAGGAAGGGCAAAGATTTAACATTTATGGCACAAAAACTCAAGCTTATCAAAGGTGTAAGGTCTCTGCTTTCATCTGGATGCCCAATGTGAGCCACTATCTGCCTTATACAGTCCTCCTCTTTGCATAGTGTGGTATGCAGAAGTCAAAGGACCCAGTCATCAGTTACACTGCAGAGGCTAGAGGAGTGAGAGTCAACAAGACAGATTAGCAACACTTTCTTTGCTTGCTCAGTTTCCTTCTCTCTGTGCAGTACACGAGGGAGGTCTGGGCTTACAAGGCTCAAGCCCCACTACTGCTCCGTCTAGAAGCAGAACTGGGAATTATTTTGCCTTCTAGATGCTGTTGAACTGCAACTCACAGCAGGACCAGACAGCACAGCCAATGGTGAGGAATGCTGGGAGTTCAGTTCAATATTTGAAGGACTATGTGAGTCTCATCTATTTTAAATCTAAGAACAAGGCATAAATCTTTCCTCCTCCAGTTCCTACTGACATGCCACCTAGTAAAAAAAAATCTAAAATATGCATCATATGCAAGTGAACCATGCTTGTGTGACCTACCAATAACCTTAGCAGCCAGGTCTCACCCTCTACCACCCCACCCCTTTTTCCTTATTCCCTCCAAATTTAGGCACAAACCACAAGATCCTGTTCCCAGTGTGGTGGGAACAGATGAAATCTCCCAGTAAACCTATATTGTTGTCAGATACTCCTATTATAATGGAAAGTGTTTTGGTTGGGTGAATCTTGAACAGACAATGGTCATCCACTTCACAAAAGACCTGCTCCCGGGGGTGATGAAAACTGCTGGAACTAGTTTGTTTACATGGATCAACAAGCTGCTTGCTTTGTCAGACTCTTCATGGTCACACAGCTGAGGACAGTCGTGGTGACCCACTGCACTTCAATAATCACCACCACACTATGGATTCTTGTTATAGTTGTTATCATATGCCTTTGTGTAATGCACCCCAGCTCATCCAGTGGGTTTACTTGGATGAGCATGGAATCAAACCCTGGTCTCCAGGGTCATAGTTCAACACTCAGACCACTATACCACACTTCTACCAATTCAGTTTTACACACTGAAATCTTTCACAGTGCTCTCCTGTTAAAGACAGTACATTCAATATACTGTTAACACATATCATGTTTGAGAGTAAAGTCAGGCTACACTACAGTATCCCTTGATCTGAGTGTGATTTATGAGAGAGAGAACTGCCAATGAAAATTTTTTTAAAAAGGAAGACAGACCAGAGAACCAGACTCAAGTGTTCATAAACAGAGTACTTCCAATAAATGCCCATGATGACTACCCATATAATTTCTATTTACAAATATTAATCTACCCACACACTCAAGCCATCCGCAAGTATATGTTTTCTTCAATAGCCACTGTTACGTCTCAGCACTGGTGCTTCTATCTTTGTCTGCCTCCTCTTCACTTAGGATAGCAGCACCCAAAACCTGCAGATCATCCAGCACAGCAAAAAGGGACTCTGTGGGGGGGGGGAAGAGAGAGAGAGAGAGAGAGAGAGACCTTTTAAGGACATAGAATGAGAAATAGCAGAAGAAAATGCCAATGGCTCTGAAAGAGAAACCTAGAATGCCAAGGTAAGAGGCAATTATAAGGATGGAAAAGGGAGAGATGGCACACGTTAACTGCAGATGATATAAGGAAAAAGGTCAAACTGGTTTCTTGCAGCATGAACAGCAAGGAATTTTGGGAGAAGGTATCTATACCTTTAGATGGAGGCTTAGGCCCTATCTTCCCAGTTGATTCTTCTGGGTCCTGAATTGCCAGTCGTCGATTTTTCCTGTGCTGAGCTAACAGCCCTTCTTCTTTCAAGGTGGTCTGGACAAAGAAGGAGACAGACCTTGACACATACAGCAGTTGCCAGTGGGGAAGCTATTCTTATTCTACCTTTATTCTTTGGACATACCATCAGCAGGTTCTTGTCCCTCTCAAGCTCCCGCATACGTTTTTCAAGCCGTACTATTTCCTGTTGTGTGGCAGATTCTTGTAGCTTGGCCAGCTCCTCACTGCGAGCTTTGTCTCTCACTGCCTGTCGCTCTGCCTGGCGTAGGGCAACCACTGTGGAGAGGAGAACAGAGGGATGAGAAGGGATTGCAACAAAATGGATAAACTGAGTTAACAGCAAGGTTTCCAACACAGTGTGGCAGGCAATGAAGTGATCTCTTCCAGCCCTGCTGCTATTTCAAATGAAACTAACAAGGGGACCAAACTTGAAGGTTTCTGCGTGGAAGTATTTATCTTGCCACTGAGCTGGGCTCTTGGTGCTGACTAGAGATGTGAAGGCCTTTAAAAAAATTGGGGGAGAACTTTTTTCTGAAGAAAACTGGAAAATGAATTACAGAATATTTTCTTTTAGAATGAAGAATAAAACACTTAAGATGAGATGTACATATATTTACTGTCCTGAATCATTTCTAAAAACTATGTAAGAGGAAGACTTTCATGTACAACTATGTATATTATCATATCATTACAATTCCTGGTCTTGGTTTCCTTTTCTCTGTTCTTTTTATGAGCATGATTGCATTTTCTCTGCTCTATGAAGAACTAGTGGAGAAAAAAATAACTTTCTCTATTTTATTAAAGGTGATGGTGTTCTCCTTCCTCCTACTGGCAAAACCAAAGCCGTTCCTTATAGTTCAGGTGTTCCTTACAATTCAGGAGCGTGTAGCTCCGTTTGTAACAAAAAAATTAAAATTTAAAAAGTTCAATTTATATTCAATTTCAGGGTGCAGAACCCTCATGAAATAGGAAAAACCACAAATAACTCCCCACCTCCATTCTCTCCCTGCTATTCCCTTGCCTTGGTGTGCAAGCCTTCCTTCTCTGCACTGGGCAAAAGGCAAGGAATGGGAGGGGAATGTCCAGAGGGGAGAGAAAAGGTACACATGTGCCTTCCCTCCCTTTTGCCTTTTGCCTCAGTGCACTGGTAAAAAGGCAAGAGAATGGAAGGGGGGCTCCGGAGGGGAGAAGGAAGCTGCAAGTGTGCCTTCCCTCCTCCATTCCCTTGCCTTTTGCCTTCCTTCTCCATGCCTGGCACAAGGCAAGGGAATGGGAGGAGAACAGTGGGGAGGCACACCTATGCTTTGCGAGTAATCAAATTCGCAACTATGAAACCCATGAATGCGGGAAGAGGAGTGTAATTAGATTCTGAATCAAGTAGATCAACCATGCACATTTTATATCAAACCAGATTAATATACAATGTAATTTATCTTCCAAAAGTAACAGTTTCTTTCAGTCTGTCATGAGTGCTAACAGTGCATTTTACAGTTTTCCCAAAAATTTGTCTTCTTGAGAGATAAATGGAGAAAAAGCAGGTTTTTCCCTCATGACTTCAAAATCTCTAGAAATTTTACATCTCTAGTGCTGACCCTTACCATTAGCAGAATGACACAAAGGGCAAGCCTATTTTATAACACTGTGGTTTTACTCCAGGGAGAATTACAGTTTACAAAAGTTAATTGTTGGCGGGGAGAGAACTACAACTCTCAAACTCCTCCAGCTAGCAAGGCCACCAGCTATGGTGAGAGGTAGGTTTTGGAAGTGGTAGTGCAAATGGTAGTTCTGTTAAGCCCTGGAGAGAAGACACCTTTGGAATTTTCTTCCACAAGTGTCAATATTTCAATTATGCAGCTCACCTGCCTTGGTATGCTCCCTCCGTGCTTCATTGAGACACTTTTCCATGTCTGACAGATCTTTGCGCAGCTGCGTTTCAACTTTGGCCACCTTCTCCTGCAGGGCTGTAAAGAAAGAGTGTTCACCACCACTGTAAGCATCTACTGTAACTTCACAGTGGAGGGGACATGACAGAGTGATGAAGGCAGCAAAGGGACCTGGCCAGATTTGCCAGCTCAAGGAGGTGGGATCACACCAGCAGAGTTGGACCAAGCTCTCTAAATGCTATCATTTTTGAGGTAGGTTTGAATCCACACAGGTGGGCATAACTCTTAGAGTGGACCATCTGCTTGAGGGGTCTGAGGGAAGATCATACCTACACAGGTGGACAGGGCTCCTAGAATGGTTAAGCCTAGCAGCTCTAAGGGGTGTTGAACCCAAACCCAGAGATGGGCAAAGTGTGGCCTTCCAAAACTTGTTGCACTGCTACTTCCATTAGCCTTTAGCAGCAGAGTCAGTAGCGAGGAATGTGGATGTTGCTATCCAACATCTAGAGGAAGAAACTATAACCACCCGAACTTAATCCTTACAGCTGACTGAATCTGCTAGCTCTGAAGGAAGAATGGTTGGTTCATACTCAAACAGGCAAACTGGCTCCTAGAGAAGCTGTCCACGCCTATTTTTCTCCTGCAGGGAATTCAGTGGGCCTCTGCCAAGGCCTGAAGGGAGTCACATGACAGCCCCAAGTCAAGAACCTTTAACTATGAGCCAGGCACTGCAGTTGCGATGATGGAATTCCATCCCTTGTTTGTTTGTTTGTCTGTCTGTCAGAGGAAGGGTGTGTGACTGTGGAAGGCTGGGCGGCCACATTAGCCCCCCTCCAGAACACTTTGGAGGACCACACCCTGCCACTATATCCGCTCCTGAAAAAAAAAAGCCCCAGTCTAAGGGACAGAGTAGGCATTTTCACCAAATTTGGGGGCTTTCAAAATTTGCCCCAAAATGCTCCCTAGGGACTGCGAGGGGAGGGGGGATTTCCACCACATTTTGGCCTTCCCATTTTAGACCCAGGAGACCCCTTTTAACAACAGGAAATGAGAGGAAGTCACTTTCTGTTAACTTTCTGGTTAAAAAAACGGGCATCTTCTGGGCCTAAACAGACTGAGCTAGGGCCAAAATATGGTGGCAATCCCTTCACTACAGCCCCTAATGGGCATTTTGGGGCAAATTTTGAAAAAAAAACTGCTTTTTCTTTTACCCCAGTGGGCCCAGGAAGCCTCCAAATGTAGCAGCAATGCTTTCCACAGCCTCTAGAGGGAGCAAAACAAAAACAAATCTGAAAAAAATTGCAATTTTTTAACCCCTGGGGTTTGGGGACTAGAGGCCCTAATCAGAGCCAACTGGGCACACTTTGTCCACCTCTGTCTTAAAGAAATCAGCACCTAAACAAGTAATTACTGACTCAGACTTAGACAGAAAAGAAACTAGAGGCCGACTACACTTCCACTAGTGAGTGTACTTCAAGAATAATTTACATATTTCTGCCAATCAGAACAATTCATCCTCTTCCAGTGCAGTAAAAGGCAGTGGCACACTACATCCAATCAACATCAACCTTCTATTTAAAGAGAAATGTACTGCTACATGTATTTTGCGACTCTGCTCCAGCTGTTAGCTTCAGGGTTCCCCCACACAGCAGGAAAAAAAAAGAAAGAAAAAAATCCAGGATCAGATTTTAAAAACAGGGATGGGAACTGTTGTGCACTCCAAGTGTGTCGACATGCAATTACCAAGAGTTCCATGTTCTATGGCTGACGGTACGGGAATCTAGAAAATGACATATAAACCATTGGGATAACCAGTGATTACCTTTCTTTGATTTAAGTGCTTCTCCTGCCCAGATCCTGAAATTAATTCCTCCTCCCTCAGAAAAAAAAAACCTTGAGACTGTCCTAGCATACCTGTCTCATATTCCTTTCTCATTTGTCCCAGCTCCTGTCTCAAATTCTCTGCAGCTTCCTCACTCTTCTGCAGGTCCTGACATGCTTTCTCCAATTGTTTCTCTGTGTCTTCCTGCTGATGTCTCAGGGCCTGCTCCACCACTGCTTTTGCCTCCAGTGCCTCCTGCAGGCTCTGTGATTTCTCCCTCATTTCTTGGAGGTCGGACTCCACTGTAAAGGAGGAACAGTCAACAGACTGAACAAACCTAGCAAAACCACTATCACCCAGGAATGAGGAAAACTGTCAAGTTCATTTTAGGACAGCCAACTGGATTTACAGATTTATTTGTTCTATCTCATCAGATATATCTTCCACACACATTTCTTCAAGTATATGCATTTTTTCGTATGCGATTTTCCAAATGTATGCATTTTTAATCCAATTTCCTAAAATGTACATATTTCCCCCTATAGCATAATGGCATTCTAATTCTACCCACATGTTCCCCAAGGTTTACATTTTTCTAATATATGTGACTTGTAGTTGATGGATTTGAACATTCTGAAAAGTATTTATTTCAAAATATAACTGTATTCATGTTTTGGTTACAGGAATGTAAGTTTTTGTATGAAAATATGAACTCTGTGAAATTCTCTGCCAATCAGCTCCTCAGAGCTTGGGAAAACTGGGTACTTTCATATTAAATTTCTGGGTGGCATTTGTGAGAGAGCAGGGACTTGTTCTGTGTTCAAACCATGCTGCCTCAGGCTTCTGTATACACAACAAAATCCTCTCTGCATAAATTATTAGCAAATCAGGAAGAAGAACAGTCAGGTCACCAAGCTTCTGCCAGCATCTGAAAGGAATTTAATAACAGACCTTCACCAGTCTCCTTCAGTGAGGAGCCAGAAACTGCAGTTGCAATACCATCTTTCAGAGAAAGCACAAACTAGACAAATAATTGTTGACTCAGGACTAAAAGAAGAACACAGTAAAAATCACTGTCCTCAATTTGCTATCTTTCTATGTGTGGAAAGTTCTATTTTGTATGGAGAACAAAATTCGTATCAGCACCCATATGCAGTCTGAAGTAATACAGAAAGAGTTACATCACTTGAATGGGAATTAGATGTAAAGATGGTCACCTTTTTCTCTTGCTTCAGCCAACTTCCTCTCTATGAGTTGAGCCCCACGCTTAAGCTCCATTGCAAGTTGGTCTCGTTCTTCATGGAGCATCTGTAATTCAGCTTGCAGGTCTTCATAAGATGGCTGGATCCTGAGAAAAAGGCAGATGAGAAGTTTAAGAGCAATCACGTCATGTCCTTTTTTTTCAATTGTGCCTCTGAAGCATGCCTTAATAGTGTGTGTGTGTGTGTGTGGGTGGAGTGAATAGGTGGATGAGACAAAGAGGATTGTATATAAGAAATGCAGCCTACTCACAACTAGGAGCCCTGCTAAGAAGCACAGTGCACAATACCTACGTGACTCTTCCAAGAAATTGGGGCATCAATTTAGTTAGACCTCTTTTCCATGAAATAAACCAATGGACACTAGAAGAAACAGAAGCAACTAGCAACCTCTTGATTATCCTTGCCTTTCAACTCACACTGGAATTATGGCCCACCAGATGTTCTAGACTACAGTTATCTTCAGCCCTAGCCAGAACAGACAGTGAGGTAAGATGGGAGTTGCAGGAGGCCACAGCTGCCTACACAGGCATACATTTTGAACTTACTTCTCCTGAGTCAATTTCATGATAGAAGCTTTCTCCTCTTGCTGAAGTTTGGCTAGTGCTATTTTCTGACAAACTAATCCTGAAAAAACAAAATGGTTCAGTTATCCACCAAGAGGAACAGAAGTCTCGTTTTTGTACTCTTAAACATGCCTTACAATTCTTAGTTTTCACAATATACTACTGGTGAAAAAATAACTCCTCTTATATCAACACACAGCTACTATTAGGACTACAGACGCTCAGAAGGAACAAGAAAGCCTGATGAAGATGGCAGGTGATAAGATTATCCCTGCTTATTAAAAGGTCCCAGGGCCTCACTACAACTCTAGCCATCACATATTCAAAAATCATATGGGACCCATCAAATGCATAGTAATCTAAGCACAGAAGATGCACATGACAGACACAAACACATTCTGTAGGGCAACCTTCCCCAGTTGGATGCCTTCCACTTAAAATCTTGGCTCAGGCTGTGCATGAGAAATAGGGTTTTGTTCTTTTACTGATGCTTCTGGAACAGCACTAAGTAGTTTTGTTGCTAAAGCAGAAAGAATCTGCATGTAAGTTTCTATCATCCTACTAGATGACTATCGGGGAGAAAAGGAACCCAAAACCCTATAGGGAACATGTAAAAAAACCACACAAAATGTTGTACGGCACACAAAATGCAGATTTTATGCAGAACCGACAAGCTATTGACTATGCAATTTAGGGTTCTTTGTACAGCACAGAACAGAGTAGGGAACAGTTTTCCTGCTGGAGTACACATTACCCCAGTCAAAAAGCATCAGGGTTCACATTCCAGCTGTGAGATGAGTCAGACCTAAAGTGGACAGATTTGTCAAAGCTGGAACAGACCAAGCTTCACACATCATCCTTGGGTCACAGGTTCTTCACTTCCAACCTAATATGTCTAAAACCCTTGAGGTCTTGCGTGCCAGTATAGAGGCATGTTTATGCTCTACAGATTAAGGTATGCAAGTAATTATGGGATTTCTTTTGGCATTTACTTTGCATATTTATTCAAAACATGCACGCTTCCTGCTGAATCTCCATATCTCTGAGGTTCTGCATTCTTTGGCAAGGAATGGCAGCGATAAAAGCACTTAAGATAGACAGGCGTACAGAGCAATTCTAAACAAGTTAGAGACGTACAGCATGCTACAAATGTACATCTGTTTTATACCAGCTTACACCTGAAATCCTGGGAGCTAGCTGGCAAAGATGCCATGATCTATTGTCCAGCATTCCCTAGGCTGAGACCCTCCGGATATATTGTACTGACACTCCCATCATCCCAGTCAGCTTAGTCATTGGCTAAGTTTACTGAATGGGGATAATGGAATCAGCACTAGGCTGAGGAGGAAAGCTACTCCATTCAGTATCCCTACCACTGCTCATAAAATTAAAGTTCCCTGGCTACAGAGAATAACTTGAACAGCCGAGGTTTTTGTGTGGATTTACTCAAAGTTAAAGCCAATGAGTTGTGTACCTTTAAGTTGTTTCCAACTTACAGCAACCCTAAGATGAACCTGTCATGGAGTTATCTTGGCAAGATTTGCTCAGAAGGGGTTTGCCTTTGCCTTCCTCTCAAATGTATAGGATTACAGCACTGGGCTGTAATTTCAGGCAACTGCGTCAATCTGTTTGAAAGACAGGGAAGAAATTCTGTGTATGCTAATTTGGAAGTAAAGCGCATTGAATGCAATGGGATTTACTTCTGCTTAAACACAGGCATGCATAGCAGAGACTGGGTTGTTTGCCTGTTGATCCAAATATATGATCAGAGAGGATGACGGGTTTGCCTGAAAATAATCTGAGGAATGTTTGGCATGACAGGAAGGAAAATTATGTTAACAGAGCAATATTTACCAACCTTCAAAAGAAATGGGTTTCAGTTCTTGTGAAATGCATTAACTTTTAGAAATATAAAACACCAATTCCCCAACTATTGGAATTAGGGTTTCAAGTACAGATAAAAAGTTCAATATACCCTAAATTATACATGTATGCAAATTCCTTTAAACTAATTCCCAAAGAAAAGATACTTATTATCATTGATGAATTACCTTCACTTCTCATATGGAAGTAACTGGGTCTGGTTTGGGAACAAGATATGCCAGATAAGAATATGATGATTAGGGTGTGGTTGTGGAGGCAGACTGCATTAGTCCTGGACCGCCTCAGAGCTCTGCACCCTTACCTTGGATGGTGTCAACTCTCTTGGCTGCAAAAGCAATTCTGTTTCCCAGCCCCACCAGGCGTGACAAGGCTGCCTTCCATGTCTCCTCCTGTCCTAGCTGCTGCTGGCTTAGTCTGTGAAGCAAAAAGATATAATCAACTCGCTAGGTTACTAGTATGGACAGAATGAGGTGCCATATAGGCCTTTTATCCAGCATGGTTCTTCCTATATTCTTATTAATCTCATTTTGGGGATTAAATGAACAGCAAAGAATTTGTCAATGAGAGTCAACCAAGAGGAAGACTTTGACAAGAGAGGCCATGAAGAATTTTTCATATCATGGAAGTGTGAAACATATGGTTCCAGAGTCCTAATAGGAAAGCAGACAGGAGGAATATCTTTAGTACCCTTCCTGAATTCTGAATAGGGAGAATGTAGACTGCATCCTAAAAGAGGCAAGCTACAAGATTGTTTTTGTAACCATTTAAGCAGTTAGATTTAAAGTCAACTAACTCTATTTCAAAAAGTTCAGCAGCATGATACATTGGGAATGGCTTTTCTTTTAATTAAAGGACTAATTAACAAATAAATCACTAAAATTCAGTCAGTAGATACCAGAGGATGGATTTATGATAATAGATCCTCACTTATTCTTTTTCCTCTGTTACTGGAGTATAATTTTCCCCCGGCAGTATAAGATCAGGTAAGATTAGGCTACAGTGATTCCTGAGAAATGACTTTGAGAAAAAAAAATTCTTGAGGAGGGATAAGGAGTTTTAACAAATAAAGACTGAGAAGCTATTCAAACAAGGCCTTCTAAGTGTAGAAAGCAGGGGCCCACTTCAAGAGAAGTCAGCAAAGGAATTATTAAGTGAAGTACGCTTCTCTCTCCACATTCGTTGGTTTGACTTTCACAGATTTGATAATTTGTGAGGTGCGTGAGTGCCCTCCCCTGTGTTCTCCTCCCCCTGTTCCCTTGCATTTTTCTGGAAAGAAGCACGTCTTTCTTCTGCAGAGCTCCCCATTCCCTTGCCTTTGGCCACGGTTCAGAGAAGGAAGGCTCAAGTGCCAGGGCAAAAGGCAAGGGAATGCAATGGGGATTGTGTGGAGGGTTATTCAGTTTTTCCACTTTTGTGAGGATTCTGCCCTACTTAGCATTACCTGCTGATTAAGTTGCCCAGTGCCTTAAGGGCATTTTCGGCAGCCTCTGCCCTTTGTTGAAGCTTCTGTGATAGTTCCTTTGAGCGCAACGCTTCTGCCTGGAGAGTCTGGAAAAAAGAGAAAGTTCAAGAACAACATTGCCTTTTGACAAGGATAGGCCACAAGAACACTTTTCAATGACTTCCATCACCTTTCAGAATTAAGCAGCATAGAAGAGTTGCTGTTGTTTACATAATGTGCAGTTTACATAATGCTTGTGAGATGGTACAATCCTATCTTTATCTCGTTTTTGTTGTATGCCTTCAAGTTGTTTCTGACTTACAGTGAGCTTAAAGCCAACCTATCACGAGTTTGGGGGGAGCTGAGAGTATGTGACATGCCCAAGATCACCCAGTGGATTTCCATGGCTGAGCTGGGAATCGAACCTTGGACTCCAGGGTCACAGTCCAACACATAAACCATGACACCATGCTGGATCTCATCTCAGAAGAGACAAGCCTCTAATCCTGATGCAGATCACACATTTATTGCTTAAAAAAAAAAGTGTCCTTTCCTGGTCTAGCCTCATACTTAATCTGGAGAGTTCCCAAGCTTGCAGTTAGGAAGGATGACACTTTCCACCCAATACAGATAAATTAAAACTTGCAAGACTGCCTTGCTGAAGGGAATAAGCCTAAAGGAGTATGTGAATAAAGTACCTTGTTTCTCACTTGTTCCACATTTGCCTCAGCAGTCTTGTCTTCCAGGCTATGGAGCAGGAGTGCCACCTTCTGCTCCCTGGACTCCACTTCATCTTCTAACTCTTTTATCTGCAGGCAAAGAACGGAATCCTCACGTGTTACTGCATACCCTTTCCAAGTGTTCAAAACCTTTGATGTCCATTCTGAGTTGTAAAATCAATCAATATCTTTATTCTCCATAATGCAAGTGGGGAGGGATTCCCTTGCCTAAGGCAGCAGGAACAAGATGAGTTTCCTATAGAAGAGGCAATGCTGATGCACTTCTCACTGTTAATACTATGCCAACTTATATCAAACCAAGGACTCCATGTCCCTCCCATGGAGAAACCTGTAGTCACTCCTCCTCATCTATCTATACCCTTTCACAGAGAATCCCTTCAAGAGACACTTTCTCCAACTTCTGTCTTGGGAGCCTATGAGTTCTGCCTTAGAGTTCTTGAACTCAGCCACACTCCCATTTTCAGAAAGCATGGTTTTTCTCTAGTCCTGCTCTCAGCCTCTTTTCATGTTCTCTCCCACTATTCAAGCACATACCTTCCAGTCTAGTTGTTTAGTGGTATTCCTGTGACAGAGTTCCTGAGATTTCAGCTGCACCAGGAGGGAAAAGACTTTCTCCCGCCATTGGGTCAGCAGTCCTTGGAGCTTCTGAGATGAGTCAGGCTGAAGAGGGTCCTGGATTTGCACCTGAGAGAAGATTGAAAGACAAACCCTAAGGTGCCATGAAAGTTTTTTTGGAGAGTGATTTAAAATGGTCACAGCTTTACCTGATGGAAACCTTAGAACTGCAGTTACTCAGAGAACAGCAATCCCCAGAGTTAGAAGTTATGGCAACTGCATAGATTTACAAACAGTCTCAATATATATGTGTTGACATGGGCCAAGGATCATGTTCTGTTCTGGTTACCCTAACAAAGGAAGTACAGAAAGTGCCACGGATGCATCCTATGGAATTCTAGGACCTGTAGTTTAGTGAGGCACTAGCACTCTCTGGCAGAGAATGCTAAGTACCTTATGAAACTCCAAACCCCAATCTTCCATAAGATGGGTCTATGGCAATTAAAGTGGTATCAAAGAGTTCTATGAAGCAGTGTGAAAGACAGTTCTTAGTATCTCTCCTAGCATCCTAGCTCATGATCACATTTTATCTGTCTCCAGTCAAATGTGTGCCATTTGCAACCATGAAGAGAATAAAAAATGTCCCTCGGGAGGCAGTCAGTCATATATAAACTAAAGCTCTGGAGACCCACTCACAGAACCAATAGACTAGAGCATTTTTCCAAATGAAATTTCACCATGGGGCCTCAAAGTCTGTACATTGCCTTCTAGCTAATCTCTCTCACCCAAGGAAACAAAAAGAGAACAATACAGCCACCACCCTGAGGAAGATGGGAAAAGGGGGCTGTGAGTACCTTATTTGACTATAGCATCCTGCTTGCCAGAATAGCAAGAGGATCTAATATACTCTACATCTCTCTCTCTCTCTCTACACACACACACACACACACACACAGACAGAATGGGGACAGCAACCAATTCCCTGTCCCGCTCTTAAAAACATATAAAAGGAACTAGTATATTGGTCCCACGAACTAACTTCCACCATGTGTCCCCACCTTCAGGAATGTATCCCTCAAAATAACTCTAGAATAGGAATCATGCAGACCTTCAGATAAAGCTGGCTTGCAGCTCCCAACATTTCTTGCCATTGGCTATGCCAGCTAAGGATGCTGGGAGCTGCATCACCAGAGAGTGATATCTGGACGGCCATACAATTCCCACACTTAGTACACAAAAGATTTTTCAACCAGTCTGAAATAATCTGTTCTTTGGGACCCAGTGGGACTGCTTTTTCCCATTTGTTTATATCATTAGGGGAACAGTATCCTTAGCCATCTTCACTGTCTTGCAGGAGCCCAGAGAACACAGAGACCACAGAGTAAGAAAAAGAGTAATTTATTACGCGCGGGCTTTTGGCTGGATGTCTCCAAAAGACCAAAAGCCCTGAATTCAAGTTTCACAGCTCTTTTATAGACAAAGTTCACAGCATACACAAAGATCACAGGCAAAGATCGCAGGCATGTCTCGGTCCGCCCTCCGGGGTCACAAATACCACATGCTGTTACTAGCTAATTACCCCCACACTCAGACCCCGGAAAGTGCTTATCTACAATCTGCAATTACTGCAGCCAGTCAATAAACAACACCCTGGCTATGGGATCAACATCCTAGCTACGTGATACATTGGCTCTCGTGACCTTTTTACCCTTCTTAAATCTTTCTCCGTTCCTCTGACCTAAGCCCCCAGCTTCTACTTTATTTCTACTTTATTATTTCTAATTCATACCTATATCAATTGTAACTACCTTTTTGCTGAGCTCCGTCTCCTGTAGTGTCAGGATATCATTGAGGGAAGCCAGGCGAACCTGCAGAAGCTCAGCTGTAATTTTCAGGGCATCTTTTTCATCTTCCAGTTGCTGAAACAGAAGATAAACAGTGAGGTCCTGTCCAGTGAAAAGAAGGTACAGTGCTGTTGCATACCTATACAACCATGCAGAACAGAATATGCATGTTCTTCTCTCTCTCTCTCTCGTTCTCTTTCTAAGCCTCACCTGTACTCTGCTTCTCAGTTGCTCCTGCTCAGAAGTGGGTTGCCTTGCCTCCTGCTCTCCTACATAGGTCTTCAGCTGCAGCACCAAAGCATTCTGGGAGGCCAGCTCTGCCTTAGCCATGCTGGAAGAAAGAAAGCAGACACTGCTTTTGCCAGAACCTGGATACAAGTCCAGTAGGAGAAGGAAATCTAAGACAACCAATAATACCTCAGCTGGTTCTGGAGATCATCCCTCTTTTCCCTTAACTGGACTATCTCCTTCTGGTGAATTTCTAGCTCCTGTTGTAGCACACACATCTGATGCCTGAGAGAGGCAACTTCAGCTCCATGGACTTCAGAGAGCTTGGACAACTGTGAAAAAATAGCAAGAGACTGCAGTCTTATGATGAAGCATAGGACCCCCACCCAATTTTATTATTGTATAGTGAATCTCAGTGTGCCTGCATGGTATCGTGGTCTGAGTGCCGGAAAAGAACTCCCAGAGACTAGTGTTCAAATCCCCACTGAGCCACAGAAACCCACTGGGCATGTTGCACTCTCTTAGCCTTAGAGCAAAATCCTCTCTGAACAATCTTGCTGAGAAAGCTCTATGGCAGGGTTGTCGTAAGTCAGAGCTGACTTGAAAGCACATAACAACAACTACACGGAGCAAATATATTCAGGGGTAGCCATGTTCCTGTGCAGCAAAATACAACAAAATCCAAAATCCACAAGCAGCAATACCCTTATTGGGCCAACTCCAAAGTGTAAAATACATCATGCAAGCTTTTGAAACTTCACTGGCTTCTTCATCAGGGAAAGATATTAAAAATCATGCAGGAGAAACATGGTGATTATTCACGCAGAACAGAGTCATCTCTAAAGTCTCCTGTATGACTTTTAATATCTTCACCTGATAAAGAACTACACTGAACCTTGCTGCTCTCTCTGAAGCCTCAAAAGTCATGTCTTGCATAAGTGTTATTACAGGGGTGGAGAACTAGAGGCCCTCCAGATGGATTTCAACTACCAGAAGCCAGCATAGCCAACAACCAAGGATTGTAAGATTTGTATTCATTTATTCAAATAGTTATGTTTCATCTCAAATCATAGGATCTCATATGGGGTAGAAATAAATTTCATTAAAATAATTTTTAAAAAGTAAAGGATAATAGTCCAAAAGAATATAAACCCATTTAACACATTAAAATGGTTTAAAACTATACAAAGTCTGGACAAAATCATCATATGACATCAAAGGTTTTAGTAAAAAGCTATGTTTCACACTTGGCTCCTGAAAGGATGCCAGTTTTGGTACCAATTGGGCCTCCAGGCACCAGAGCACACAAAACCCTCTCCTGCATCCACGCACAGTGTATTACTTCCACTGTTGGGCCCTTCCAGCAGACTTCAGTCCTTTGTAGTCCAAAATATCTGGAGAGCCAAAGGTTCCCTAGCCCTATCCTACTGCAAACCATTTTATTCTTCACCTCTTCTAATTGTTGCTGCTGTGTGCCTTCAAGTCCTTTTGACTTACAACAACCCTAAGGTGATATTATCATGGGGTTTTCTTGGCAAGATTTGTTCAGAGGGGAGCTGCCTTTACCTTCTTCTTAGATAATGTGACTTGCCAAAGGTCAGCCAGTGGGTTTCCATGCCTGAACCATGGTCCAATGCTAAAACCATTATACCATGTTGGCTCACCTCTTCTAAAAAAACCCCAACTTCTCAGAATACTTTTCATTCACCACTTACCTCTGCCTGGTGCCCTGTGAGCACCCTCTGAAGGCATTCCTGAGCCCTCTCTTCCTGCTGCTTCCACTCAGCCTCTTTCTTTTCAAACACCCCTTGCAATTCTCCCTGTGCCAGTCCAAGTTCATGGCCATGCCTTTCTTTTGTCAACTCAAGCTCCTCCCTCAGGGAATCTGCCTCCAACTGACTTTGCTTCTTAAGTTCCTCAAGTTCTTCCCTCAGGGTCTCAGTTTCTAGTCTGCTTCCCTTCTTGACTTCCTCCAGTTCTGTTTTCAAGGCAGCAACCTCGGCCTGGCTTTGGCTTTTGAGTTCTACCAGTTCTCCCCGGAGGGTGACAATGGTCGTTTCCCGACTAGCTGCCACTGCCTCCTGCTGTGCTGAGGCAACTCGGAGGGTGGCAAGCTCAGCTTCTAGCCTTTGGATCTCATGGAGCTGGTGAGATATGATCTCAGCCTGTTGAGACATGGCCAGAGTGTGACATGCATTCAGAGGCTCAGTTTCTTTCTCCAGGGACCTGTAAAGCAGAGTAAAATGTCAGAAACTCCTGTCGTCTCCAGGGGGTACCATTCTAGGATATACTTACTTACGATAAAGGTAATGACTCTACTGCATTTCCCTTTAAGGCTCAGTGACCAAAGAATGAGGTAAATAGGAAAGATGACCATATAAACATGATGAGACAGCTGTCAGGTTGTTTCAAAGAAGCCAGACCAAAAATGGTTGCCTGACATAATACCATGCTAAGTGCTTACCATGAAGGTATATTGTAGGTTGGTAGACAGCCAGTCTTGTATACTGGTTTGAGTGTTTGACTACTGTGGAGGCCAGGGTTCAATGGAAACCCGCTGGATGGCCTTGGGTTCATCATACACCCTCAGCCTTAAGGTTGCCATAAGTAGAAAATGACTTGAAGGCACACAAGAAGAAGACAGGAGAAATCCACAAAAACTGGGCTTCACCCTATTATTGTCAACGACTGACAGAGAAACAGCTAATGTCATCACAAAGCAAATGGCTTTCCAGTAGTAGCCATCTTGCCTCATCAGTTCATGACCTAGCCAAGTAACACAGTAGACAAACAATAAGGGGAGGAAAAGCAAGAAAAAAAGAACCAGCAAGCTCTTGGAAGCAAAGAGGCACCAATGTTTGCAAAGATTAGTGAAAGGGAGTTCTGAAAAACATGCCTGTCCTTTTGTTTCACTTTTATTTCTTTGATCTATATTCTCAAGCCTTTTTTTGCTTCTTTCCTCCTTGCAGAGATTACTTCTCCCTTCTTCCAAAAATAAGTTAGTCCTTTGTTTCTTTTTGTCTAGGGAGGGAGCATCTATGAGGTTCTTGCCTCAGGATGGCTTACACTCACTCATAAGAGTCAGCTATTATGGGGTCTTTTACCAAAAGTTAGGGAACCTTTTTTTTCTTTAAAATCTATCTCCTTTCCTATCCAAGATAGACTTCCTGAAACAATAAATGCAAGTTTTTCCTTTTTACCTTACAATAGCATCTTGAATATTTTTCTCCGTTTTAGTATCAAAGCTAACTCTGCGCTGGCTGTGATGCACTCTGCTTGACACAGATACCAAATATTCCTCCTGAAGCTTCCTTCTGTCCATACCACTCATCCCAAGATGAGCAAACCAGACAAGAAGAGAGGGAGGATTCCTCTTCTCTGCCAACCCAGGAACCTTAGTTAGATCATAAGCACTTTCATGGTAAGTACCCAGTGTGGCATTATCTGGGTTGGTGAGAGAAGGAATCCACACAAAGTGGGACATACCCAAGTTCCCCTTCCAACAGTGAAAGTGGGAGTGGCTGCCCCTCTGGCTGGAGCACCTCCTGAAGCACTCTTCTGCCAAAGGCAGCATCACCTACCTTATACTTGTTGATATTATAATGCTGGATGAAGGTAAAAGGGGTACCTCGGGTGGTTGCCCTGCAGATGTCAATCAGTAGGGCACTGGAAAAGAAAACTGCCATTGTGGAAGTGGCCATTGTGGAGTGAGCAGTGAGGTTGCTTGGACAAGGAACTTTAGCTAGACCATAAGTGAGAGCAACACATACTTTGACCCACCTGGCAGTGGTGGGTCTGGAAGCCTTCTTGATAGACAGAGTCAGTTACCTTGAAGAGTCTAGTTCTAGCAATGTAGAATTTTAAGGCATGTCTCATATCCAACTTATGCAGTAATATCTCCGAACCAAGGGGCAGATTTGGACAGAAGGAAGGGAGGATAACCTTCTGAGACACCTGAAACTAAGACAGAACTTTAGGTATTGGGGTGCAGTCCAAGTGCAGAGAAACATAGTATTAATGAAACATAAATGCTCCCTCCCAGACAAGTTAGAAAGCTTAGAAAGTTGCCTGGCCAAGGTAACAACAACAAAGGTCACCTCCAGTGATAAAAGCCAAAGAGAGAACACAGGACAGGAACAAGAAGAAAGTCAGAGAAATTACAAATCCAAACAATTAAAGGAGACAAACAAGATCATGACTATGACAAGAAAGAGGAGTTAAACAAGAGAGCTCAGCCCTGGGCAAGGCAGGGAAAGAACTAATAAGACAAGATGGCTACTGCTATTTGCTTTGTGATGACATCAGCTGCTTCCCTGTCTGATCTGGATGATAATAGGATAAAACCCACTTTTGTGGATTCTCCCTCTCACCAACCCAGAGAAGAAAAGTTTTATCGCAAAGAATACTTAGAACAGCATTCAGCACCTGACTGAAGAACAGTTCTATTGCAAAGGCAAGTTCAGAACAGCACCATGGCTTACTGACTTAGACTAAGCACACTATCGCCTGCAGCTGCAACAGAAACAGCAAAGATGGAATACAATGTGTTTACAGAAAGTTAAGTCTCAGTTCTTATCTAGCTTCAGTTTTCAACTGAGAACCAGATTTTCAGGAGAGTGTCATATGCTAGCCTTTTAATTTATCAATTTATCAATTTGCTAATTAAATTTATATCCCTCCCAATGGCAAATCCAGATAGGGTAGTTTACAATAAAGAAAAATCCAAAAGCCCCCCCTTCAATAAATGAATAAAGAAAAACAGCATGACAGCAAATTCCACTGTTTAAGTATTCAGGTGTTTAAATTCATAAAAAATTACAATAAAAAACATATTAAAGACTAAATGCCTGCTGGAAGAAGAACTTAACCCAACATCTATATCAAAGCTGTGTACCTTGACCGTCCAAGATATTCTGGGATCCAGGTACCACTAGCTGGGATCCAGTCCTCACCATACTGGCCAATGGCAAAGGAAGGTAAGAATAATGGTTGCATCAACTGCTAGAAGCCATAGGTTACTCAGTCAAATCTGAATATAATGAGAAAGCCAGGAAGCCTAGGGATTGTATTTCACAGATAAGGCACCCCTAGAGAGAGAGCGCCTTACACCCGGGAAAAACCTGTAGGGATTGTCTTAAAAATAGGGCAACACATATAGGTTAAAAAACCCCAAACAGCAGGAAAAAGTTTGTTTCACTGTTGTTTTGTTCTACCCTTGTACATCACAGATGTGTAAGTGGATTGGCAGCAAATAACTGATACACAGGATTGTTTACCTGCTTTTGTTTCCAGCTTCCTCCAGCTTCTCTCCCTTTGCGCTCCATCTATAGAGCTCATCCTTCAGCCGCTGGTTTTCTCGCCTAAGTTCGGCTGCCTCCCAATTAGAGAGAGATGTGGAACTCCAGGGCAGTGCAGCAGGCGCTGCCAAAGGAGGTGCTGACCGGCTTTGGAAATGTGAAGGTGGGATCAGCTCTCTGGGTTCTAAGGGAGAAACAGATATTAACAACCCGACACTAAAGATACAGCTGGACATGTAAGTACTAGATATATGGTGAACTGGATTTCCTCCAGGAGGGAACTCAGGGACACAACAGATCAGTACAATGGTGGTTCATACTATCAGGAGTTATGCCAGGTTAATTCACATTATTGCCAAGTTTGGTCAGCAATTGCAAAAGAAAGAAATGGGTACTACTGACTACAAATTACTCCTATTAAGGCCCCACACACACACATACACAAGTCAGTAAGCAGGTGGCTTAATAGTGTAGTGACAAACATGTGCCCTTCCAAATATTGTTGAACCACATCTCTGAGCATTCCTTAACAGTGAGTTAGGGGCTAGGGGTTACTGGGAGTCATGATCCAAAGGCAAAATACATTCTCCATATGAATAGTCACAGTTTTTGCACACTCTCCGCTATCTTAACTTTTTAAGAAGTTCTCAAAAACACCTTCAATTAAACATACCACAATATAATCCAATGCAAAGGCTACTATGACACTGATAGCTATGTCTATGCTATTCAGGATACTCATACTCTCAACTTTCCAAACAAGAAAATCAACATTAATAGGTCAATGAGTAAAAGGAAAAGATTACAAATGTGTTAGTTTTATTTACCAGTGGATCTTGGGACCCTGAACACGGCAGGAGGGTCCAGCTGTTTGTCTGAATCTTTCCTTCTATCCATGGCCCCAAGTCACAATCCTTCAAGAATATACAGACAGCATTTATCCAATTCTACCAGACATAGTCAGATCTAAATCTATCTTGTTCTGAAACGTAAATCATTTCGAATAATAAAAAGGACAAAATGGCTCCAGTAGAAATCCTCCAGTAACTATTAAGTATCTTAAGTTTGAATCAGATGGGTTAAAAAAAAAAAAGACTTAAAACTACAGTCACTGTTGTAGTCTGCTCTGTAGAACCTGCTTGGACCCTACTATTATCCTAAGCCACCTTTCCTCATGTTGCATAGATTAGTCTCCAGAACACTTCTACCGAGGCAAAAACTCAGGAAACTCAAGTGGTTCATAACCTTCAAACAGGAAATCCTGGAATTCTTCCCTCAGCATAGGCTGGCCTCCTGTTCTGTCTAATGTTTGTAATTCCAGTTCCATTGGGTGCCTTCTGCCCAGAGTCCTTAAACTCTAGAAGCACCTGTTCCCCCTCACTTGCCATTCACTGGCACCCCTAATGCCAACCCTATGCTGGCCCTCTTTTCTCCCTAAGCAAGGCTCCTTTGCATTTCTCAGCTGTGTAGCACGAGGGAACGGAGTTGGTTAAATTTCTTGACATTTGATAGCACTATGTCAAAAAGCTTTCTTTGGTTCAATTTCTGCTTCTCATGCGTAGGAGCCTTGTCAGGAAAGAGAGTTGGCAACCTAAGCAACTCAGCCCCAACCTACTCCTCAGTAGAAGCTGGGCTTCTTTTTCACTCGCTGCTCGCTAAATCTTCCCTTTCCTTTTGGTACCTCATCACTAGATCCATATATATATATATTACACACATACATACACATACATATATATATTTTTATATTAGTGAACCCCCCCCCCGCTTTCTTCCCATTGGTTTGCTCCTGGTTCCCCCTCTGCACTAACCCTCCATCCGAGACTCTCTACCAACGGTCACCACCGTTCCGGCAAACTACCAGGACCCAAACTGCCCATGCGCACCACCCAACTCCCAAACAGAGAGAAGCGTCCAAACCTCCAAGGAAGCGAGTAGCTGCCACGCCCATCCGCGAGCACTAAACCAATGAAAACGGGGAGAAGAAGCATAAATTATGACACAGTGAGGTAGGCGGGACATAGGGTTGAAGTGAAAGTGAATCGACCCCACCCCTAGGATCAATTAGCCAATCAGAGAACACGAAAGTCAAGTGACAATCCCTAGAGCTTTAGTTATCTGTCTCCGCTTCCGAACTAGAAGAGAACGGGTTTTTTTTTCACTCCCATGTCCCTCCCCCTGCCTCGAAAGGGCGCGCGAAGAATGAGAACCCGCCCCTTTTCTAAATCAACCAATCAAGAAGCTGCCTGACGAGCTTCAGTAGGTTTTGTCAGCGTTCCCAAAGCGCGGGGTGTCTTTTTAGGCTTGTCCGCTGAGGGGCGCTGGAGGTCTTTAGGTTCCAGGCCAGAAATGTGACTTAGGGCCTTTCCGCCCTACACTGTTACAGCGCTATTATTCCACTTTCAGCATCCTGTGGAGTCCTGGGGTTTGCAGTTTAGGGAGAGGCCTTTAGAATTCTCGGCCAGAGTGCTCTTGGGCCTCAGGAAACTACAAACCCCAGAATTCCACAAGATGCTGAAAGTGGAATAATAGCGCTATAACAGTGTAGGGTGGAAAGGCCCTCACAGATAGTCCCTAGGGATGTTATTAAGTACGAACCACAGTTGTTCACAGCTTGTCATTCAGAAACACATACACAGGCTCATTATCTTCCTGTTTGGAAATTATCTCTAGGCCATATACATTTCTCATCTCTCTAATAATCTAGAAAGAAAATTAATTTGGGGGAAAAATTTGGGTACAACGCTCCCAGATTCTGACTGGAAAAAGTATGGTTGAAAAAGCCAATGGAAACTTCTGTCCCCAAATAGGAAAAAGCACTGCACAGAATTAATAAATCAGTGGTATTTAAGCTCCCATGAAATGGGAAGTGTTTTCTAAAGGCTCAAAAGGGCCTTGTGTGGTGCCCTGGGGTCTTACTATCTTATGTGGTGGTCTGGCTGCTCATGCTTCATTTCTGGAAGTTTGTGTTTGCAGAAATAAGTAAAATTATAACCACAAAAAAATTCTTTATCACCAGAGTTGGGAATGCTATATTCTATGATGCAAATGCGTCTCTCTCTCTCATAAATAACCGATTGTGTATTTATGTTTGGCAGCAAGTTTAGGAATTGCATAAAACTGGAAAGGCTTAAATGCCTTGTCATTTTCTCAGCGGTTGGAAAGAGTCCAGTACACCATACGGATGGAGAATTTAACTGAAAAATAAGGACTACTAGAGATTATCAAGCCCACTCTAAATCCTATGAGATTTGGTACCTTTAGTTATGACAACAAACATACCAGTCTTCTCGCTCTCCCTTCTTCCCATGTTGATTTTTGGAAAGATACTCTACTATAATTGTTGTCCTGTCAGCTGGAGATTTCTTCTTTGGTTAGCCAGGAAACACCAACTTAGGGCCTTTCTGCCTTACACTGTTATAGCATTATTATTCCTCTTTCAACCTCCTGTGGAATTCTAGGGTTTGTAGTTTCTTGAGGCCCAAGAGCTCTCTGGCTGAGAGTTCTAAAGGCCCCTCCTTAAATTGCAAACCCCAGCATCCCATAGGATGTTGAAAGTGGAATAATAGCGCTATAGTGTAGTGTGGAAATAGCCCCTGAGAAGGTCTCTGCAGAATCATAGAACAGTGGTTCTCAACCTGTGGGTCCCCAGATGTTTGTGGACTTCAGCTCCCAGAAGCCCCAGCCACTATGGTCAATGCTCAGGGCTTCTGGGAGCTGAAGTCCAAAAACATCTGGGGACCCACAGGTTGAGAACCACCGTCATAGAAGATGACACGAGTCTTCATCTGATTATGGAGCATAACCTTCCTCTGGACATGCTCCAGCTTGTCAATATCCTTCTTGAAACAGGCTTCTCTGAACGCCTCCTTGCTCTCCACCACCCTTGGAATAGCTGTTTGAGGGGCTGTTGCAGCAAACCTTTGACTCCAGGGGCTGCGGAGCATAGCCAGATGCTTCTCTGAACCCCTCGCTTTTCTCCACCAGCCACAGAATAGCTGTTCCGAGGGGGCTATTGCACTAAACCTTTGAATCCATGGGGTGGTGGACAGGAAGCTGCAGCAGAGATCTGCCTGCAGAACTGTTAGCTATGCTGGGCAGTATAGGATCTCAGCCATAGTTGGGGTTATTCAGCATATAGCTATTTGAAGCAAAACTTGGAAAAAATCTGGACTACAACGTGCAGAGAACGTAGCCATGCTGGGTGGGCATACAAGGAGCTGTAGTCAAAAATCGGCTTTTCTGAGTTCTGTTTTAAAACCATAGCACAAGGGAATGGTTTCCCCATTGCTGGAGCTATGTGTGAAGAAAAGCTACAGAAGGGTATATAAACTGCATGCTGTACATTTCTCTCTACCCAACATTTGGGAGTCAATCCCAGTGAATTCCATTGGCATGGGATTATCTGCTGCATAAACATATATAGAAATGTGCTTTAGGATTCCAGAGGACTCCAGGTCTGCATTTTAAAAGTGATCTGTTTTCTGCTCTCCAATACTGCATCATAATTGTAATGATGCATGCCTTCACATTAGGGATCCCTCCAGATTTTTTTTAAAAGAAGATATCCTCTTTCTTTATTGTGATCCATTTAGCTCTAATCCCATAGCAGTAATGCTGGAATTTATCTTCATATCATCAATTAAGAAATGACAACTTTACTTTGGGTGACGACAATTTTTAATTCAGAGAGAGAGCACTGTTGTTAGTTTTGTAGAACATAGAAGTCTTAAAGACTAAAATGTTTACTAAGAGATAAGTTTAATAAACTTCAGTCCTCTCTGAACTATACTTTGATTGCTCCCTTAAAACAAAATGTGTGGTCTAGCAGTAGAGGTGAAGAAGAGTTATAAAAAGAGAAGCAGAAAATGCACAAACTGATATGTTTTAAAGTTGAAAGATTAGGCAGAAAAAATGAAATGCACAAATATAGGATGGGAGACACCTGGCTGGACAACAGTATGTGTGAAAGAGATCTAGGAGTCTTAGTAGACCACAAGCTGAACTTGAGTCAGCAGTGTGATGCAGCAGCCAAGAGAACCAACACAATTCTTGGTTGCATCAATAGCGGTATGGTGTCTAGATTGAGGAAAGTAATAGGACCACTCTATTCTGCTTTGGTCAGACCTCATCTGGAATGCAGTGTCCAGTTCTGGGCGCCTTGTTTCAAGAAGGATATTGACAAGCTGGAGCATGTCCAGAGGAAGGTGACCAAAATGATGAAAGGTCTAGAAGCTATGCCCTACAACGAGCAGCTTTGGGAGCGAGGTATATTTAGTCTGCAGAAGGGAAGGTTAAGAGGGAACACGATAGCCATGGTTAAATATTTGAAAGGATGTCATATCAATGAGAGAACAGGATTGTTTTTCACTGCTCCAGAGACTAGGACAAGGAGCAATGGATTCAAACTACAAGAAAAGAGATTCCACCTAACCCTCAGAAAGAACTTCCTGACTTTCAAAGCTGTTTGGCAGTGGGGAGTTTGGTGGAGTCTCCTTCTTTGGAGGTTTTTAAACATAGTCTGGATGGCCATCTGTCGGGAATGCTTTGATGTCTGTTCCTGCATGGCAGGGGGTTGGACTAGATGGCCCCTGTGGTCTCTTCCAATTCTATGATTCTATTCGAAGGTTAGTAATCTAATATATAAAAGTCAACATTTGTTTATCTGTGTCAGGCAAAGACTTCATATGATTGGCTGTGTGAGGCGAAGACCTCATATGATTGGGTGCCTAAGAAGATTCTATGGAATCCTGGGGTTTGCAGTTTAGGGAGGGGCCTCTAGAATTCTCAGCCAGAGAGCTGTTGGACCTCAGTCAACAGTGTCTGTCTTGAATAGGCTGGTTGCTATGGAGATGAGGATTAGCAGCAAGGAGGAGGGCAATGTATTCCTTCAGGAATCCTGTCTCTGTATGTTAATAACTTTGAATACAGATTGGATTGGGAATATGGTAAAAATTACTAGTACTAGACAAGACAGTTTGGGGAATTATAGACAGGATCTCAAATCTTTCTAACAAGTATTACCTATAAGAAAATAAAATCTCGTTCAATGCTGGATATATACACTAGTGTTGCAATAAGACAAACGCAACAACAACTCCAAAATCTATTGTGTGGTGATATCTTTATTGGGCTAACAAGTGACAGAATATATTATTACTAACTTTCAGATGTCACAGGCTTCTTCATCAGGTAAAAATTGTACAACAGCATGCAGGGGAAAGAAAACAATGATGTAGTAGTCACATAGTCTCTACATTTTTGCTTTGAGATGTTGCAGGAATTGTCAGTAGATTAAATAGGAATAGTTATTTCTAATATTCCTATACCACTTAACAGTCAAAGCTCTGGCAAATTTTTCTTCTGTGTTTTTTTTTTCTTGGCAAGACCAGTGTTCAGCCATTAAAGGGGACAATAGACCTTGTTAAACCACACAGCATTCTTAGTGGCAATGAATATACTAGTGCAAGAAGGGGAAACTGTAGCTTCCCAGCAACAAGGCACTGCAACTCACTTACTAAGAAAATGTGACATTCAGCTTTGCTCTTTATGCAGTGCCTTAGATTTACATTAAAGTATTTTAAGGCTCTACCAATTGCCATGATATACATTTGGAGAAGTTGGTTAAGCAAATCGTAAACAAGCAATTCTCCTAGTATTTATCGGAAAGATTCCCAAACTTTTGAAATAGTCCAGATGTACATAGCACATTTTTATGTTTAGGGGGCAGAGACAGAGAGAGTTGTGTTGCAACTGAAAATGGTCAGCATTTTCTGAATTCTTCTTCTCAGGTGTGCAGAGATTGCTCCAAGTGGCCTCATTCGGAGAACCTGGGAATGTTCTACATTTACAAGCAAAACAGCTTAAACCAGACTGTATTTGAGGGCCTACTTCCATCAGCAGCTACCACCTTTCTTTCTTATACACAAAAGCAGATCTTAGAAAAATATTTTTTGAACCACAGTTCCCAGAATCAACAGCCAGCATGCCATAGTGGCTGTAGGATTCTGAGACTAGTAGCCCAAAACCCTAACTTGTCCAAGCTCTGCAAAATGTGTTTGTGATTTCTTGATATGCAACATTTTCTTGCTACTGGTAGGTGATTTTCTGACCCACTGCCAATTCTCCTCTGCATTACAATGGAGTATTGTATAGCATATTACCAGTGTTTGCAGACAGTTTTGTAGATATCAAGATATATGAACTGTTAACAAAAGTAAGTTTTAGTTAAATGAAAACATAGCCCAGACATATAAAGACAAGCATAAAATAGCATTCTAAATTCTGTTCTAGTCTTCCCCAATCCAGCACTCTCCAGATCTGTGGGATTACAACTTCTTTCATTCCTGATAATCACAGAAAGAAATTATAATCCAACACAGTGGCACTCCCCCTCGCCTGACAAGCCCAATCCCCACACTGTGGGCCCCCAGCTACTGGTATTCTGAAGAGGGGCCCAGCAGCCAGCACTCACAATATCTACTTCTACTTCTCCTCTGTCCAAGTCTCACCATCAGAGCATTGCCACAGGTTACCATGGCAGTGCTCCACACAGCTTGCAAGAGTTGAACAGAGGAGCAATCAGAAGTAGAAGTAGATCGCAAGTGCTGGCTGCTGGTCCTCTCTTCAGAATACCGGCAGCCGGGGGCCCACAATGTGGGGATCAGGCTCACCATGTACAGAGAGGGGCAGGGAGGCAGAAAGAGGCACAGAGAGGGTCGGGGCTGAAAGTGGCACAGAGAGAGTCTGGGGAGCAGAAAGTAGCACACTCTGGTATACTGACCAATTCTATGTCACTTTACAGAGGTATAGGAACCGTAAACTACAATCAAATAGCCCCAAAATGTCCAAGAAAAGAAAAGTTGGTGCAAACGGAAGGCAATTTAAAAACCATCAATAATTGAATGCAGAAGCAATTATTTAATATAATAAAAGAGTAGATACATTTATATATAAATTTATATACAACCAGCCCTTTGAGGGAAACCATAATGCTGATGCAGTCCAAGATGAAATTGAGTTTGACACCCCTGTAAATACCATGTAACTGTCCTGGATTTTGGATGGCTGCACTATTCTAGCTCCATTGAAACTATATGAGTCAGGGGCTTGTATCTTAAATGCTGTTGTTGTTGTATGCCTTCATGTTATTTATGACCTATGGCAACTCTAAGGTAACCCTATAAGAGGGTTTTCTGGGGATGAGAGAGGGTGAAGCACCCCAAAGTCACCCAGTGGGTTTCTGCTGGTGAGTTGGGGAATTAGACTTTGGGCTCCAGGGTTGTAGTTCAGTGCTCAAAGCACTACCCCACTCCGGCTCCATCTTAAAGATTACAGAAATATATAGTCATCCCTCCATATGCGTTAGGGTTAGAAAACGGAAATGGAAAAAAAATGGAAAATGGAAAAAAATGTGAATAACTCTACACCCTCCCAAACGATATTTAACACCCAAAGAAGTACAATCACCCTATTCAGCCCACCGTGGATTCCTTTGAAGCACCAGGGTTCCTTCACAAGGCAGAAGTGGGTGGCTGGTGGGGCTCACTGCCATCTCCGTTGCTGCCCCGCACTATTTTTAACAGGGACTTACAAGCCTCGTTCTCAGTTTTTCAGTCTCACAAGGCTTGCAGTCTCTATTAAAAATGGCATAGGGAGGCAGCAGAGGTGACAGCAAATAATCCGTGAACAATCAAATCCACAAAAGTGAAACCTCCAAATGTGGAGGGCTGACCATAATTGGCTAGATCACTTTACAAAGAGGGAAATCAGTTCCTCACATGGGTTGCATAAATCAAGCTGTTGCCTTTTACTGAACAGCGGAAAGCTCATGTGCAAAACATGATTCTTCCAATGACCAGCAAGGAGGAGGCAGTTGTTGTTGTAATCTTCATTTCTATCCCACCTTTCTCTCAGTAATGAAACTCAAGGTAGCTAACAACATGTCACAACCTCTTGCTCGAGGAGACTGTCTAAATTGTTCAGAGAGGTCCTCTAAGGAGTAAAGAAAGAGGTGAGGCTTGAATTGGGGCTAGCTAGCCTAGGTGCTCTAAACCAGAGCTACTCAAAGTGGTCGTCCCTGAGCCATTGACTGCTGTTCCCCAGCAAGCTTCCAGGAAGGAAAGAAACAATTATACCCAATTGTATAGTGTTGGTTCTGAGGACATTGAAAAAAACAATTCCTGGTCCCCTACATTGGTTAGTCTGAGAAGCAGTGCTCTAAACCATTTCCAAGTCCTGAAGTAGGCCGTCACAGAACAAAGACCATTCAGATAAGGAAGCAAGAAGTTTATTTTTACTGCGCCCGGGTCTCAGTGGAATCGAGTTTCCAAACACTGAGAGCCTCAAATCCAGATTTTAACAGGTATTTATTCTTTTTCAAAAGCCAGGTACAGGAAATGATTACCGTATGTGAAACGTTTACAAATTACAAAGCCCCCTTTACAGTTTCGAGATGATGTATTTCCGTACCAGGGAGTATTTTTCCCTGGGTCACGTCGACTCCCAAATTCCCCATATATCAAGCATAGCTAAGCCACATACCTGAGCCTCATAAGATAAAGAGTACATCTGCTGGGCTTATTCTCATCTATTTTTCTACCTAAGCAACAACTTTATATGTTAACCCTTTCAGTCCGATAATCTAATGAGCTATTCTGATCTTCCCTCGTAGCTCAGAATGGGTGGGAGGCCAGAAATCTTTTCTGTTACTGTCTTAAGTCCACCAAAGATGATCATCATTCTGGAGATGATCTCTCCATGTCCTTTCTCTAGATGTAGCCTATAGAAAACAGCTGGGACACCTGTCATCCTCTTCACCAGAAGGCAGTAGTCACCATGGCAAGGCTGGTGGACAGAAAAATGGACCTCTAGGCAAGGAATAATTGTCCCTGAAGTCATGACACTTACACCGAAGATCCAGAACCATGGCAACAAAGAGTCTTTGGGTCTTTCTGCACTGTACTTTTCTAGTGCTATTATTCCACTTTCAACATCGTGTGGAATTCTGAGGTTTGTAGTTTACTGAGGCCAAAGAGCTCTCTGGCTGAAGCTTCTAAATGCCCCTCCCTAAACTACAAACCCCAGGATTCCACAGGATGTTGAAAGTGTACTAAATAGCAGTATAGCAGTGTAGTGCAGAAAAGCGCTTAGAAACACCTTAAAAACTAACTCATGTTATTACAGTATAAGCTTTCATGGGCAAGAGCTTAGCTGAGGGATGAGGAGCATCTGACCCTTGAGATATTGTTGGACTGCAACTCCCAGCATCCCTAGCCAGCACAGCAATGGTTAGAAATGTTGCAATTTTTCCACTTTTGTAAAGGTCCTGCACTCCAAATCCTAGCAAATGGGAGGGGAAGTGTATTAAGGGCAGTATGAGGAGGAAGGCCATGGAGGAATTAAGAAGCAATAGATATGTTTCCTCCTGCTCTGGTTCTCAGAGACTTCACTGCCTTGTTTATTTCCAGAAATGAAGCCTGGATTTCCTCATTGGCACAGAATGCTACCTCACTCTGCCCTTCTACCACTCCTGCCATTTCTTCTAAGATATCCACCAAGAACCCAGGGATACAGGCACGGTTGGACATCACTGCAGCAGCATGAATCTTGCCTCCCAACAGATCTAACAGCGAGTGGCATTTTCTGATCCAGGACTGCTGTGTCATTACAGCTTTGTGGAAAGCAAGTACCTCATCACACTCAGCTTGAATCTGGGGGATCTTCTGGTTGGCAGCATTTATCCCAGCTTGTACCTCCTGCTCCTTTTGGGACAACTGCACAGTCTCATTCCTGTAGCCATTGACTTCTGCTGTACAGAGGGTCACAGCCCGTTGGGCCTCAGCTACAAGATTCTCAGCTGAGTCCAGAGCTGCCTGGTAACCAACAACCATCCCAGCTCCTAAGAAGCAAAGAGAAGTCAATGAACAATTTACCTGGGGTTACTGATGAAAAGTGGTAAGGTGTTGTATTCTCTAGTACAGGGGTAGATAGATCATGTAGATCAAGATCAGGTAGATAGATCAGAATCAGATAGGTAGGTCAGGTGGATCAGAAGGTAGATCAGGATCTAGTGTGGTATAGTAGCTCAGGTTTCAGACTTGCAACTTGCAAGATCCAGGTTCCAGTTCCCTCAAGCTGTAAAACTCACCAGGTGCTCTGGACCAGCCACTCTTTCAGCCTGACTTACATCACAGAGCAGTTGTTTGAATAAAGAGGAGAGGAAAGCCATCTCTGCTGTCCATAGAGGCAATGCTCAGAGGTCAATGTGACTTTCAAGTCAACAAAATAAACTGGGTTTCTGACTCCTAAATCTTTTAACAGGAGCAGAGGAGATTTCCCATTTTCCCTCCCACTCAAGCTGCTGAAAAGAAGAAACTTGGATGTTGTGGGATGAGAAAGAAGGGGTGTGAAAGGACTGCAAACTCAACTCTTTTAAAAACAAATTCTTGGCCTGAGGCATGTAACCAGAGATGTCCTGTTCATTATACTAGGATCACAGAATTATGGAGATCACTCTAACCCTCTGTCATGCAGGGATACACAATCAAAGCATTCCTGACAGATGGCCATCCAGTCTCTGTTTAAAAACTTCTAAAGAAGGAGACACCACCACACTCTTGAGGTGGAATATTCCACTGTCAAACTGTTCTTACTGTCAGGACATTCTTCCTAACATTTAGATGGGATCTCTTCCTGAAGTTTGAAGCATTGCTCCATGTCCTAGTCTGTAGAGCAACATAAAATAGGCTTTCTCCATCCTCCATATGACATCCCTCCAAATATTTAAACACAGTTGTTATATCATCTCTTAACCTTCTCTTTTCTAGGCCAAACATACCCAGCTCCCTAAGCCACTCCTCATAGGGCATGGAATACGTACATTGATCTGTGTCCTAGTCTCTGGAGCATCAGAGGACAAGCTTACCTCAACTTTGAGTTGACATCCTTTCAAATACTTAAATGTGGCTATCGTGCCCCCTCTTATCCTTCTCTTCTCCAGGCTAAACATACCCAGCTCCTGGAGCCACTCTTCATAGGGCATGGCTTCCAGAACCTTCACCATTTTGGTTGTCCTCCTCTGGACATATTCCACCTTGTCAATATCCTTCTTGAATTATAGTGCCCAGAACTGGACACAGGAGTACATCTACTCTACACAGTTTTAATAGTTTAGTATCAGGTTAACTATCATGGTGTGATCCTGTAGAATCTTGAAATTTATAGTTTGGTGAGGAATTTAGATTTCTTTGTTAGACAAACTGAAGTTCCCAGGGTATCCTAACCGGCTGTGTATGCTACAGCATTTAACTAATTTAATCTTTAATCCTTCTCTGTCAGGGAACTTGATGTTTTCTCTGTAGCTCACTAATCTACAAATCTCAGGAATCTGTAGGATGGTGTCCCAACAGTTAAAGGGGCATCAAGCTCTATAGCTCCAAAGTGTAAATAGATGCACTCCAGAGATATATCTGCTCCAAACTGCTTTTCTACACATGGTTCCCCTTGGTGGATCGCAATGTTCAAGCAAGAAAACAAAACAGATCTTGAAAGCTTGATGCCTGCCCACTCTTCCTCTAGTAGGATTTAATCTAGTTTCAGTCTAGGGCTTACTAACTCACAGCACAATAAACCCACCAATGAATGATCCAAGCCCAGGCATTATTAGCAACCGGCTCCCGATTTCCCTTCCTGCACGGTTCTTGGCCACTTCCTCATGAGCCAATCGAAGCTGCTCCCTTGTCTTTTCTAGATGGAACTCTGCAGCTTCCAGCATAGCTTGGGACTTCTTCTGAGCTTCCTCCAGGGTAAGGATCTGGGCTCTCAGGTCCGCCAAGTTCCCCTTCTTCTCCTGAAGATCATCTTCCAGTAGTTTCTTCACCATGATCAGAGCCTCGGATTGGGAATCGATTAGCAAGAGGCGGGCTTCTAGCTTCCGCTCAGCCTCAGAAAAATGGAGAGATGCACTATTGACACAATCATGGGTTTTAGTACAAATATCATCATTGCGTGGCCATGGGAGGAGCAGAAGCCCAGCTATGGACACGAGCTCCTGCAATCCTGCCACCAAATGTTCCTTGATGGATGAGTTGTAATTCTCATCTTGCAAGAGATCCATTGTGAATAGTGATAGATTGGGAGCTAGAAAGAAAAACAGCATGGCAGAGATGAGTTCAGAAATAAAGACACATATTTAGCAAGGCTGGGAGCCAAAGTCTATTTGGCAGCAAATATTATGGGCCCTCCCATGCCACACAATTATAGTACTATATTCTACTTTAACTGCCATCATACTATGGACAGTGGCAATTTCTGCACTTGCCTGTTATAGCCCCTCCCGAAACTGCAAACCCCAGGATTCCATAAGATGTTGAAAGTGGAATCATAGCGCTATAACAGGCTAGTGCGGAAATGGCCTATGATTCTGGAGACCAGGGTTTGAATCTCCACTCAGCTATGGAAACCCACTTGGTGATCTTGGGCTAGTTACATCTCTCAGCCTCAAAGAAGGGCAAAGGAAAGCCCCCTCTTTGCAAATCTTGCCAAGAAAATCCCATGACAGGTTTGTCTTAGGGTCACCGTAAGCTGGAAATCTAGTTCAACACTTAAACCATTCTGAGAGTGGTCTCACTCTGGGAGAGATCGCACTCTGGGAGAAAGGTGGCATATAAAGATAAGAAACAAATATACCACTACACTATGCTTGTTCTCTAAGTGGAATATAGTGCTATAACTGTGTTCAGTTTTCCCAGTCATTTCACTCCCTCTTGTTTTAAGATTCCCGTGTTATGGCTAAATTGAGTTTCTTCAGATCTGGAAAACATATGCAGGGGTACCTGTGTTAGCCATGCAGAATATGACTGGGACCTAATTCTTTGAGGTTTTCTATCTCCAACAGAAGTAAAATTCTTTCACTAGACTACAACTGGTAAGTCTTACCTATTCTTGTTTTTGTGTTCCTTCAGGTTGTTTCTGACTTATGGTGATCCAAATGCGAATCTATTTTTAACATCTTTGCCTGATGAAGAAGCCAGTGACACCTTGAAAACCTGCATGATATATTTTATGCTTTGGAGTTGGACTAGTAAAGGTAATGCTGCTTTATATATTCTGGATTTTGCTATATTTTGCCGCATGGTCAACATGGGTACCTGTGAATGTGGAGAACACTGAGGGCCTTTCCACACTACACTGTTATAGCGCTATTACTCTATTTTCAACATGCTGTGGAATTCTGAGGTTTGTAGTTTACTGAGGCCAAAGAGCTCTCTGGCTGAGAATGCTAAATGCCCTTCCCTAAACTGCAAACCCCACGGTTAACATTATAACAGTGTAGTGCAGAAATGGTCTGAGTTAGACATATAAACAGACTTCAGCATAACACATCATTTTATCTTCTATGAGAAAGGTTAAGATAAACATTTGTTGTTATGTGCCTTCAAGTCATTTCCAACTTATGGCAATCCTAAGGCAAGGTTTCCTTGGCAAGATTTGTTCAGAGTTTGCCATTGCCTTCCTCTGAGGCTGAGAGACTGTGACTTGCTCAAGGCAATCTAGTGGGTTTCAGTGAGTGTGGGATTCCAACCCTGGTCTCACAGAGTCTTAGTCCAGTGCTCAAATCACTACACCATGCTTGCTTTGTTCTAAATGCCACTCCATAAACTGCAAATCCCAAGTTTCCATATGATGTTGTCATGGCAGTTAAAAGTGGAATTAATGAATAATAATAAACATTTGGGAAGGGCATTTTGGTAAGCATATCTTCATGTTGTTAGGGACATGTGTCTTTCTTTCACACTTTATCTGAAGCACTGTGTAACCTGGAGGCCGTTTATTGCATAGTTGGAACACCTACAACTCTGTGAGGAAATCTATTTGACAACAATTTCATGAATGCACAACTGTCTCCCAGCTTTGCCTCCCTTTGTCAACAAAGTGTGGTTTTATAACCCTGTAGTAGTGTGAGTCAAGATCTTGACTGATGAGTACTGGTTACAAAAGTGATGAGACACAGTTTACATAATGTTTGGTTGATGGTACAGTCCTGTCTCTGATGTAATCCCCATTCAATTCAATGAGAGTTATTCCTGTTATTGCAGCCTATGATCTTGATATGGGTCATTGAAGCCCACTGGCATGAGTAGAGGGACAGGAATGGAGGAGCCAAAGGGCACGGTCATTTAAGCCACAATTGCAACATGGGGGAACTGTACAATTTCTGTGAGAATTTTATCAACTTTTGCAACCTTGCTAGCCATGGAGACTTCTGTGACTCTCTCACGAACATGAATGAGGTACTCTTCTTATTCCTTGGGGGAAGGGGAAGGGAAATTCCCTCTCCAAAGATTTAGAATGAGATACTGGTTTGTGAACGTAAGAAGAATTTCTCCTGAGATTAGTCAAGCTGAGTCAGGGACCCCTGAGTTGGCCTTCAGTCACATTCCTTTTTACTTCCACAGCAGGTTTGCTGTCAGGTTGGTCACGTAACACATAAAAATGGTAATAATGATAAGGGATAAACCCAGGAAGCCCCCAAAGAGCAAGACTGTAAGAGCAAAGAGGTACAGAGTAGAGGAATCTGACTGCTAAGTCATGTAGGGAAGAAACTGGACTCCAAAAGATTCAAATAAAGATTGCATGATTTACCCAGATTAGGAGTCTCAATGGGAGGAAAATGTTTTAAGGAACAGATCCCAGAGGAAACCATTTTGCTAACTCAGAGGCAGGAAGGGAAAGATGGACTGGGTCATATTTGCTCAAATTGAGGGAAAAGGTGCAATGTTTGTTACTAACTGATAAAGACAAGCTGGTCCTCCAAGAATTTAAGGTACAAAGTCAAGACTTATTCAAGTGAGCAAGATAGGCAAATCCATCTGATTCAACAGCTCTCTTCTACTCTAGTCACATCAGCCTAAATACCCTAGAGGCGTCATATACCAATTGATTTTGGAAGCTAAGCAGGGTCAGCTCTGCTTAGTACTTGGACAAGAGATCACCAATGAATGCTGTAGGTTGTATTTCAGAGCCATGAACTGGCAATACCAGCTCTGATCATTTCTTGCCTAAGAAAATCCTATGAACTTCATGTTGTCACCATAATTTGACAGGTAGCTTGAAGGCACATATGAACATACTCTAGTCATGGATCCAGCTGTAGTGGCGCGCCAAAGGACTGAGACTATCAGATCAGGAAACAAGAGTTTATTTTACTGCGCAGGGATCTCAGTGGAATGGATTTCCAAAGACTGAGAACCCCGGATTCCGGTTTCAACATACATTTATACATTTTGAAAAACCAAGTACAGGAAATGATTATCATATTTGAAAAATCTACAAACTACAAAGCCCCCTTTACAGTTTTGGGATGATGTATCTCTGTACCAGGGAGTATTCTCCCTGGGTCACGTCGACTCCTAAACTCCCCATATTCCATGCATAGCTAAGCCGCATACCTGAGCCTCTGATAAGATAAAGAATGCATCTGCCTGGCTTTTTTTTCTCTATTTTTCTACTTAAGCAACTATTCTACAATTAAACCTCTTCATTCCTCCCCTTTTATACCAAATTCTATTGCAATTTGAGCATAATCTGCTTAAGCTCGCCTTTGGGCCATAACAGCAAAATGAGCTGCCTTTCCCTCCATTGCTTCAGAGAGAGAGGCTTGTACACATTTCATGGCACAAGAAATACATACCATCATTAGGAACCCTCCTACAATCAAAAGTACAATGCTTAAAAACAGAGCTCTCAGCCAGCCAAGGTCTGGTAGCCAGAAAATTAACCAGTCGCAGGGGTTGCTAACACCGCTGTCATTATTTTGTGTTAACCCTTGTAAGTGTTGTATTTCATCTTCTACAGTCTTGTTTAGATCATGGAAGGTGACCCTGCATCCTCCTTTGACTATAGAACAAAACCCCCCTTTTCTGGCTAATAAGTAGTCCAGGGCCATCCGACGTTGTAGTAATAGTAACTGATTAAGCTCTTCAATTTCTTGCTGGAGGGCCCTGTACCAACTTCCCAGTTGCATTTATAGTTTTCTCCAATCTACAGGTCAATCCTAATATGCTTCTACGATTTTCTTGAGCTACGATTCCCGGATAGGATCCCAAAGTGATAATCCCCGTTATCAGCCCACCTCCTACTCTACTACCCTCACTCTTGGACAACTGTTTACCCACAAAAACCAGGTCCTCACATTGGCTACCCAGTGATCCCACTAAGTGCCGTTTGTTCCTAATTGCCCGTTTTGTTCGCCCTGGTAGGAAAACTTGAACAGGAAGGTCATATACCCAATTCCCACACACTGATAAGTCCCTGGGTGGTAATTGGTGGCCCACCCATCAAAATAAAACCATAGATTTGGATCCCTAGCCATCAATCCGGAGCATATACTGCCCGACCCTGTATAATTGGGAGTAAACATAGGATATTCCGGGTACAAATCTCCAAAGCTGGTTTCATTTAAGCCCGCCTTGGATTGATAAGAATTATTATATGAGCCATACAAATAGAATCTATTACTACAGGCTGAATAATTTCCCAATTTATCATAAAATGAGGAGTGTTTTAATACCCTCTCCACTTAGAATTCCATCTCCCACTATGGCGACAGCAAAAACACATTCCAGGAGAGTAAGTATAAAATTTCAACCGCCTAAATTGGGTCTTGTTTATGTGACTATCAACTTTGGCAAACATATTGGGATTCCCCTTAATGCTGACTGTAGGGCTCCTACAACCACTCCCGGTTCACTAATGAGGGAGGGCATGAAACCGAATGCTCACAGTCTGTGGGTGTTCATAAATTAGAGTGACATTGGGTCCATGTTGTTGGAACATATGTGCAGCATGTTGCTTAAACCAATTGGCTTCAGTTGTCCCACACACTATGCCCCACACCCCAATCAACAGTACCCACTTCATTTTCGAAGTTAAATAGGGGTCCAAATCTGCTTATCCCACACAAATACTTTCTATACATATACAAGAAATATACCAGAGCTAAAATTCCAGAAATTATGCACACTACTATTATTACTAGTTCGCTAACATTCATTACTCCTTGTCCTCATCCTTCGTAGGGGATCTGGCCGTGCGTAGAATAGTCAGCTTCTGGAGTGACTATGGCAGAGCCTAGTCCCAAACTTCTTCCTCTGCAGTTGCTAGGTCTGAGTGCAGACGTAGAGCTACCAGCCTCCAGGTGTGTGGCAGCAGTAGGGTCTAGCCAAGATTTTCATCCACCTGTTGCGGATCTGGCTGTGCGTAGAGTCATCTGGTACGACCACAGCAGAGCCTAGTCCGAATTTCTTCCTCCCCACTTCCATCTGGATAATTTCAATTTCAGAGAGTTTTCCTGTGATGAGATTACAGTCCAATCAGTAAATGCTATTTTTACCCTAGTGTAATGTATCCAAGGTTTTCAGCCCTGATACCTTTACTGCTGTGGGTGTGACTAACAGCACCTGGTACGCCCTCCTCCATCCTGGTGACAGGGCTTCCTCCTTTCCAATCTTTAACCCACACTTCATCCCCAGGATGAAAGGACTGTGCTTTTGTGAGGAGAGGAACTCGTCTAACCTCTAAAGCATGGGCTTTAATCTTCTCTAGAGCCCTTCCTAATGCCTGCATCTCTTCTTGGAGGGCCAAACTTCCCATTCTCGAATATCCCCCATTAACCCTTTTAGGATGGCCGGGGGTCTTCCGTACATTTCAAATGGAGTTAGCCCAGTTGTCCGATGAGGGGTACATCTTATCCTCAGAAGTGCTACGGGGAGCACATCTAACCACTTGAGTTTAGTTTCCTGGCACAATTTCACAAGCTGGGTCTTCAATGTTCTGTTCTTTCTCTCCACCTTCCTGGAGCTTTGGGGTCTGTATGCACAATGTAGCTTCCAGGTGATTCCTAGGGTCTCTGCCAGGCTCTTGATTACTTCATGCACAAAGGCTGGGCCAGATTGATCTGATGTGGAGGGGCAACCCATATCTTGGTATGATGTCCCACAGCAAGGCTCACACTACTTCCTTTGCCTTTTCGGGTCCTGGGGTAGGATATGCTTCAACCCACCCTGTGTGAGTGCATACCATTACCAACATATACCGATATTGTCCCGACCATGGCATTTCTGTGAAATCCACCACTAGGGATTCAAAAGGAGTAGATCCTTGATGCTGTGTTCCCCCTTCCAATCTTGGTCCTTGGCACGGGTTGTTCCAGACAGAAGTTCTGACACTGCGATCATGCCAACAAAGGTGTACTGGCTCATTCCGTCTATGAACACATCCTTTGCTAACAGCTGGGCTAACGCCATCTTTCCGAATGCGTGGCTTCGTGCGCTCTCTGCACAACTGGCCACTCATGGATTGGGGTATGTACCACCTTCCATCTGGCAAGACCCACCAACTGTCTCTATCACTTATAGCCTTCAGGTCCTTTTCAGCCCTCTCGTTTTCTTGCTGGGTGTACCTAGGGGTCTGCTCACTCAATGATATTTGGAAGAGTGGCATTACCACTTCTCGGGGCAAGTCTTCCATCTCATTCTCTGGTCTCTCTCTCCACAGCCTCCTTTGCAGCCGCATCTGCTTTCTGTTTCCTCGAACCACTAGATCTTGTCCTCTCTGGTGTCCTCTACAATGTATCACAGCAACTTTACGAGGAGCCCATACAGGTTTGAATATATGTCTTCTTCGTATTTGATCTCCTGTCCTGAGGAATTCTATCAATCCTTTCTCTTTGTACAATGCCCCATGCGCATGTAGGATAGTAAAGGCATACTTTGAATCTGTATATATATTTACAGTAAGTCCCTCGAGCTAACTCCAAAGCTCTAATAAGGGCTATGACTTCCACCTTCGGGGTCGAAGTGCCAATGGGTAACGCTCTGGCCTCTATTGTCTTGTCCGCTGTGACCACTGCATATCTGGCCTTTCGCTTTCCTTCTCATATGAAGCTGCTTCCATCTGTATAGTAAGTAACATCGGGATGGGGCCACAGGGTGTCCCACAGGTGGGTGTCTGTCTATATACTTCATCCATGGTTTGGCGACAATCATGTCATGTAACCAGATTCTACTGGAGCAACGTTGCAGGGTTCAAGGTGGTGCATATTTCCAACTTTACTCTGTATTTTCATATAAAATTCCTTGATATTTGGATATTTCCGGCATTTTGTGAACCAATAGTTGCCTTTGTACTCCATTAGGGCTAATATAGAATGTGGGACCTTTACTGTCAAATTCTGACCTAAGGTTAATTTATCTGCTTCTTTTACCAGCAAGGCATTTGCCGCTACAGCTCTTAGGCACCCAGGCCATCCTCTGGCGACAGGATCTAACTGCTTAGAAAGGTATGCCACAGGGTGATGCCAGGATCCCAGCATCTGCATCAGCACTCCCACTGCTATTCCTTTCTCAACAACATATAGGGTGAACATCTTCGTCACATCTGGCAGGCCCAGCGCTGAAGCTTCCATCAGTGCCTTCTTTATCTGCTCCCAGGCCCCCTTCTGTTCTTTTTCCTCCTCTTCCACACAAATTTAGAATTCTCCAAACCTTTGGTAGCTTCATATAAGGCTTTACCCATCACTGCAAAATTAGGAATCCAAATTCTACAAAACCCAGCTGCACACCATCTTCCGTATTCCGGGGCTCAGGCAGAGCACACACAGCCTCCTTCCTTTCTTGGCCTCACGCTCGCTTTCCTTGAGTCACTTGGAATCCCAGATACCGTACCTCTGTCTGGCACAACTGGGCCTTCTCTAGATACTCTGTAGCCTGCTTCCCACAAAAGCTGGAGCAACTCCACTGTTGCCTTTTACACTCTTCCTCACCGTTGGCTGCCAATAGCAAGTCATCTACATATTGCAGCAAAACTGTTTCTTAGGCTCAGATCGGAATCTTCTCAAGTCTTGACTTAAAGATGTCCCAAGATTGTGGGCGAGTTCTTCCAACGCTGAGGCAAGCGACACCAAGTAAACTGGGTCTTCTGACCCCTAACGCTATCTTCCATTTGGAAAGCGATATTTCTTGACTTTGAGGGGCCACTCGGATACAGAAGAAGGCATCCTTAAGATCCAAAAGAGTAAAGTGAGTAGCTGTGGATGGAACTAGTCCCATCAAAACATATGGGTTTGGCACCACCGGATGTAGGGTCACTGTAGCCTCATTTACCATCCTCAAATCTTGGACTGGGCAATATTCCTTCATCCCAGGCTTCAACACAGGGAGTAATGGGGTATTCCATGGAGAGCGGCATTCCCGAATTATGTTGTATTTCTTTAGCTGATCCAAATGCTTCCCCACCAGGGCTGCTCTGGGCAAATGAATCCCCACCAGGGCTTCTCTGGGCAAATCATACAGCTTCACACGAATGGGCACAGCATTTGGCTTCCATTCCACTATTATGGGGGCCACATAAAACTGGGCTAACCCAGAAGGATGGTCTTCAGCCCATACTCCGGGGGGCCCTAAAATGTAGTGAGTTGTTCTTGACAAACCATGATCTGGTATCTTTGCCACTCTTCCTCCATTGGGTAAGTTACTGAGATGCTCTTTGGCCCCCTGAAATTTATTTCCATCATCTCATCCTCTTCAATGGAAATCTGGGCTCCCAATTTAGCCTGAGGTCTCGACCCAATAAGGGCAAAGGGCAATTTGGTAGATATAAAAACTGATGAGTAACTTGGTGCCTCCTAAATCCACAATCCTTTTTTTCTAAAGAGGGTCTTGTTCCATTTTCCCTGTGGCTCCCACAGTTCTTATGGCATTTTCTGGGCTACTGCTGAATTTAATACAGAATGGGCAGCACCCGTGTCCACCATCATAGGGATGGCCTGGCCCCCAGCTCTGTGCCATGACCATGGGCTCCCTGGGCTGAAAGCAAGGGCCTGGTTTGTCCTAATTATGTTTCATTCTCAGCCAGTCCGATGAAGTCCTTGAATCCTTCATCTACCTGTTGCTCATATCTTCCATCCACTACTCTTCCTCTTCCTCTATTTGCTTCTCTTCCTTCTCAGTCCATTCCCCTTCCTCTATTTGCCAACTCTTTTCGTCTAGGACATTCCTTTTTCCAGTGCCCAACCTGATGACAGAGGGGCACACTCATTGCATCCCAATGGGGGTCCATTTCCTCTCCCAACTTTCAGATATCCTTCCTTTGCCGCCAAAGCTGCGGCCAATAATTCCACTTTCCTGTGATTCCTCCTATCTTGCTTCTCTTTCTTCCTGCTCTCTGTTTATGTACACCTTCTGAGCAATGCTCACCAGTTGACTGAGATTCATTCCCTCAAATCTTTCTTGTTTCTGTAACTTCTTCCGAATATCAGGGTAGCTTCCTCCCACAAACGACGCAGTCACCACCCGGAGATTCTCGGCAGCATCCAGATCTATGGGAGTAGACTGTCGGTAGGCATTTAACAGCCTTTCCGAAGATTCCCCTGGAGCCTCGGTGGGTCCTTGTGTCACTTCCTGTACTTTGGCCATGTTGATAAGAACTCCTCTTCACACCTCTCCTCTATTCTGGTCAGCAGAATCGCCCAATATTCCGCTAATCTGTCCTGTTGCTGGTTATCATTTGGCTCCCAATGTGGGTCCATGGTGGGGACTCGCTCTTGCACCCAGGCATTTACATCTTGCACTTCTGGTCCCGCCCTTGCCGTTGCCACCTTCTCTACCTCCTCCAATATCCTCCTCCTTTCTTCAGTAGTAAATAAGCTCAACAATAATTGTTGGCAATCCTGCCAGGCAGGAAGATGAGTAGCCATAATGCTAGTGCACAACTCTATCATCTCTAGGTCTCTCAGTATATGACCCATAATGGGTCTTCCAATCACAGATTGAAGAGGTGAAAGGAATGTATTGGTAACTCAGTACTCGCCGGTACCCTCCTTCTTCATTGGGGTCTGCCACCAGTTGACTAACTTGTCGCAATGGTGTGACCACATTCTCACTTTCCCCACCTGAATTATTCTGCTTCTTCCATTCCTTTCTGAGGCTTGGACTGTTTAATCTTGGCCTTTTCTTTCTTCCCTTGTCTAAAATTATAGGATTCGGGAGTCCCACCTTCCCCTGGGTACTGGGCTAGAATCTGCCTAATCCCCCGGCTGCGGCTCCCTCCTGCCCTGGGAGGTCCAGTTGCAGGGGTAGGGCTGGTGACAGCAGGGCTGGGGGCTGTGGTGCTACGTACAGTGGAGGGGGTAGTGGTGGGTTCCTCCAGAACCAATTCCGCCAATATCTGTCCTTTTCCAAACTTTCGCCTGGCTCTATCCTGCATTACTACCATAGCCCTACTAATTTGCTTCCTGACATTTCTGCAACCAAGGGGGTTTTCAGTGACCACTGTGTCCCATGAATCATGTATGGATATTGATCAGGGTGGCCAGGCTTGCCCACCACCACTGAATACACTGCCCTAATTCGAGCGGGTTCCAGCTTCCCTCCGGGGGCCATCCCACCCTAAAAGATGGCCGCTCCACTTCACAGGGTCCTCAACCATTCGGGTGCCATTTGGGAGTTTCTGTAATCCCCATTAAATCCTTTCTTGAAGTTTTTCAACATACAACCTAGAGGGGTTTGTCGGCTCTGCCCCCTCCCATTTCCTCCCAAAGCGGACAACACACACAAGGAAAAAGGGGGTTTGGCCCGTGGGTAAGGGGTCCCGCGTGCGACACAAGGGGACTCACGCCACTCGCTTTCACGTCTACCCAAGCACCCGGACACTCAACGGCATGACATGGGGCTGCCTTACCCACAGAATTCTCCTTTCACACATTCACACACACAACCTCCCACCTCCTGTATCACATCCAAGAGCCCCTGTTTCACCTACAACAACAGTGGGGTACTAGGGCAAGGCTGAAGGGGTTGATCAGGCCCCTCTTCTCCCCGAGTCTGCGGGGAGGGTCACTCACCGGCAACGGTCGTGGGAGGGTTCTGCTTTCTGGCCCCGACCTCGGGTCCCTTGGCAGGAGCGCCGTCTCCAGTAACCAGCCACCCCACTCCGAGTCAATCCTTCCGACAAAAGAAAGTTGGGACGCCCTGGGTTGTGTCGGGAAGGGGCAACAGTCCTGACGCCCTGGCATCTGCTGAAGTGGGCAAAAGCCCCGACATCCGGATGAGCCTCTCAGAAAAATGTAGTGGTCCGCCAAAGGACTGAGACCATCGGATCAGAAAACAAGAGTTTATTTTAGTGCGCAGGGATCTCAGTGGAATGGATTTCCAAAGACTGAGAACCCCAGATCCGGTTTCAACATACATTTATACATTTTGAAAAACCAAGTACAGGAAATGATACCATATTTGAAAAATCTACAAACTACAAAGCCCCCTTAACAGTTTCGGGATGATGTATCTCCGTACCAGGGAGTATTCTCCCTGGGTCACGTCGACTCCTAAACTCCCCATATTCCATGCATAGCTAAGCCACATACCTGAGCCTCTGATAAGATAAAGAATGCATCTGCCTGACTTATTTTTCTCTATTTTTCTACTTAAGCAATTATTCTACAATTTAACCCCGTTACAGCACTGTGTTGTAGCTTAAGGCCATTTCCACACTACACCATTATAATGCTATTATTCCACTTTCAACATCCTGTGGAATTCTTAGGTTCGTAGTTTACTGATGCCAAAGATGCCCTCACTCACTAAACTGTGAACCCAGGATTCCATAGGATATTGAAAGTGGAATGACAGCACTATAACTGCCGGAATGGCCTAAGTCTTGGACTAGGACTCTGGGATTTCAGATCCCTGCTCAGCCATGGAAACCCACATTGAGTGATGCTAGGCAAGACACACTCTTTCCGTTCCAGAGGAAGGCAATGGCAAACCTCCTCTGAACAAATCTTGCCAAGAAAACTCCGTAATAGATTTGTTTCAGGGTAACCATAACTCAGAAATGACCTGAAGGCAAACATTGACAAAAAAAAACTCTAGTCATGACCAACAATAAATTGAGACCTTTGTTAAATAATGATTTCCAATATAAGTTGAAAAGAGGAGGATGGAGCAGAATTTTGGGTTCTTATCCCATGACAGACTGTAAAAGGTACAGTGGAGGGAGGCAACATGCATGTCAGTAGTTATGTGGGTAGAACGCATAGCCCAAAAGTTGACAGAACCACTACTGCCATGTACAGTCGGTGCTCCACAATCACTAGGGATAAGGCACAGAACCCTCACAAAAGTGGAAAAATGACAAATATCAAAATGTGTGTGTATCTGTGGGAAGGGGAGTGGGCACTTAGGGTTCAAACTAGGGCCATTTCCGTATGAGTCTGTTATAGCGCGATGATTCCACTTTCAACCTCCTATGGAATCCTGGGGTTAGCAGTTTCGAGAGGGGCCGGCCAGCCAGCCCCTCCCGAAACTGCAAACCCCAGGATTCCATAGGAGGTTGAAAGTGGAATCATCGCGCTATAACAGACTCGAGCGGAAATGGCCTAAGTCAGGGAAAGGAGAGGGAGTGGCTTGGCACAGTGGCCCTATAGTTCCTTTTTCTCACCTGTCATCAGGAGTGGGTTTGTGATCCTGAGAAACTGGGCAGCAATCCGTTCTTAGCTGGCTAGGCAGTGGCTGGGGGTGGTGGAGGAGGACGGTTTTTAAAGGGCTGCAAGGTCTGATCGGAGCTACCAAGAGGAAAGTTATCCCCAGAAAAAAAGTTAGTGGGGGGGAGGCTTGAAGAAATTTGCAAATGATCAAATCTGTGAAAGTCAAACCCACAAATGTGGAGGGCTGACTGTACTCCCAATTGTTTGCACCCATCTCATTCTCCCCCCATACACATTGTTCATTGTTCTTAACTTCTCCAATTTGTTGAAACACAGCTTCTAATACTGTGAAAACAAATTTGCAAGTCCCCACAGATTCTAACTCTGTAGCCTTTTTTTTTTTTTTTTTTTGCAAACCACCCACATGGTTGGCCTTTGGAACAAAAAATCCCATATTTAGTGTATGATATTTCATTTGCCTAATGCTGAACAATATCACTCAGGCAAGTGCATTGTGTGTGTGTGTATGTTGCTTCAAGTCACCTTTCAACTTACAGCAACCCCATAAATTTCATAAGTGTTAATATAGACTAAGATATCATTTTTTAAAAAGGTAACAATGTGGGTTTCTAAAAATGACAGGCCCAGGTAAATTGCCTTTTCCTTGCACACATGGTTGTGTGACATGAGCCATTTCCACAGTAGGCTATTATAGTGCTATCATTCCACTTTCAACATCCTATGGAATCCTGGGGTTTGCAGTTTCAGGAGGGGCCACATGGCCCCTCCCGAAACTGCAAACCCCAGGATTCCATAGGATGTTGAAAGTGGAATGATAGCACTATAACAGCCTACTGCGGAAATCGCCATGGTGAGCAGAACATGGCAAGAATTACAATCAGGAGGAAAGAACCCAGCATTTGCTTGTAGCAGAAGAGCGACATGGAATAGCAGGGATAGGAAATACCTTTCTACATTTTTTTAAAAAACATTTTTTTTACATTTTTAACATACTTAACTAGATAGATAGTTATAAAAATGCTCAAAGTGTACTGAAATACTTTGAAAAGATCATTGAACATACCTGTATTATGACAGAAATGAGGAAATTAAAGAAAGAGGCAGAAAGGACTGAAAGGTCAAAATAAACCCAAACATAAAAAAGCCTACGTAAATTTATGTAAGAAATTCCAACAAGGGTTAAGTGAGAAGCAATAAGAAAAGGTCAACTACTATTCATAGACAGAAAGGAAAGAACAAGTCTTTTTTTTTCTATCAGAGGCTGAAGAAGAATTAAACCTCTTTGGTAAACTTACACATTTATTATCTGTTTTTATGTAATTTATAGCTTAAACTTTTCAATGCAAAATTAAAATTAATCAAATTCAACATGATGGGTATTTAATTGTATCCATATCAATATGAAATGTACAGCATGTATTTTATTTTAAAATAAAATAAAATTATTCCCATCTATTAGTATGTCCACATCCTTCTTCAGAATGTCTGTCTTAATTCCTTTCGCTCTATGTTAAATTGTCCCTGCCGTTTGCATTTAGAAGAGGAATGTAACTTGTAATTTGATAGCCTAGTGATCTTCCCCATGGCAGTAGCCATATTCTTGGACACAAATAACCCAGATCTCTGAATCTGCAGTTGATATTTACTGTTCTCAGACTGATGGCAAATCCTGTGCTAACTTCAGCAGAAAGAGGCCTTAGGAGAATAATACATAAAAACGTCCTGATTTTCGAGAATGCTGCCTACTAGGAATGCTTGCCAAACATACACAGTTGGTCCTCTGGCACATAGGACAGCTGAACTTAGGACAGGTTACAAACTTCAATAAGTAATTAAGGGTAGCTTGGCACTCAGGAGAGGGTAGCAATCTTTGCTTTGGTTAGATTCCTTGTGCAGAATGTACCATGCAGTGTAAAGGTAATAGTGTTTTTGCTTTTCAAATTAAAACATTTCCAGAAATTGAAAACATTTTGAAAAAATGCATTGCAAATATATTCACCATTTTCTCTTTATAGGCTAAATACAGTCATCCTTCCACATTCGCTAGGTTAGGGGCACAGGACCCCCCTGAAAGGGAAAAAAACCCATTAATAACTCTAGGCCCTCCCAAACCATATTTAATACACAAAAAAAGTATGATCACCATATTCAACCCACCATGGATTCCTTTGAGACATCAGCATTCCTTCACAAGGCAGAAGGGGGTGGCTGGGGGGACTGACTGCCACTTCCACTGCTGCCCTGTATCATTTTTAAGACGGACTTAAAAGCCTCCTTTGCAGTTTCTCAGTCTCACAGGCCTTGCAGTCTCTATTAAAAATGGCATAGGGAGGCAGCAGAAGTGACAGCAAATAATCATGAATAATCAAATCTGCAAAAGTGAAACTCGCATATGTGGAGGGCTGACTGTAGTTACCTTTCCATATCTTATTCCCCATATTCCATATCTGATTTCTGCACAGTTACTTTTCCATATCTGACTCTGTAATCTATACCTGATTTCCTTACACTTCCAAACTTTGTATCATACAGGCATACCTCTATATACACATTTTTGGCTACATCTTTTCTACCTGACAAGGAATTCTGTGTTATCTGGAAGTTTGCACAAGGAGCATAAGAAGCTGCCTTGTGTTGCCCCAGATTGCTTGTCCAGATCATTACTGTTTCTTCTGCCCGGGAGCACCATTTCAAGGTACCATATGGAGCTCTTTTGTGCTACCTGATCTCCCTTCCCTCCTTTTGTTTTTCAGTATAAATGCTAGGAATGAAACTGCAACTTGGTGCCTACAAAGCATACACTCTACCCGTGGACTATGGTCCTTTTCCTATTTCATTTGTATACCAACTTAAATTAATGCAAAAGAAAAGTATCATCTGGCATGTAACCTGTATAACCTTTTCTTTGAAATAGAAAACTAAATCTCTGTGTCATTCTTGGGTATGAAGACTTACCCTGCTGAAAGCCTTGAGTAGGTGAGCTTAGCCTCCTCTGAGTCTTATCTGTGTTTCCAGTGTTTTGCTTTATTTTCCAGGAATGCTGATAATGGGGCTAGGGACAAGCAACCAATCAGGTCTTAAATTTTGGATGTTTGTCTTCAAGGGGTTGGACTCTTCCTTCCCACCCAGCAGAAAGGGTGGGAAGGGTTTGAACGTTACCTTGGGAGGAACAAGCACTTATACCCTTTGTCAGCCAGATCTTTCAAAATACTTGGGGAAGGGGGCAAATGACTCACACTCCTGTACCACCCTATATACATGATAGCTTGCTCTGAGGACTGAGCACACTGCATCCTTGGCTTTCTGCTCCATTGAAGGTAAGTGAACTTTGATGCCTTGTGGGGATGCCTGAAGATTTTAGCACTGATCACCAGCTGGGAGTAAGGTCTCCTTCACATTGCATTTTGATACCACTTTAACTGCCTCTGTCCCAACCTGTGGAATGCTGAGATTTGTAGTTTTGAGAGGTATTTAGAATTCTGTGCCAGAGAGCTCCAGTGCCTCTCCAAACTACAAATGCCAGGGTCACATAGCATACAGTCGTGCCAGTTAAAATGGAGTCATAGTGCTATCATGGTGTGGTGTGAAAAGGGCCTGAGACTTCACTCTCAGAAAAAAAAGAATTAGACAGTTCTCCAAGGCATTTTCCTCTCATGGAGAACAATGGCGTGTGCTATTTAATCTGCACCCTCTAAACTGCCTTACTATACTCAGGAATGGTGCGGGATGTTATTCAGATGGCAACATTGAAGCATGATTCAGTTGCCAGTAGAGTTGTCAGAGTGAGAAATGGAAAGGGCTCCTGTACCTTAAATAGTTGCGTGGAGTGCCTGCTGTTTTTTCCTGTTTGTGTAACAAGAAACACCTGCCAAAATTCCCTCTTCTACACATCTGTTCAAGGTACAGGAGCCCTCCCTGGTTTACACTGTGGCAACACAAGCTTCCATAGCAGTTGATTTTTAATATGTGGAATGAGAGAGGTGCCATTTTGAACTTTGCTTTAGGCAGCAAAATGTTCTGGGCAAGCCACGACTTTTTAGTTCTAGCAGAGAGATGTATTACTGATAAGAGAGCTGACGAACAGAAGGATTCTGTAGAGAAGACAAGAAAAGAGTGGGGAAAAAAACTCAAGAGTAGGGATATAAAGATATTGTAAACAGTGATGACTTGTGGATCCCAGGTGAGTGGGGCAGTGAATCCACTCCACATCTTAGTCTGAGCTTTAAAGAAATAATCTGAAGTGCTGAACCTATTTTGGGGATACTGTTCAGCACCATGGGTAGCACTTATAAAGTTCGGACTAAATCCCAGAGCAGAATCAGTGCCCCATTGACACAGAAGCCACCAGCTGCTGCTCATTATAAACCATTTTGAGCCCTCAATATTTGAGTGGAGTAAACTTGAACCCCACCCTCACAAAAATATAATCTTTTGTAGCCAAATCAGGCAAAATTAGTAGATGGAAACTCTTCACTTTCAGTGCATGCTTATGGATGTTGGTGAATTCTAATTTTTTTTTAGGCATGAATATGAGTACAGAAATGACAGCTAGTGTATTTTTAAAAAGTAGATCTGAGGTTCGGTGTTCTTTGCAGTACAGTACTTTAAAAATAATCTACAGTATTAAACATTATACTCTGAGGCTCTCTTGGAGAGAAACTGAGATATTATGGGGGTGGAGGAAAATTCCCAGGCCCTTTCACACCACACAGTTATAGAAATTTGATGGCACTTTAATTGTTGTGGCATCATCCCATGGAATCCCGGGGTTTGTAGTTTCATCAGGCACCAGAGTTCTTGGACTGAGAATTCTAAGTTTGTATTTCCATGTTCCTTTCATAGGATTTTTTAAAGCAAAGAATACTCAGAGGTGGTTTTGCCAGTTCCCTCCTCTGAAATATAGCCTACACCACCTGCTATTTGTTGGTGGTCTCCCATCCAGGTATTAACCAGGGCTGATCCTGCTTAGCTTCCAAGATCAGATGGGATCTGGTGCCTGTAGGATATTTAGGCCTGAATTCTAAGTATTCTTCCATAAATTTTAAACTTCAGGATTCCACAAGATGTTACCATGGCAGTTTCATGAACATCCCTTCATTTAAGGAAGGCGGGATACTAGCCTACTTACTTCTGGAGAGAACCAAGTAGGCTAGATAAAATTCTGCATAAGCTGAAAAGCAAATGGGTGCAGAGTACAGTGGACCACAGCGACAGGGATGGTGGTGGTGGAGGAAATTAACTAAGCAAATACACTGACCGTGGAGAGTCTTTGCACCATAATACAAACTGTAGCAAGCTGGTGCTCTTCCAGGCAAAGTGGAGATCTGCTGTCCTTTCCTCTTGTCTGGGCCTGAGTCCACCCAGACTGGAGAATCGTCATCGTCATCTCCTGCCTGTTGATGACCTTGAAAATATTACAGAGTGAGAGCTGGCCACTCTACTCAGCATACATGCAAAGAATCCCTGAGACCAAATTCTCAGTTCTCTAAACAGACACACCTTTCCCCAGTATCACCAGTGGGCTGGAAGTATGTGATTGTGTAGAAATCACTTCCTCTGTGCCTCCACGTCCACCTCTGTGTTGATAAATACAACATCCAAAAGCCACAAAAGAGCAATACCTTCATGGCTCAAACTAAAAAGCCCAAACTGCGTGTTTTTTGTGCTTTTTAGTTGACCCAATAAAGGTTTCAATCTTTTGTGGACTTTGGATTTTGTTGTATTTTGCTGCATGGCCAAATCCAAATATGTTTTCTGTGTTGTTGTTACTGTTCTTGTTTATTCACTGTTTCCTTAGCTTATGTTAACCCTATGAATGAGAGACTTCCAGATTCTGCAAATCCAGAGCTGCCATTTCCTAACCTTTGCCATCAACAACATAAATCAGCCTCAGCACAGACAAGGGTTCTTTTAGCATTTATGAGGGGATGTTAAGCAACAAGTCATAAATCTGTCTAAACTGGAAGGCTTAGTGCTGAGCCCCTTATCAGATCCTTCCCAAAGTCAGACCTGTTGGTTTGTCTTCACCAGATGTCTGTGTTTAACTGCTTGAGTATTCTACAAAGCCCTAAGCAATCTGAAGCTGTCAATCGTTGATGATAGATAAGCAAAAAATATGGATGGCAAACTATGTTGTAATCTCAGTTGTTGTTTGACCTCTTAAACACATTAGGCAAACCGCAGATAGACTCAGCACTCTAAGGCCATTTCCACAGCACACTGTTATAGTGCTATTTTTCCACTTCCAACATCCTATGGGATCCTGGGGTTTGCAGTTCAGAGAGGGGCTTTTAGAATTTTCAGCCAGGGAGCTGGTTGGTCTTAATAAACTACAAACCCCAGAATTTCACAGGGTGTTGAAAGTGGAATGACGACACTATAACAGCATAGGATGGAAATGATCTAAGAAGCCACAAGAGTGTGTCAGCTGCACAAAGCTGTATTGGGTGTGTTTTAAAACTGTTAATCCCTTCTATGAATCACTACATCTTCCTCTCAGCTTTGAAGAATCCAGAAATCCAGATTCTTCTCCTCCTTTGCTTTAGTTCAAGATTGAGAAACTTACAGTATGTCCCACCCAGATGTTGCTGAACTGCAGTTCCCATCAGCCTTTACTAGCCAGGCCGAGGACAAGGCATGATAGGAGTGGGAGTTCATCAACATCTGGAAAGCAGAAGGCTCCCTAGCCCAGCTTTAACAAACAACAGCACGCTAAAAAAATCTAGGAATTTAAGTTTGAAACATATATATACGTCTTGTGGTGTTAGGCATCTTAGAAAGTTTGTTAGCTTTTCTTTAAGTTCAGTTAAGTTCAGTTTTTGTTTTGTTGGCAATGATGGTCACATTTCACGTTGCAACACTTTTATTTATTGAGCTATTATTATTTTAACACTATAAATACTTTAATTCTATTTTAATACTTATTTTTTGTACATTTTTAATTGTGTTTTTTTAAAATTGTGAGCTGCTTTGGGTTCCAATTTTGGAGAAAAGCATAAAATCATCATCATCATCATCATCATCATCATCACCATCATCATCATCATCAACAACAATTTTACGGTTGGGAAGGGGTGAGATCAGCATGGGCGTCCTATACGTCTTCTCTCTTGTACGTCTTCTCTCTCTTTCTCCTACCTTGAGCAATGGCTAGGGGAAAAGGAGGAAGACCAGAGGCAGATTTTTAAAGGATTGGAACCACTCAGAGGGAATGTTTTCTTGGAAAAGAGGTGTGGGGGAGGGGGTCAGGGGATGAAGAAAGCCACAAATAGTCAAATCTGTGAAAGTCAATCCTGCAAATGTGAGGGGGTTGACTATATTTTCATGGACTAAAGCGCACTGCATTAGATGCATGTATGTTTGCTCTCTTCTGATTCTCTGGCCCCTACGTATTTTCTGTTGAGGAAAATGTCTTATCCTCTTGCAGCTTCAGATACACTTGGACAAGGGACTCAGAGCCATAGGCCTGGCTGTTTCCCTAGTACGGATGGTACAAAATTTTTGCATGTCATCACTGTCAGCAGTCTACACTTGGTGAGCAGACAAAGGAAGGGTAGAAACCTGTAGCAGCTTTTACTTAACTACTTAACTAAGGCCATTTCCACATTGCACTGTCATAGTGCTATTATTCCACTTTCAAAATCCTATGGAGTCCTGGGATTTGCAGTTTAGGGAGAGGCCTTTAGAATTCTCAGCCAAAGAGCTCTTCAGCCTCATTGACAATATATAGAATCAAACAGAAATCAAATTAAATGCATTTATTTATTTATACATACATATACATATATGTAAATATTTTCTTTTTCCCCCTTCTCTTTTTTATATAAAAGTAAAATAAAAATATAAAATGTTTTTAGGAGCTTTTTATCTTTTTAAATTGCATTTTATTCTTTTACTGTGGTATGAATTGTTTAAATAATGTAAATAGTATTTTTAATTGTGTTGTTCTTTTAAATTGTGAGCCACTTCTTAGTCCCCATTTTGAGGAAAAAGTGAGATATAAAACAACAAGAACAACAACAACTCTTCCCTTAGCCTATTTTACTGCATCAGTAAAAGCTGATACAGGATTCGGGCCATTATTATTAATATTATGGCTGCCATTTACAAAGTCAGACTGCCTTTGGTAACTCAGACTCATAGGCTCAGGAAGTCTGAGATCTGGATCTGCTGGGATCAGTAGTGTGTCCGTGTCAACACTGGTATGTGATGATGAGCCCGTTCTCCTGGTCCTCTTTACTAACTGATATGTCCCTTCCCCTCTGGCAGGTTGCGCACAATGGCATCCCAAGAAGAAAAGCCACACACCTTGGTCAAAGCTGTGGAGACCCTCAGCCAAGGAAAAGACGTACGCAAAGAAACAGAGCTTCTCATGAAACCTTATGCCAACTGGGAGGAGTTTCTCATGCCAGCTCCCATCTCCATTGCTATCCTAGGGGAGCTGATTTTCATCTCAACAGGACAGGGCGACTTCTCAATTAACACACTTCCACCTGGGGGAGGCTTCCATCACCTCAAGTACCCAGAATCCTTCAAGGCTTCTCTGTGCCAGGTGAGCAATCGAGGTTGGATGGCCTTCAATGAGGCCCATGTCAACATGGATCAGATCAGGCTGCTTGCAAAAGGCATCCCAGAGCAGATGAAAACAATTGTACGGACTCTTGTTCAGGAAGTTGAGGTAGTTGCAGCCTTGATTCCTAATCAGTTGAAGAACCTCCAGGCAGCGACAGAGCAATGTGGCGGGCTGGCCAAGGCCGTGAGGGCCAAGTTCACAGATGTCATCAACCTCATCCAGGAACTCCTTGAGGCTTGCCTCAATGCCAAACAGGGCTATGAGAAGTCACTGGAGGATGTGCAGATAGCTCTGGAGCAAGCTAAGATCCGAGAAAAATCAGCCAAAGAGGCTAAGGAGATGGCTGAACGGTACCACCACCAGATGAAGGAACAAGTAGAGGAGTCCTTCCAGCAATATAAAGAAGCCATGGAATCCATCCCCACAGGGTGGGATGCAGTGGGAATGGAGCTGGTTACCACCCTTACCCAGACTCTGGGTACTTTTTCTGTTGAGTTTACCCGCATGCTATCAGGAAAGCAAGGAAGTCTGGGAGAAGCAGCTGGTGGGAGCAGTGGTGAGGGAGTGACCAGGATGATTCCATTTATCTCAGCTAGCATCATATGTTCCAAGTCGGCTGAGCTTTTAACCTTTGCTACCAGCTTGAAGAACCTCTTGGATGAACATGGAGGTCTCAAGGCCTCCATGATTCTCAATGAGAAGAGCGGAGAAGTCAAAACAGAGTGGGTGAAGAAAAATTTACAGAGGCTGAGAGACTCCATTGAGAAAGAAGAAGGTTGTGACCCCAAAACAAAAGCTCAAGAGATCTGTCAAGCTGGACTGGATATTTGCCAACAGCTGGAAAAGGTGGCCTCATCAGTAGGTGGCTTTAGCAAGGTGGGGCAGAGTTTACTGGATGGGATAAATCAACTCCATAAGAAGGCCGCAGAATTTTACTCATATAGCAAGTCCTACACTCGGTCTCCAGCCTTTTCCCCCACGCCACCTAACGTTTCCAAAATGGCAGAAGTGAGAAGCTCAGGTGTGGAAAATGCCCACCTGAAAGTGAAGCAGAGCTGGGAGGCACTGAAAGCCACAAGGGAGGAGTATCAGAGAAGCTTTGAGAACTTCAAGAAGCAAAATGAGGAACTGACAGAGATCCTCTGTGCTATGAGAGGTTATCAGGTCAAGGAGGTGGATTTTGACACTGCCAGAAAAATGCTCATCAAGGGCCTGGAAGCCCTGGGGCGGGTGAAGGAGCAATGGGAGAAGATGGTGAGGTTTTTCCAAATGATCTCCAACTTAATTGATTCTTGCTTGGTTTGGAGTGTGAAAGAGTTTGCCGATACAGTAGACGGAGCCAAGAAAATCTCCCGCTATTCATCCAAAGCCTTTGTAGCTGATCTAGTTTATGGCCACGTTTTCAATGCCTCCAGCATGGCCCAGCTGGTGGCTATGATTTCTGAGACTTACACGCTGGTGTCAGAGAAGTACCTGATGGAGCGGGTGAGCAGCTTAGGCCGCCTCCTGGCCATGGAAGCTGACCAACCAAGCTTGGCTGCTGAACGAGCCGCATTAGCTGAAGGCTGTGACGCGGCACGGGAAGCTGTGAAGGAGCTCGTGCTGGAGAAGAAGGCAGAGTTTGAGCAAAGGCTGGCAGCCAGAGCAGAGGCTGTCAAAAGGGAAATGAAAGCTGTGCTGGCTGCAAGCGGGGATGCTGCTGAGCCACATCTGAGAGAGCTCAGTCTGGAGGAGGAAAACAAGTTTATTTAAGTGATGAAGAACTGGCTCCAAAATCTTTGTGTGTCCTGTAGAAGAGATGGTGGGAGGGATCTTTGGGCAAAGCCACGGGCATGTTAGTAATTCATTCATAGCTCAAGGGGTCTGAACCAGTATGCTGAAAACATCAAAGAAAATGTCCTTGAATCTGTATGCTAATTATAGCAATATTACATATATAACATTGTTGCTGCTGTTGTTGTGTGCCTTCAAATCCTTTATGATTTACGGTGACTCTGAGGTGAACCTATCATGGGGTTTTCTGGGACTGAGAGTACGTGACACACCCGAAGTTACCCAGTGGGTTTCCATGGCCAAGTGGGGAATTGAATCCTGGTCTCCAGGGTCCTTAGTCCAATGTTCAAACCACAATACCACATCAGCTCTCATAAACACGTAACATGAGAAATGAATAAACATGTAACATGAGAAATGAGAGATTACAGCTGTTCTGTACTGTGTATCTTCAAATTCTCCTCCAAATGCAGGTGTAGCCAAAGTAAATCCACACATTGTGGTGATACCTTTAATAGGCCAATCAAAAGGTGAAAACCACACTACAGCTTCTTCCGCAGCACACCTTTCGCAGAGCTGGGATCCAGGGATCGCGTGAGCAGCCTCCAGTGAGAGGGTCTCGCATCCCAGTTCCTTCAGCTCTGCAGCTGCCGCCTGCTCATGCGAGAGCCCTGCCTCTTCCTTCCGCAGTGCAGCCTGGGAGTTTCCCAGGCTGCGCCGGGGCAGGAATCGCAAGCACTGCAGCTCAGGTGCTCCGCACGCATGGCAAGCATGTGCGGGGTCCTGGAGTAATGCGCGTTCACACACCATTTTTGGCTCAAAGCCAAAAATGAAAAAGTGCGTGGTTGGCGCCTGCCAGCCCCTGGAGCGTCGCCCAATTGTGAGTGCGCCATGTGGACCGCTCCTCACAGTCGCGCGACGCTCGAGGGGCCCTTTCACATGGCAAATGCCATGCAAAAAGGGCCTACATTAGCTTTCAAAGTACATTGGCTTCTTTGGGTCGTTCCACACTACACTGTTATAATGCTATTATTCCACTTTCAACATCCTGTGGAATTCTGGGGTTTGTAGTTTAGCTAGACTATAAGCAGCTCATGAATCTGTGAAAGGTTATTCTGGATAAAATAAATTGAAAGGGCAGTTTTGCTGCAACAGATTAAACCTGGCTATCACCTGCACCTCACCTCCAGAGTGACATTGTGCAATGCTTCACCGCTCCCGGAGAAACAACACCAGAGGTAATGGCCAAACTGAAAGCCTTTGACTCAGCAGCCAAACGGAAGATGGTCTTCACTGGCTTTATCACATGAGGCAAGGAAATCACAATTGCTGCAGAATAACAGCATCTTTTCGCTGGGACAAACATAAAAAAAAATCTGTTAATAACTCCATTTGTAAGACAAATACGTTCAAAATGGTGTCCCATCAGGAGAACAACAAAAGAGGAATGAAGTAATTTGATAACCCTCAGCCAAATATACTACTACCCTACTGTAACTGCAATTCACTTGCAATTAAAATATCTAATTATAAATATTTGCAATATGATGAAGGCCATTCACTAAAACTATGTAGGAAGCAAACCTCACAACAAACCAAAGGTAAAAATAGATATACGGTTGATGGTCCTTTTTTTCTAAAAACATACACAGATTTTTTTAAAAAATAGCATTTCAGTCTTCAAGGGTTATTATACTTCAAATGCTCTTTTCTTGGATATGTCCTCATTTTCAGAGCTAAAATTTCTGTCTGGGTGGATCTCCTCCACCTTGTCTTGCTTGAGAGAAACTGTCTATCTCTATTTCCGCACTAGACTGTTATAGCGCTATGATTCCACCTGCAACATCCTATGGAATCCTGGGGTTTGCAGTTTTGGGAGGGGCCAGGTGGCCCCTCCCGAAACTGTAAACCCCAGGAATCCATAGGATGTTGCAAGTGGAATCATAGCGCTATAACAGTCTAGTGCGGAAATGCTCTATGTGGGGGCAAGGGAACAGTGAGGCGGCTGTTTTAAGAGCTGGAGAAAGGAGAAAGGGAAGGCAAAATTGTTATTTGAGTACAGTGAAGATTGGGGATATTTCTAATAGCAATTATCACCGCTTTTATACTGCTATTATTTTAAGTTAGAGTCATCCTAGCGATTGGTGGTTTCATATAGTCATTTGGTAAATGTGTCTTCTTCTCTGCTTGTTGAAATATGGTAATCCTACAGCAGAGCTTGCCAAACTTTTCATGTTGGTGACACACTTATTAGATGTGTATCATTTTGAGATACAGTAGTTCATTTTTACTAGCAAACTGGAGGTTAAACTAACCCCTTATAAGAGATATAGACACATACATAAATTGTAATAACAAAATGTATGGGGACACAACATATCTCATGAAATCCTTTCAAATATTTTTAAAAATATATCATTTGTAGGCGACACACCTACACACTTCAGGTGACACACTAATGTGTCGCGGCACACCATTTGAAAAGCCCTGCCCTACAGTCTTCTGTTTTGCAATGTGAAACCAAACCTTCTGAACAGCCGCAACAGCCCACGTAGCTCCCTCCACAGTCACAGATAATCACCCCTAAATTATTATTTTTTTCCTTTTTCCATGCCCTGATGACAATTCTTCTCCAATGCACACTTAATTGTCTTGAAAAAAAAAATATCTAGCTGATTCACACACAGGTGCCAAAAGCCCAGGCAGGCAGGCGGTTTTAGCCATTTACAGGGAAGTGAGTGCTGGGAGTATTTAGGTAGTACAATGTCTTCCACATTGCACCACCTATGTGCCTTGATCCACACAAGTGGTGTGAAGTTATGGATGACCCTATAATTAAGTAAAAATCATTTGTGAGATCGGCCTTATATCACAGCTGTACTCAGAACTATCCCTTCTCTAGCTAATCATTTTAGCAGATGACCTTGATAGCTGGGAAAATTGTGGTCTCTCGCACACCTGCCAAACACACATATAAGGGTGTTGGGACCAAGAGAAAATTTGTCATCTGGGGCAAGTTCACTTTGGTGAACACAGTGGTGTAGATAACCTGGTGCAAAGCTGTATAGAGCTTTATTACCCTCTCTTTAAGTTAAAAAAAAAAATTCCAGAGGTAGCCAGATTGGCCAAGGACAAGCAATAAAATGAAACATTTTTTAAAAAAACAAAAACAAAAGCCAACTAAAAGGTGCAAAATACATTATGCAAATGTTTTAAACTTGAATACTTCTTCAGATATTAAGTCCTTTTTGGGGAAGGGAGAACTATAACAGTGGGGAGTCACAGAACTGCAACTTTCTTCAGATGTTAAAGCTGCTGCGGAAGATATTGGTGGGAAGGGGCTGATGAAGGCAGAAGCTACATCATATTGGCTCCGCAGCCTAGAGGAGATTCCAGATGACTTTATTCTCCTGGCACTTGACGGATCGCAGCATACTGTTACCTTGTTTTCTGGGGGTCCTGTGAGGGACACCTAAGTGTGCTCCAAATTGTAAAGTTGGGAATTAGCAAAGAGCACAAGCTAGCACTACGAGAGGCAGGGCAACACAGCGAGATCTTTTACCCAATGTCTACGAGGTCAGGCCGAGTCAAGGCGCAAACTAATATCCCCCAAGTCCAGGCTAGAAACTACAGTAACAATACTGCTCAATAGACCCTTAACAAACCTCCTTTTCTTGCATTGTCTACTGGAAGAAGAAGTGATAAGTGTGAGCAACTGACGCGCAACTTCAAACGAATATTTGAATATTTAAACAAATATTTGAATATCTGAATCTAAATTTGGATATGTAAATCTTGAGTTAAGTTTTGGGAGATCCCCAGCAACAAATTATATTTACAGAATGTCCCTAGTGAAGAAAGGGTTAAAAATTGCTGGCCTGGACACAGGCTCTGGCACAGCTGCCCCAGCCAGGTCAGTTGCTGAGGTGAAGTGCCCCTTCTGCCTCAGCCTCAGACTGACTAACTGCGGTAGTGAAGCTTGGAATTTAACATATCCATTTCTCTCCTGGATCTCAGCTTTGTGTGATCACCAAGTCATTTCCAGAACCCTAGGTCAATTGTCCTGGCCACATTTCTTAAGAGGGAGGTTTGCCTATGCCTAGGCGTTTGCTAAGGCTGAGAGAGTGTGTCTTGCCCAAGATTATCCTTCTTTCCCTTGCTTTTTACACCCTTAAAAAAAAAGGATTCAAAAGATTCAAGATTTGTGAGATTCATGGATTCCCAGAACCTTCCATGGATTCAGATCTGGATTCGGATTCAGAAAATTCTGGATTCATTCCATCCCTAATTTTGTCCCTCTAAGAATCACTAGTACAATACATACACACATCTCAGCCAGCAATCCCTCTGACAAAGAAGCTCGGTTTTACAAAGTCTTTTTGCAGGAGCCCAGCTGAGCCCTCCCCTTTTTCTTGTACTCTGCCAGCTCTAAGTTTGTTTGATTGATTTGGGACAACATTAGTATGGTGCGGCTGTTGAAGGAGGGTTGGAGGAAGACAGACTTTCAGTGCAGGGTTGCAGTAAACTATGCAATAAGGTTTGACCTTGGGAAGTGTTACTGCAGCTTAGACCTCCTTGGGGACACCCCTAGATATCATTTTGATATCAAACCATTCAGCTTTCTTCCACCACCTTGCTCCACGTGTTTGCGAGGCCACTGGACAAGCATGCAAACAGGCACAGCCGATAATTGCTGGACCTTCCATTCTCCACCCAGGCAGGCCAGATACAGCTGGTTCATCGCTTCAGGGGCCTCTCCGGCAAACACCTCATTGCATATGTGTGATACTAACAAAAGCCTCCCGCCCCGAGCAGCCTGCTGGACAAAGGTTGTGTCATCCACTGGTAAGTGCTGCGCATTTGCATACTGGCCACACTATTATTAATTCGGCTCTGATTCCATCATGCAAAGTTGTGACCTTTCCGAGACATTGTCTCGCACCCAAAACTCATTGTTGTTCCCCGAGTAAGGCATAGCCTGCAGTCACAATTCACCCTATAAAAACCCCTGATTCCGAGACCTTTCTCGGATTGCTCGACCCGCTCCAGAGTTCCATCCCACCTTGCTGCCGTTTCGAGCTCCCCTCAGCCAATTGAGCTCAGCTTCTTCTCTGCATCCCCGGCTTCTCTCCTATGGTCTAGGACTATGAGACAGGTGTCGTATTACCCATTTCCCTCTGAAAACCCCTCTCTCTAACTCAATTTCTGATTCCTTAGTTATCTGTGTGGCTGTGGTGTCTTTAACATTTGTCTGTATTCAATAAAACATCATTTTTATTACTTTAAACCCGTCTGGCTGCTTGACTGACCTGACCCCGTAGACACTGGGTTGCAAGATCCTGCTGAGTTACCCTGCCTCTCGCTAGCTTAAGTGAGTCCTCCAGCTACTTTTCCCCAAGGTTGTTGTGTAATATCGTTTGGTTATTTAGGTGTCCCTCCCGGGACACGTAGAGAACAGGGTAACAGAAGAATGGGATTCTACTCTAGATCATCCTGCTATAGCTGTGCTTGCTTACATACAACAGGCAAGGTAAACTCCTGCCTCCAGGATCACTTACTATGTGTGACGAGCACATCAGAAAGAAAAGGGGAAAGCAGATTTGCTTGCCTCGCCAGCTACCCTGGCATGTCGGAAAAACATAGGTCTCTAACTATGGCCACCAAATGGAAATCGTAAGAAAAATGGAGGCTGTTGATTTAAATTAAAAATTCATCTTGGGATGCATTTTCAAAGAAGCTTTCAAGTAATCTCTAAAAGATTTTTAAAAAAGTTTTTCTTTACTCATGCAATACTTGCCTGGACTGGTGGTTTCATTTCACATGTGCATAATATTAATTTTGAATTAAAAAAAATTGCTGAAAAAAGGTTGAACTGTTTTTCTTGTTTTGTGGTGTCAGAACCTTTCCCTATACTTACCATGTTATTTCTGCCTCTGGTATCAAATTTTCTCAAAAGAAGCAAAGTTGAAGAACACATCTACAGAACTGTATTCACTGAGAGATACCTGCAGCCTATTTCATCTGGTGGAGGCACTCCCAGGGCATGTGTGTTTGTATGCATGTCTGTTCTTTGCCTGCCTGTCTTTCTTCTTTATTAGAGGGTGTATTTGTTTCTTTGTTTATATAAAAATGTTGCTGTTATATGCCTTCAAGTCATTTCTGAGTTATGGCAACACTACCATGGGGTTTTCTTGACAACATTCATCAGCCTTTGCCTTCTTTTTATGCTGAGAGAGTGTGACTTACTCAGGGTCACCTGGCGGGTTTCCATGGCCAAGCAGGGATTCGAAATAAATATCATATGCTACCTTGAATGGTGCATTTACTCTTCAATCAGGATATAGATATGTTTACTATGCTTTTCAGGAGTAAATGCAGCATTCAAGGTAGCGTTGTTGTTGTTATTGTTGTTGTTGCAGTGTGCCTTCAAGTCATTTCCAAACTATGGTGACCCTATGGTGAACCTATCATGGGGTTTTCTGGGGCTGAGAGTGTGTGATGTGTCCAAGGTCACCCAGTGGGTTTCCAAGCTGAGCAGGGAATCAAACTCTGGCCTCTAGGGTGGTAATCCAACGCTCAAATCACTACGCTATGCTTATTCTCACAAAGTAGCAAACAATGCTTAAAAAAAAAATTAACATCAATATATAAGAAGAATAACAGTTTTAAAAAAGTGTCCACATAAAATTTTGCTCTATTCCACAAACCCAAAGCCTGCAGAAATAAAGTATCTTCTTTAACTGAGGAACTACAGAGAGAAAAAGGACCAGATATGGTCATGAGGCAAGGTATTCTATAAGCTGGATGCAGCAGTAGCTTCTCTCTAACTGAGGATAGTAAATCTGCTCTGGGTTTTAGTCCATCCTTTGGTCTAAATAACTTCAGTGCCCTAGATAACTCCTTTAAAGCTCGAGAAAAACCCAGATTGGTTTCACTGCTCCCTCAGTGGAAGGAACCAGTCACTGAGAAATTCCAGCCTCTTGTCCTACCCAAATGCCCCTATTCAAGTGTCCAGTTCATCACATCCCTGGATATGTGAGTAGGGAGTGGGGCCAATTGTTTTAAGTCCACATATATGGACTTAACAACAATATAACAAATTGTATATTCATGCCCATTGCCTGGCACTACTTGGCTGTTGTCTCAAGCCAAGAGCAGGTGCCAGTTAGCAAGTATCATCTGCAACTTTGTTTTATCTTCTACATTTTAAGCTAGCAAGTGTACAGAGTCCTTGGCCTTGAGAGGGCAAGGCAAAAGACAGAAATCAAGCCAGAAGACAGTGTGCTTAATTACCCAGAATTCTTAGCAGTAGCAGGCAGAAACTTAAAATATAGGCCATTTCTGGTCTAAATGTGTGTGTGTGTGTGTGTGTGTGTGTGTGTGGTCCAGTATGTGTAATTTTCCCCATATCCCCCAATCCAATCTGTATTCTGATTTATTAAAACACAGAGTTTGGGTTCTTGTTGGAATACATTGCCCTCCTTCTTGCTGCTAGGCTTCATCTCCACAGCAACTCTCCTGAGCTCTCTGGCTGAGAATTCTAAAGGCTCTTCCCTAAACTGCAAACCCCAGGATTCCATAGGATGTTGAAAGTAGAAAAATTAAATTCAACAGAGAGAAGTGTAAGGTCCTATACTTAGGTAAAAAAATGAAATACAGAAATATAGGATGGGGGACACGTGACTGGATAGCAGTATGTGTGAAAGGGATCTAGGAGTCTTAATAGATCACAAGCTGAATATGAGTCAGCAGTGTGATGCAGCAGCCAAGAAAGCCAATGCAGTTCTTGGCTGCATCAATAGGAGTATGGTGTCTAGATTGAGGGAGGTACTGGTACCACTTTACTCTGCTTTGGTTAGACCTCATCTTGAATACTGTGTCCAGTTCTGGGCACCCCAATTCAAGAAGGACATGGTCAAGCTGGAGCAAGTCCAGAGGAGGGCGACCAAAATGGTGAGGGGCCTGGAAGCCATGCCCTATGAGGATAGACTTAGACAGCTGGAGATGTTTAGTCCGCAGAAGAGAAGGTTAAGAGGGGACATGATAGCCATGTTTAAATATCTGAAGGGATGCCATATAGAGGAGGGAGAGGGGTTATTTACCGCTGCTCCAGAGACCAGGACAAGGAGCAATGGATTCAAGCTGTAGGAAAGGAGATTCCACCTGAACCTCAGGAAGAACTTCCTGACGATCAGGGCTGTCCGGTAGTGGAATCTGCTGCCTCGGAGTGTAGTGGAGTCTCCTTCTTTGGAGGTTTTTAAGCAGAGGCTAGATGGCCATCTGTTGGGAGTGCTTTGAGGGTGTTCCTGCGTGGCAGGGGGTTGGACTGGATGGCCCGTGTGGTCTCTTCCAACTCTACATTTCTATGATTCTATGAATAATAACACTATAACAGTCTACTGCAGAAATAGCCATAGAGAGACAAACTGGGGCAGGACATTTGTACAACTCCTCAAGATTACAACGGTCTTCTGGTCAATTCCCATACAGGAACACCAACAAATGAAGATATGCAAATGACACCATACCGCTAGCAGAACAGAGTAAAGACTTGGAATGATTACTGAAGAAAGGCAAGGAAGAAAATGCAAAGGCAGGTTTACAGCTGACCATTAAGAAAGGAAAAATACTGACCACAGATTATTTACATCACTTTAAAGTAGATGATGAAGACAATGAAATATTTTCCATACCTAGAAAATTTTCCATACCTTGGCTCAGACATTAATTAGTATGGTGACTGCAGACAAGAAAACAGAAGTAGGCTAGGACTTAGAAGGTTTCTACCCATGGTTGTG